>VXBI01009012.1:0-11493 GCA_013397375.1 Toxostoma redivivum
AAAAAAAAACAACAAACCCCACCTGCTCCATCCTGGATAAATTATCAAAGGAGCAGCAAGTGGAATTTGTTTTATTGACCTGGAATGGTTGCAGGGGAAAATCCCAAATCCAGGTGGGGTCGGGGTTTTTAGGGAAGGGGTCCAGGTGTTATCCCAAACCCTTTTCTGGGGGATTTCCCAGCTTGGGTGAGGAATTCCCACCCCGGGGATTGGGATCAGACCCTGGGGATGCCCATCCCAAATTTTGGGATTGTTTTTTTTGCATCAGCTGAAATTTGGGAAGCTCCTCAGGATCCCCTGGTTCCAATCCCTGCTCTGACTCCGCAGCGTCTGGGTTCTGTTGGTAAAATCTTTAATTTTCCATAAATCCCTGTTTATTTCTGCCTTCCCACGCCTTGAAAAGTTTGGGAAAAATCCAAGCAAAAATGCAAAAAATCCACATTTGCATCGGGATTTTCATCAGGCAGGGCTGGAGGTGGAGATTTCCAAATTTCTCCTGATTTTTCATGTCCCAATTCCCACTCTCCAGCCAGGCTGGGACCCTTTATCCTCAGGGGAGCAGCTCCACCTGTGCCTAAATCCACAATAAATGAGGGAAAAATGGGAATTTTTTCTAGGATCACGGAGGTTTTCCAAATCCCAATTCCCAACCTCTGGGTGGGTTGGGACCCTTTATCCTCAGGGGAGCAGCTCTGTGGTGTGAGCACCTAAATCCACAAAAAACGGGGGGAAAATGGGAATTTGGGATGCTGGGAGCAGCAGGGAGGAGGGAATTTGCCGTAACCTCAGAAGGAATCCTGGGATGGTGGCACCGGGGCAAAGGCGCCGCTGGAATCGTGCCCCAAATCCCAGACTCCAGCCCGAGCTCCCTGATAACCCAAATTCCTCGGAAAACGGGGCGGGAAGGAGAGGAAAAGCAGCTTTGGGAGAGCTTGGCGGGAAGCTTGAATTCCAGGGAAATGGAATTGAATTGAAGCTCGAATTCCAGGGAAATTGAATTCAATTGAAGCTCGAATTCCAGGGAAATTTAATTCAATTGAAACTTGAATTCCAGGGAAATTGAATTGAATCTCGAATTCCAGGGAAATGGAATTGAATTGAAGCTTGAATTCCAGAGAAATTAAATTCAATTGAAGCTCGAATTCCAGAGAAATTGAATTGAATCTCGAATTCCAGGGAAATNNNNGCGAATTCCAGAGAAATGGAATTTAATCTCGAATTCCAGGGAAATTTAATTCAATTGAATCTCGAATTCCAGGGAAATTGAATGGAATTGAAGCTTGAATTCCATCCCAGGGAAAGGTGAGGAGATTCTCCAGAGGAATCCGGGCAGGGAGCTGCGGATGGGCACCAGAGTTGAGTTTTGGGAGGTGTTTGGGTTCTGCTGGAGCGTTCCTGGATAAAATTTTGGGAGTTTTTTAGCGTGGACACCCGAGGTTTTGTCTCTGCAGGCGCTGATCCCATCCTGGCCGTCATGGTTTCGATTTGCTGATTTAAATATATTTAATTTCTGTGGGAGGTAGAACTAGGAGTAGAAATAAGGCAGGTTTAAAATTTAAAAGGCTATAAAAAGAAATTTATTAACTACACAAAGAAAGGGGGGAATAAAGCAAATTCAGAATAAGATTTTCAGGCCACTCTTTTCCTCCTTCTTCTAACCTTCATAACAACAAAACAAACAGACAAAAAACTACTTCAGTCAGCTCCTAACTTTTTTTTTCCAGTTTATTTCGGAGAGAGAAGCCTCTTTTTGTCAGGTTATCGGGATTTCTCCACAAGGAGGAAGAAAAACATTTCTCTCGTGGTTTTATTTTTCACGATTTTGCATCCGCCTGGGAAAAATTTGCAAAGTCGTGACGCTTCTTCCTCTAAATCCCGAATAAAATCACCACTGGCTTTCCCCATCCTCCCCCTCGGCATTCCCGGGCCAGCAGCTGCTCCCAAAATTCCTTCTCCTCCTCCATCCTTCCCACCTGAGCCCGGATCCCGCTCAGCGTGTCAGGTTAAACTCCAGAGAGGAAAATCCCTGGAAGAAAAGCAGATTGTTCTCCCAAAAATCCAGGAGTCCGAGCCCCGTACCCAGGAATCCGTGAGGAATCATCCAGCCCGTTCTGGAAGTTTCTCCGGAGTTTTTGTTGTAAAATCGAGGAGGGGAAGGGCGGAATTCCGAGGGTTTGGAAATCCCCGCGGCAGGGATGGAGGGTCCAGGTGGGAACGGAGCATTCCCGAGGAATCAGAACGCCGGGAATGCTCTGGGATCTGCGCTCCACGGGCTCCAGGCAGGAGCACAGCCGGGCCAGACCCCTCTGCAGCAATCTGGGGAGGGAGAAATCCATGGGTTTGGGGGTCCTGGTGGGACTGGGAGATTCTCCTCCACTCCACAGCTCCCAAATCCCACAGGAGCGATTTGAAGAGGGAGAAAGAAATCTGTGAATTTTGGTTTCCTATTGGGATTGGGAGTTTTCCTCCAGCTCCCAAATCCCACAGGAGTGATTTGAGCATGAAGAAATCCATGAATTTTGGTTTCCTGGTGGGACTGGGAGTTTTTCCTCCACTTCACAATTCCCAAATCCCACAGGAGTGATTTGAGGATGGGGAAATCCGTGGGTTTGGGTTTCCTATTGGAAGTGGGAGATTTTCCTCCACTCCACAGTTCCCAAATCCCACAGGAGTGATTTGAGGATGGGGAAATCCGTGGGTTTGGGTTTCCTATTGGAAGTGGGAGATTTTCCTCCACTCCACAGTTCCCAAATCCCACAGGAGTGATTTGAAGAGGGAGAAATCAGTGAATTTTGTTTTCCTATTGGGGTTGGGAGTTTTTCCTCCACTCCATGATTCCCAAATCCCACAGGAGTGATTTGAGGAGGGAGAAATCTGTGAAGTTTGGTTTCCTGGTGGGACTGGGAACTTTTCCTCCAATCCACAGCTCCCAAATCCCACAGGAGCAATTTGAGGAGGGAGAAATCCATGGGTTTGTGTTTCCTATTGGGATTGGGAGGTTTTCCTCCACACCACGATTCCCAAATCCCACAGGAGCTGTTCGAGGATGGGGATCTCCTTGGATTTGGGGTTCCTGGTGGGACTGGGAGCTTCTCCTCCCCTCCACAATCCCAGAAGCAGCACTTTTAGGAATGACTCCGACAGATTCTCCCTTCCCAGCCCGGATAACGAGCGAGAACTTTGTGAGATTAATTAATCCACGCTTTCCAAGCAGGGAATCTCACCAGGAAAAGCCATTCCCACATCCCTGCTCTCGTTCCAGGTGGATCAAGTTCGAGGAGAAGGTGGAGGAGGGCGGGGAGAGGTGGAGCAAACCGCACGTGTCCACGCTGTCCCTGCACAGCCTCTTCGAGCTGCGGACGTGCCTGCAGACGGGCACGGTGCTGCTGGACCTGGACGGGTACTCCCTGCCCCAAATCATCGGTAGGAACAGCCAGAGCGTCCTCCCCGAGTCCTGGAATGCTGGGAATGGATTTAAACTCGTTTATTTGCTCCAGACACGAAATTTATCCGGGAATGAGCAAAGGGAGGAGTTGGGAGCCGTCAGCTGCTCCCAGAAATTGTTGTGTTGAGGTTTTGGGGGGGATCTGGGGGTCACCGCTGAAGCAGCAGATTTTGGGGGGCTCTGGGGGTCACAGTTCAAGGAGCAGATTTTGGGGGGCTCTGGAGGTGACTCCTGGGTCACCATGGCTGCGTGTTGCAGACGATGTCAATGAGGAGCAGATTGAGGATGGGCTGCTCAAGAGGCAAATTTTGGGGGGTTCTGGGGGTCACCACGGCCGCGTGTTTCAGGTGATGTCATTGAGAAGCAGATCGAGGGTGGGAGATTTTGGGGGCGTTCTGGGGGTCACCATCTCTGGGTGTTTCAGATGACGTCATCGAGAAGCAGATCGAGGGTGGGAGATTTTGGGGGCGTTCTGGGGGTCACCATCTCTGGGTGTTTCAGATGACGTCATCGAGAAGCAGATCGAGGACGGGCTGCTGAAGCCGGAGCTGCGGGACAAGCTCAGCTTTGTCCTCCTGCGCAAGCACCGCCACCAGACCAAGAAGCCGATCCACCGCTCGCTGGCCGACATCGGCAAATCCGTGTCCTCCAACACGGGTGAGTCCCCGGGGTCCTGCTGGGGGCACCCGGGGAGGGACCCGAGGGTTTGGGACAGCCACGTGTCACCCTGGATGGGAGGGAGCCCAAAATTCTGCCCTGGAGGGTTTAGGGGTGAGGGGTCACTGGGAGCTGGGAGACAAGGAGGGGTTTGGGACAGGGATGGGGACAGGGACAGGGACAGCGCTGTGGGACAGAGAGGATGTGGCTATGGGAGAGACAGAGTCACTGTTTGGTGACATCACAGTGTGATGACATCATTGTGTGAGGGACAAGATCATGGTGTGATGACATCATTGTGTGATTACATCATTGTCCGATGACAGTGATGTGGTGACATTGTGTGAGGGACAATGACATTGTGTGATGACATCATTTTGTGATGACGTCATGTGAGGACAATGGCACTGTGTGAGGACATCATTATGTGATGACATCACTGTGCAGTGACATCGCCGTTTGACGATGACAACATTGTGTGATGACGAGGTCATTACATTATGACATCACCATGTGAGGACAATGCCACTGTACAATGACATCACTGTGGGGACAGTGGCACTGTGTGATGACATCATTGTGTGATGACAATGGCACTGTGTGCTGATGTCACAGTGGGGACAATGGCACTATGTAATGACATCACTGATGACATCACTGTCGGGACAGTGTCACTGTGCAATGACAACGGCACTGGGTGATGATGTCACAGTGGGGACAATGGTGCTGTGTGGGGTCGATGTCACTGTGCAATGACATCACTATGGGGTCTATGTCACCGTGTGATGACATCACAGTGTAATGGCATTACAGTAGGGGTCAATGTCGCTGTGAGGACAATGGCGCTGTGTGAGGAAAACGTCACTGTGTGATGACGTCACACAAGCACAATGGCACAGCACGGGATCAATGGCGCCGTGTGATGACATCACAGTGGGGACAATGTCACTGTGTGATGACATCATAGTGGGATCAATGTCATTCTGTGGTGTCATCACCATGGGGACAGTGTCACTGTGTGATGACATCACAGTGCGGACAATGACTCTGTGTGATGACATCACAATGAGGACAATGTCACTGTGTGATGACATCATAGTGGGATCAATGTCACTGTGTGATGACATCACAGTGAGGACAATGACTCTGTGTGATGACATCACAGTGGGGGAAATGTCACTGTGTGATGACATCACAGTGAGGACAATGACTCTGTGTGATGACATCACAGTGAGGACAATGGTGCCGTGTGATAACGTCACATGAGGACAATGGCGCAGTGTGGGGTCAATGGCGCTGAGTGATGACATCACAGTGGGGACAATGTCACAGTGTGATGACGACGTCACGGTGTGATGACGTCACGCATTGAGGACAATGGCGCAGTGTGGGGACCGTGGCTTGGCACCGGGGTTTCCTGGCGCGGCCGCCACAGACAAATCCGGTCTGCCCCCGGCTGATCCCGCCTTTCCCTGCCCTTACAAAAGGGGATTTGGTTCTGTTCCCGATTATTCGCTCGGGTTTAGCGGGAGGTCACTCGGTGGAGCCCGGGATTTGCCGGGCCCTGCGGCTCCTGGGAGTGACATCAGTGACCGAATTCCCATTCCTGTGTCCGGCCCTGGGTATCCGAGCCAGGATTTGCCCAGGATCCACCAAAACCGAGCCCGGCTTGGTCCCTAAAAATGGGATGGAGGGGGTGGAATCGCTCATTCCAAAGAGGAAATGACGGGGAAAGGGGGTCCCTCCTGTCTCTTGTATCCTCTGTGGGGGATATCGGGATAAATCCTGCCAGGACAGGAATCCGACAGGAATTTCATCCCTGGTTTGATTGGGTTTAATGATAAAAAAACGGGGACAGACTCTGTGGTGGCACGGAGCAGCTCAGCAAAAGTGGTCCAGAGGGTTTCCCAAAAGGAATTTTGGGAATTTAGGAGTTCTCCCGAGAAAATGTTGGGCATTAAAACAGAAAATCCGTGAGGGAAAAGGAAATGTTTAAAGTGAATCCAGCTCCAATATCTGAGATGAGAAGTGGGACTCGTCGCCCCTTTAGGGAGGAGAAACGTGGAGCTTGGTGGAGGAAAACGGGAATGTTCTGGAGTGTGGAGTCCTTGGCAGATCCAGCGTGGGTTTCTTGGGAGATGATGGGATTAAAAACCCAAACCGAGCGTTGGGTCTTGCCAAGGAGCAGGAATGTCCCCTCTGGAGCCACTGATGGCCCCAAGGGAGCGCTGGGTGGGGCGAGGGGCGGTGGCTCCTGCGTGGGGCAGCGGGTTTGGGGTGGATTTGGGACATCTCCATCCGCGTCCCCTCACTGCCAGCGGAACATTCCCGTGGCTGGGATAAGGGCACGGCAGGGAACAGAAAATTTCTGGGGTCTCCTGTGCCGGAGGATGAAACTTCTTGCCTGCCCAAGATGTTCCCCATGGGATCCTGCCAACATTCCCAGTGGGATCCTTCTCCCAATATTCCCACTGGGATCCTGCCCCTGACATTCCCAATGGGATTCTGTCCCCACATTCCCCACAGGATCCTGCCCTGACATTCTGAATGGGATCCTGCCCCAACATTCCCAATGAGATCCTGTCCTGACATTCCCCACAGGATCCTGCCCCTGACATTCCCAAGGGGATCCCCCCGACATTCCCAAGGGGATCCCATCCCGACATTCCCCACAGGATCCCATCCCGACATTCCCAAGGGGATCCCCTCCCGGTCTCACGGCCCCTCTCTCCTCTCTCTCCTCTCCCAGCCCGCAGCCCCGTGCGGGGCCCGGCCGCCGGCGCCGCCTTCCACCGCTCCACCGAGGACCTGCGGATGCGGCAGAGCGCCAGCTACGGCCGCCTGCGTGAGTGGGGACACCCAGACACCCCTGGAAAACAAAATTCCCTGGAAAACAAAATCCCCTGGAAAAAAAATATTCCCTGGAAAAAAAAAAATTCCCTGCAAAAACAAATTCCCGAGAAAAACAAATCCCCTGGAAAAACAAAATACCCTGGAAAACAAAATTCCCTGGAAAACAAAATTCCCTGGGAAAACAAAATACCCTGAAAAACAAAATCCCCTGGAAAAACAAAATCCCCTGGAAAAACAAATCCCCAGTGGCAGGGGAGGGGCGGGAATGAGGTCCCACCACGGTCCCCAGCGCAGTGCAGAGCTCAGGATGTGCTGGTGTGGCTCAAAATCCGCGGGGTGGAGGAAAAAAATTCCTTGGGATCTTTAAGGAGGGAAGGAACGGCTCCTGGAAGAGCGAGGGAATCCTAAAAGATTGCTTGGGCGGGAGAGGGCAGGTGGGAAATGGCATCCCGGCCTGGGAGCTGCGTTTGTGCCGCTGAGACTGGAAATGCTCCCGTTTCTGGAGTTTTGGGTGGGAAAAGCACCCATGGAAAAGACCAGGGAGCACCAGCACTGCCACGATGTCCCCAAAACGTCCCCAAGTGCCACATCCAGAGGGTTTCTGGACCCTTCCAGGGATGGCGACTCCATCACTGCTCCGTGACAGCTTTTCCACCCTTTCAGAGAAGGAATTTTCCCAAATTCCCGGGGTTTCCCAGCACTGCTGCAAGCCCAAATACCATCGACAATATTTTATTTCCTTGCACAAATTCTCCCCTCGATGTTTTCTCCTGGCTCCAGGCGTGGCTTTTCCTGACATTCCCTCCCTTCCCTGCACCAGGTCACGCCCAGAGCCGCAGCATGAACGACATCTCGGACACGCCGAGCACTGACCAGGTACCATCCCAAAATCCCACTGGGAGGAGCCTCCTGACACAATCCCTGCTGGGCTCGGGGGTGTTCGGGTCCGTGTGAGCCTTGGCTGGTCCAGATCTGCACAAATTCTGAATTAGGGGAGCTAGAGGCTGTGTTGATCCTGGGGATCCGTGGGGAAGCTGCCCCAGCCCTCAGCACGGAATTAGGGATGAGCAGGAGGCTGGGGCAGCTCAAATCCATCAGGATGGGGCAGAAATTCCTTTCAGATCTTCAGGGAGGACAGGAAAGGTGCTTGGAAGTGCAGGAATCCCCAAGGACGGGCTGGGAGAGGGCGGTAAATCCCAGCCGAGCCCTTGGGGTGGCACACAGGGAATCAGCTCGGAGATGAGGGGCTGGAATTTGGGGTGGGATCTGTTTTTCCCAGGGGTCTCTCAATGCAAAGCTCAGCTGAGAGGCCGTGGGGGCTTTTAGGAAGGAAGCAGCTCCAGCTCCGGCAGGTCCCGGCTTGGGGATGGGATGGATCAGCGGGATTTTGTCCCGTTCCCATCCCAGACTTTTTCTGGGAATGGTTGGTTCATTGTCCGAGCTTTGCTTTGTTTCTGTTTGTGATTTCACTGTCAACCAAAAGCAGAACCACTGACCCTGTGGATTTTTAGGGAAGGGGATGGGATAACAACTTGTTTTGAGTTTTTAGGGAATGGGATAGGATAACAACTTGTTTTGAGTTTTTAGGGAATGGAATGGGAGGACAGCTTGTTTTGAGTTTTAGGGAATTGGATGGGATAACAACTTGTTTTGGATTTTAGGGAATGGAATGGGAGGACAGCTTGTTTTGAGTTTTAGGGAATGGGATGGGAGGACAGCTTGTTTTGGATTTTAGGGAATGGGATGGGATAACAACGTGTTTTGGATTTTAGGGAATGGGATGGGATAACAACTTGCTTTTTCCCCGGGACATCCTCGCTGGGTTTACCTGGGGTGATGCACTTTAGGGCAAGCCCAAATACAATAAATAATGTTTTATTTCCTTGGATTTCATGGACAGAAATCCACGTACTGCTGGGACCACAGGACAGGGACACCACAAAAGTTTCCAGGCCACCTCCCAAAATGAATCCATCCCGGTGCCCACTCAGGAACCCCAAATATCCCCCCCAGCAATGGGGTTCGGAGGGTTAATCCCAAAATATGCAAAGCATTTAGGTTTAATCGCCCTATTAGACCCACTACAAAGGGACTTTTTAAGTGTTACATGAAGCTTAGTGGCCACTGGTAACTCCTGCTCTTATTCCAGAGCTGCTGGAGGAGTTGCTTTATTATTATGATTTTTTTTTTTTTTTTTTCCATTTGGATTTAAAAGATTAGGACGGGGCGAGGCGGCTGCCCGGCTCACATGCCTCCCCTCATGCTGCCATATAGATTATCATAACTCCCTGCCTGGCTTGGTATTGAACCCTTTTAGGCTGGCAATGAGCAGAGCTGCGGGGGAGAGGAGACCTGGGGAATAAATCCATGGACGAGGTTTTCCTACTCCCGTTGTTTGTTCCAGCTGCCGGAATGGAGCTGAGCAGGAACGAGGCAGGGGCTGCAAATAAACTCCAAAAATGTTCCTGGCCTGCTCCAGCACCCCTGGGGTTTGGCTCAGCCTTTCCACAGGGGGAGTTTTCCTTGTGGAGAACCCAGGAGAGCAAAACCAAACCTTGCTGGTTGGGCTGCAGAGCCCTGGGGGTGCAGTTTAGAGCCAGTCTCGGTTCTGGCTGCGTTTCTGAAGAAATTCAGCTTTGTGAATTTCTCCTGCCTGACCCTGGGTGTGGCTCCTCAGTCCCCACCTCTGGGATTCCTGGGACAACCAGAGGTGAAATTTTAGAGCCTGAAGCTTCAACTTTGGTGGAAAAAAGAGGGGGGAAAAAAAGCCAAATTTTGGCAATTTTTCCCTTCCTTGATCTTGTCTTTCCCACCAGCTGAAGAACAAGTTCATCAAGAAGATCCCCAAGGACGCCGAGGCCTCCAACGTGCTGGTGGGGGAGGTGGAGTTCCTGGAGAAGCCCTTCGTGGCCTTCGTGCGGCTGCTGCAGGCCACCATGCTGGGGGGCGTGACCGAGGTGCCCGTCCCCACCAGGTGAGCACCGTCCCCGGGGCTGGCCAGGCTGGTGGCACCGCGGCGCCCAGGGTGCCAACGTGGCGCCTCTCCCTCCCCAGATTCCTCTTCATCCTCCTGGGCCCGGCAGGAAAAGCCAAGTCCTACAACGAGATCGGCAGGGCCATCGCGACTCTCATGGTGGACGATGTGAGTAGAGGCCAACCCCGGCCTCGTGCCGGCTCTCAACCGAGCAAAAACCAGCAATTTCCACCCTGTCACCCCCAAATTGAGATTTAAACCGCCAGGAGGACGTGGGGCTGGAGGCCATGGCCAGGCTGACCCCTGTCCCCTGCCCACCCCCAGCTCTTCAGCGACGTTGCCTACAAAGCCCGCGACAGGGAGGACCTGATCGCCGGCATCGACGAGTTCCTGGACGAGGTCATCGTCCTCCCGCCCGGAGAGTGGGACCCCAACATTCGCATTGAGCCTCCCAAAAAAGTGCCCTCGGCTGAGAAGAGGTGGGTGGGGACCGTGGGGCTGGGTCCAGGCCTGTGAACACCCCCGTGTGTCCAGTTCAGGGGAGCAAGGACCTCGCTTGGCTTCACCCCTGGAAATAATCCCTGCAGAGCTCCTGGAAATGCTGCATCTGCAGCAGGTTCTGTCCCAGGTCGGCTCAGAGCCATTTCCACTCTCCTGGAACAACTCTTAGTGGGAGGTGACCCTGCCCAGGGTAGGAATTGAACTGGATGATCCTTGAGGACCCTCCAAACCCAAGCCATCCCATGACTCCACAAATTGAGCAAACCCAGCTCTGGATCCGTCCAAATTCGCCCCAAACCCAGCTCTGGATCCATCCAAGTTCACCCCAAACCCAGCTCTGGATCCATCCAAGTTCACCCCAAACCCAGCTCTGGATCAGCCCAAATTCACCCCAAACCCACGCTTGGTGTAGGCTCAGAGCTGCACCACGGCCTTGCCCATGGTCCTCACACCGGGGCTCGGCGGTGCCAATCCAGCAGTGCCGATCTGGTGGTGCCAATCCAGCAACGCCAATCCGGTGGCATTGATCCCACGGTGCCAATCCGGCAATGCCAATCTGGTGGCACTGATCCCACAGTGCCGATCTGGTGGTGCTGATGCAGTGGTGCCAATCCGATGGTGAAGATCTGATGGTGCCAATCTGGCAATGCCATTCTGGCAATGCTGATCTGGCAGTGCCGGTCTGGCAGCGCCGATATGGCAATGCTGATCCGGTGGCGCCAATCTGGCAATGCTGATCTGGTGGCACCAATGCTGCGGTGCCTGGCGGATCCGAGGCGGTGGTGCCGATCTGGCGGTGCCGANCCAGGCCCTCGGCGGTGTCTCCGCAGGTTTTGTGGTGGCCTCTACCTGGATATCAAGAGGAAGCTGCCCTGGTTCCCGAGCGACTTCTACGAGGGTTTCCATATCCAGTCCATCTCCGCCATCCTCTTCATCTACCTGGGCTGCATCACCAACGCCATCACCTTCGGGGGGCTGCTGGGGGACGCCACTGACAACTACCAGGTGTGGCCCGGGGGGTCACCGGCTTGGGGACAAGCTGGGATGGGGTGGGAGGGGGTGG
>VXBI01009015.1:659-11493 GCA_013397375.1 Toxostoma redivivum
CGTCAGGGCCGCGCCGGCGAGGCGGTGGTGCCGCCGCGGCATTCCCTGGTCTGGGTTCGTGGGAGGCCAGGAGGGGATGGGGGAGAGGGGGGAAGGCACCCGCGGCTTCCAGCGAGGCAGCGCTCGGGCTACGGAGCCCCAGGGCTGTGTCGCTGCGGGCAGCGCTGCTCCTTCCACTCGCTGCGGCTGCTGCTCCGCCGGCTGTGCTCCCGTTTGCGCTGCCCGAGCCGGCGCGGCGCCGGCGTGGGGTGCGCGCCACGGTGCCGGCTCCGGGGCACCGCCCCCTGGGTTAAGGCAGCGAGCCCTTCCTTACCTGTTATACTGGCAGCGGCAAAGGGTCTGCTCGGAGCTGGAAGGAAATAACTGATACCTTATTCCAGAGAACAATTTCCCGCTTTCTCCTTGAAACTCTGTTTAGTCAGGATAGGATTAATGGGAAGGCATGGGAGGAAGATGAGGCGTTAACCTGACAGAACTTGATTTTTGCGGGAAGGGGTACGTATTGTCCTTTATTTTAGGTGTTTGTTTTCTTCCTGCAGGCTGAAGAAAAGTTTTTCTGCTGAGCAGAGTCTTCCCTTAATCAGAGTCAGGCTCAGTGCAGCAGTGGTGAGTTATTTCTCCAGTTTGTTACCGTAGAAGACAGCAATGTGTGTAAAATACAAGAACAAGGCCCTAAGCGCAGTAGTGATTCTGCTTCTATGTGCCTTGCTTCCCGCGTCTCATACATGTCTGCAACATATTTGACATGGCTTTTAAATTCGCCCACAGAGCAAATCAGCAAAATGCTGCCAAATTCAAGTTATATTCATAGTGTATAAGATATACCTCAGTTTTTGCTAATAGCATGTTCCTTATAGAGTTTGGTTTCTTCAGACTTCATAGCATCACCAAATTTGTCACTGCTCTCTGTTTTTCTTCTCTCATTCTTTCATTGTGCTGTTCTCATCAAGGGCATTTACTATCGTGTGTATAAATGATAAAATAAAGGTTTTTGTCACCCATGCTTTATATATAACATTTCAAACTGTATAATCAGAAGTGGGATTTAACTGTAGTTAAAATGAAAAGGTTTAAATCTATTTCAGTGCATGAGGGGCTGAAACTTGCCTTTCCAGCTCAGCTGTTTGGCACTAGTTTGTTCTTAAGTTGTCTGTCAGGTCTTTTAGAAAATCCATTAAATTAGGTAAATTAGGAAGAAGTCAAAGGAATGAGATTGACCTTGTAGTATTGGTCATTCTAGAAATTTATTAAAAAACATTAAAAGTATTCTTACTCAGTATTGAACCCTGTGACAGAATAATTTTTGAGTTAATCCTTGGAATTGTCTCACTCATTTCTTTACTCCCTGTTTTCTTGTTGGGAATTTTTGGTCACTTTGGTGGTTTCTGTTTAATGCGAAACGTCATTCTTCTCCTCAGAATGTTTAATATGATCTGATTGACTTTCCTGAATACTGTTGTTTGCCTTGCTTGTTGCTGTCCTTTAATTAACACTATGGTCCTCTTTGTTCTTATTTCTTATATCCTTCTTGTCTTTTGCATGCTTTTTTCAGACCTAGGTTTTAGTTTCAATGTTAAATTTTTGTAAAAATGAAATTTTGGAAATTCTGTTCCTGTATTTTTGTCACTAACAGTATGGGGGGGAAAAATTGCCTCTGACTCTTTCCTGTTCAGACGCTTTCGTTTGTCTTTTTTATTGTGGCTTTAATTGGGCAAACTATAGATAGCTTGGTTCAATTGCATAAAGAAAACTTAACATGTAGGTTTTGAAAAATCTTAGTAATGCTTAACATTAGTAATTGTGTTGGTTTTGGTGATTGCTGTAGTTATTAGTGAGTCTAAGTAGTACCTTCAATAACCAGAATTGTTTTAGTTCTTTTGGATGTGCTCCTCAGTAGGACTACTAGCATGTGGCGTGATTGATACAGATACTACAATGCTAGAAAAGAGATTAATGGAAAGCTCTCCAGCTTTATGGAAGGCTGGAGAGTCATCAGTGTAACTACCAGCTTTTCCTGAAGGTGACAGTGTCCTTGTGAATGTATCATATCTGTATGACTGAATGCTGGCATTTGTGTTACTTATTTCAGGAGTTTGTGTGGCTTTTCAGCATGGAAACTTTGTTTTTCCTGTTTTCTTTAAAATGAATGTGCAGTAAAAGACAGTCCCAGTTTTCTACTTGAACTTTCTGAGCTGCATGGTGTAGCTTTATAGTTGTTCATTAGCTGTATAATCTGCTGATAAGAAGTGGCAAGTCCTTTTTGCAAGCACTCTACAGGGAGTTAGTTTTAAGTGTCTGCAAAGACTTCCTTGGGTTTCACTGCTTTAAACAAGTCCTCAAACTCTCCTCATAGATGATTTGCTTTAGACCACAGACTTTCTTAGTAGCTCTGATCTCTCCAGTTTATTCCTTCTTGAACTGAGGAAAGGGAGAACTGTGAGAACCAAACTGGAAATGATGTCCTAGTAGCTGTCTCAGACCCTGCATAAAGGGTAACAACATCCACAGAGCCACATGTGCTCTTGAAGTAGCTCAGAATGCATTTGCACTGTGATCAGTGAGAGCACACCATGTTTTGTGTAATATGTTTGTGGCTTTGTCTTCTGATTTCATAAAATCTTAACTGAATTAATTCTTGCATATTCTTACAGTGGGAAAGAATTAATGGAATTCTTAACAACAGAGAAAAAAAGACACCAAATTGTCACTGCATTTTCTCGGCAGAAGTGAAGTAGAGAGGTGTTTAGTGGTGAAGTCCTTCGTTTTGTACCCTTCAGATGTTTAGCAGTCACTGATTTCTTTTCATAGCTGATGTGATTTTAGAATTAGGATGTATTTTAGTGTGATGGGAAAAGTATCTGGATACCTTTTGTCTGTATCAGGAGTGTTGATTTTTCAGGAAAAACATTAAACTGGCATGGCTAGTATAAAACTAGAACATTTAAGAGACTTGGAATAGTCTTGAAAGGTAACATGGGCTTGCAGATGCCCCCTTAGAAAGGGAGTTGAAGTATGGAACAGAAATGAGGCTTGGATATTTGCCACTTAAGGAGGTGAAGGAGTTTGAAAGTGAGAATAGAGGTATAGGACATTAAGTGATAATGATGAGGAACTGTTTTGGTATTTATGGTCTCTGAAGACACTTACTTGTTGTGCTAAGGGGTGGCATTTGATGTGTTCTTTTTATGTAGGTGCAGTTATTTTTTTTCCTGCCAGGTGAGAACTTGAGCATATCCTATTGTCAAGTTCAGTATTGTTGTATCCAGTGGGATTTTGGAGAGCAGCTTTTTTCTTGTGGGGTATGGATAGTCTCTTTTTCCTTTTGCAAGACAGGCTTCTGGCATGGCAGTAAGAGTCATGCTTGGATTTGCAGCTGACAGCATTGGACACTTTCTGGTGAAAGGGATTTCTTTTCCTTCTTCCAAAATGTTTGTGTACAGTTTGGTTGTTATAGCAATGGGTGTGGACCACAGAAAAGCAGAAGAAAGCAACAGACATTCCTGATACTGCTCAGTGTTTATTGTGAAGACACAGACTGACATTAGTAAGTAAAGAAGGGAAATGACACCCTTACTCAGTAATCAAACCTGGAAATTCTGGCTGTTGTGGCACAAATGCAGACCTTGCCTTCCATCTAGGAATGTGTTGCTTATAAGATTGGCAGACTGTGCCAAAATTTCTATATGTGCCTCATGTATCTGAAAGTACCCAAAAGACAGTAGCTATTTAATGCTCACATCCTGAGTTTTATCTCTAGGACAGTCTTGTGGAAATAGCTCAGTAGTGAGTAAAGCTGTAGAAGTCCCATGAACTGTGGAGAAATTTAACCAATTTAACCAATCTATGGGGTAACCAATGTCCCTTTTGCCTTTCCCATGCAACAGTGAAGTTGGATATGTAAGAGGTGAGGATTGTCTCTATCCCATAGCAGTAGAGCCAATATTCACAGCCTTTACAGTTTTGTGGCGTAAAGAGCATCTGTATATCCTCTGTGTAAATTAGGGTCTGAAGAGCCCTGGTTCATCAATTTAAAAAGAAAAAAAAAAGGGGGTCGTATCACAACAAACCAGGATTGGAGAAATCTGGGTTGGAACTCCTGAGGTACAGCTCTGTCTGTCTGCAGGAATAACTTTCACATGTGCATCTGTATATGGCAGTAATTAAAATTGTATTTTGAGCATATCCCACTAAGATAGGAGCTAGTGCCTTCCCTGAGTCAACTGTCTTTACAGGGGGCATACAGAGAATAAGTTCTCTATAGAAATCCTGTTGATGGGAAGGGAAGGGAAGGTAAGGACTTTGTCAGAGTTGAAATTACATGCTGGGACCTGAGCCTGTAATGGCTTTACATTGTTGGAAGTCAGGTATTCCTCCTTGCTCCTGTAGTGTCCTCTGGTGTCTGTGGAACAGTGTGCTGAGATGGCTTGACTTTTTGGCTTGTTTGGGTTTTTTTGTTGTGTGTGCTGCTAGTATCCCGCCCCTGCCTTTTGGCAGGCGGTTATGGCTTAGTCACAATTTGTAAGTTTGCTCTAAGTTTACATCACATTTTGACAAGAGCATGTATTGAGTTTGATCTTCTTTTTGCCAGGGTCAGGATTAAATGAGCGAGACGATATTTCTTGTTTGGACTCAGATGTTTATTAGTTCTTATCTATATTACAGTCTCCCTAACCATGAGTTCTACAGCACTTCAAGCTAATAAACTAAAAATGGAGCTCTGTCTTTCTCTCTGCAAGGCCTTTTAAGGATAAACTGTCCAATTAAGAAATGACATCTAAATTATTTTTACTTTTAACCCAATAACCAATCACCCATGGCCCACAATGCAGACTTTTTTATTCAATCATGCAATATCACCCAGAGCCATGAAGAAGAAGGTGAAGAAGGACTAGCCTCCGCCTTAAAACCTTCATCTTGCTTCATATATACCACTGCATTCTAAAACCTTAAACTCTGAGTTTTCTGCCATGTGATGTTACGCACTTCTATTCAAACTACACACCCATAATCCCAGTTCTGTCATTCAATTTTGGAAGCCTTCTCCATGGCCTCAGGTCAAATACAGTGTTCTCCTGGGGGTCAGTGCCTGTCAGCACAGAAAGTCTAAAATTGTCAGTGACCAGAGTTCCAACAAGTGTGAAATAAAAGCTGCTTGCTGTTCTGTCTGCTTTTTTATGCGTAGCACATTTGCATGTCTAGCAATGTGGTATGAAAATGATTGTAAAACTGGACCCAGACCAAAACCTGTATTTTTCCCTCTTCTTCCATCTTTATTTAAGGGGTATTCAATGGGTTCAGGGAGATGCAGAGGGTTACACTATTTATTTTGGTGACTGTAGCTCTTTGTTTTAGCTTAACTTACTTGTAGCTAGCTTAAACTGCAAATCTGAGTTTTGTGCAGTAAGGATTGATTCAAAATAGTTCGTAATTTTTTTAAATTTCTTTTTATTTTCTTTCTGGTTTTTAAAAAATTGAAAATAATACAAGTAAGACTAGTAACTTACTAGAAGGAAACAGAAACTGTTCAGAGGAAGTTTTAAAAAGTAGTAGCAATAGACAGTTTTTTTTGCATCTCTGCCATTTGTATTTGCTACACATTTATTAGATATTTTTCCAGCTAATTTTTTGCCATCCAAATATACCACTTCCTGAAATATTTTACAGTATTTATAAATATTTTCTAAAAATTGAGTTTTCAGGGAGATT
This sequence comes from Toxostoma redivivum, assembly GCA_013397375.1. Taxonomy (NCBI): domain Eukaryota; kingdom Metazoa; phylum Chordata; class Aves; order Passeriformes; family Mimidae; genus Toxostoma; species Toxostoma redivivum. Next base: position 6,366 of record VXBI01009015.1, read on the forward strand.
CTTGTTTTCTAAATCAGTTTTGCTATTTGGCTTGTGACAGCCTCATCCAATATTGTGTGAGGACTGTTATTTACACGGGATCAAAAACCAACTGTGCAAATTCATTGAAGACTGAATCTTGAGGGCTGTTAAGTTCTCTTCCTCTTAATAGAGAATCTTTGAACCAGAGTTTTCTGGACAACAGGCCACCATTGTGTAGAAATGTCATGATATGGGTATCTGCTGTGGTTTTGACAGAGAAATAAATGGGTTAAATAAATTTTTGTTTGACCCACTAACATTAGTTTGATTTTTCTTGAGGTTTTTTTTTGAGCGGTAGTTCAAACAGTAGCAGCTCCAATTTTTATATGGAAGTACAAACCTTTTCAAGAATGATAAATGTTATTAAAAAAGAAGTGAATCTTTCACTTTGATTTTTGTTGTCATTCTTTGTTGCTGTCTTTAGAACTGCCAGCTAATTGTTTTGAAATAAGAAACTGAAAAAAATTGGTTCTGTGCTTGCATATTTACTTAAATAATTATATTTTCTAATGAGAACTGTTCTCTGTGAAGTATATAAATTTCCAGTAGAAGCAAAAGCCTGCAGGTTTTTCCTCCTCCTTCTTAAACATGTTATCCTAGAGGTGCTGGCACTGTTGCTGATGGGCTCAGCCTTGGTCAGTGGCAGGTGTGTTTTGGAGCCATCTGGCACTGACTCTGTCAGACATGGGTAAAGATTCTTGCACCTTTTCACAGAAGACACCGTCTAGTAGCCCCCCAGGCTACCTTGTGCACAGCTGGTTAAAGCAGAAAGACTGGAAGATTCTTCACTATACTTGGAAGTGTAAAGCAGAGATGGAGTCACCTTTTCAATTATTGCTGTAAAGAGAGATGTGATTTTGTGTTTCATTGGTTTGAAAGTAGACTTTCTTTAACTTTAGGACCTTCAAATTTTAGTCAGCTTTTGTGAGGATGATTGGAGATTTGTAGATGAAGAGCTTTTTTTTTCAGGGATGAAATTTTATTTTCAGTTGTCCAATACTATTACTGGTATAAAAGTATTGTGGCTAGTTTTGTTGTTAAAGTGATTTTTCTAAAAATAATCAAAATTTTAAACCGATGTCAGAATGAATTTCATTTCTCCCACTTTTTTCCCATTACTGCAACAATTTTAATCTTGATTTTTTCCCTGAAGGTGGAAAAATAAACCTTTTTTCCTATTATTCAAAAGTAAAGCAGAGTCATTACAGTTGGAAAAGACCTCCAAGATTGAGTCCAGCCTTTGACTGATCACTACCTTGTCAGCTACACCACTGCACTTTGTGCCACATCCAGTCATTTCCTGACCACCTCAAGGGATGACAACTCCATGACTTCCCTGGGCAGTCCTTTCCAATGCTTAACAATCCTTTCCATGAAGAAATTCCTGCTGATGCCCACTTGAACCTCTTTCTCTTTCGTCTTTGAAGAGAAGCTCTTGTTTGTTGTTTATTTAGAAAACCTAAGTATATGAATATTTAACTGTGTATGTGTTATTAAAAGTATGTGTTATTAAAACATACGCTTTAAACAGTGTTTTTTATAAGCAGAAAACAGACTTCATAATTTCTTTCATATATGTGTCTTTTTCTTATTGTGATGTTGTTTCTGCAGTCCTTATAAATGTAATCTCTGTCATCTGGAGACCAGTGTTTTGTTTTCCCTTCATAGAGTACAAGAGAACATAAGGATTTATATACATTGGAAATTTGGCAATATACATTCATACTTCGGCTGGTTAATATTTGTATGTTAAATAAGAAGAAAACCAAATATGTTGAGGAAAATTGTTTCATATAGGACTAATTGTGAGACTTAATGCTTTCCTTTTTAATTAATAGTGTTTTGATGAATTTGAATTATGGAATTTAACTATGTGAGTGAGTAATTTTCTCTCCTGAAGGAAAAATAAAATGCAAAAATGTTAATAATCTGTATCTTTACCTCTTTCAGACAACCCTATGGTTTACTCTGCTTACAGCTAAGTGATCATATCTAGTTGCAGTTTTGCTCTTAGCTGCTGTGCCTCACAAGAGAGGTAACCATTTTAAAATTAAAATATTTCCTGTAGTTCCTAAATCTCGCAAATGTGCTTGTAATGATAGATTTAATGCTTGCTCCTTCTGCTGAGAGATTTCTGAAAGCAAATAGTTCTATCCCTGTACCTCAACTGCCTGCAAGTGGGTGTCATGCTGTCTTTACACTGTGTGGTCTAATGAAAAATGAGCGTGGTGTGTTTGGATAATATGAATACCTGTCTATATTTGCTGTCTTTTTCTTCCTAAGTGTTTTTTATCTTTTTTAAATGTTTTCAGATTTTCATGGATCTCAACAGTGCTAGCACTGTTGTTTTGCAAGTCTTGACACAAGCTACTAGCCAAGATACTGCAGTGTTGAAGCCAGCTGAGGAACAACTGAAGCAGTGGGAGACACAGCCAGGTTTTTATTCAGTCTTGTTGGTAAGATACAGTGGAAAAGTGTTACTAAAGTAAACTCTGAATAATTTTGTGCACTGGTCTCTAGAACACAGTTGAACCATGAGCTGTGGCTGATAGAAGCCCTGGGTTGTCATGGTCCAGCCACTAGAATCCTTATGCTGACTGATATGGTAGGTAGGATGTAAGAGTGATAGGCATTGTCATTGTTGTGTCTCAAAGTAAGCTCTTTTCCCAGGCATTCAGAAGGTGGAAATGCAGCCTCTAGCAGTACAAGTGGGCAGTAGTGCTAAACCTTTTATTGACCTGTTATGAATTGTAGATGGTAAAAGGCCAAGAGGGCCCTTGTCAACAGAATTGCCTTTACTACTTCAAGAGACAGGGACCCTTTTATATACCAAGTCAGTAATAACCTTTTCTTTTTTGTGGAGGTGATGCTTTATGAACATTTTAATAGAAGTTCCCTCATGCCTTCCATTGCGTTGTGTGATACCTCTCTGGGATTGCTTTCCTTTTTGTTAGTGGAGGGAGACTCCCATGGAGGTTAGCTGACCTGGCTGTGGTAGTAAGATCCTGGTACGGGAAAGATGAATACTTCTAAAAGTACTATGACCATTGGTGAAATGGATGCATTAATATGACCAAAGTGATGACAAAAAGGAAATTAAACTGTTTCAGCAAAGACACTTGAAAGTTAACTGTTGTTATTCTCCAATATCTATGCATGTTTATAATAGTCTTAAATTAAAACACAGGTACAGTGCTTTTTCTACAAACGTCTATCCTCTGTGCATAGATTGAATGGCTCAGATTTGTAGGGTGACATGTTCTGTTCTCTGTAGACTCTTTCATTTGGTTGGAAAGTTGAAGGCCAGCTCGAGGATTCAGGGAAAGGGGTAGAAGAAGATACTTTGAGCTGTTAAATATTCTTTTACACACTGCCTTTGGTGTAGTGTAGCTGTTGTAGTAAATGATCTTGATGGTAAATAGCAGAAATTGACACTACTGACTGTTTTTTTTCTCTCTGGATGGTTGCTTTGGGACCTTACACCTCAGGATGTGGGCAAGTTGAGCACCGTAACTGGAACGGATACGAATTAATTTTAAATATAAGGTCTAAAAATTCAGGGGGTTAGAGGCTTATCAAAGAGGATCAAATGCTGATAATTACTTATACATGGTTAGGTGGATTTGTTTGGACCACATAAACCTTTCTTTAAGTGTGAAATATCAACAGTCTTCCAAACTAAACAAGTGTCTACTTCTTTGTTTAATGTGGTCATGACAGGTGAGCTCTCTGGGAGAGAAAGTACTTGGCACCTTCTTGGTGGAACAGAAAAGGGTGCAGGGAGGATGGCTAAGACAGGTGATTTCTGTGGGATGTGGCAAATAATATAATTATTTACTGTGGGATACAGTTGCTTCTGGGACAATCAGAACAGATAAAATCATAAAGAAGCATGAGACATGCATCTTTGGTCCTACCATTTTTGGTACTTAGTGGTGTTGCTATCATTACTTTTCTGTGTTTCTCTTTTGAAGGTATTACATATATCTCTTTTGATTCAGAGATAAATTGGATGGTTTTGAAAAGAACTTCTGTAGAAGTTACATCAGTTTGTATATTGGCTTCATTCCTGTTATTTCTATGACAGCATTACTGTTTTACATTAAATACTTCGAGTTTTAGGAAGTTCATGTGAAGATATAAAGAGAAGCTCTACTTTTTTTTGTGTAGATTCTTTGGTCTTTTTTTTATCTAGGCCTGGTCTAGTTTCAAGGTGTTTTTATCTGTGGAAGTTTTGCTTCTGCTAAATATTTTAGCAAGGAGAGGAGTAGTTGTTTGTAAGGTCAATGGAAGCTTCAGTATGAGTAGTTGGGGTTTTCTGTGTTTCATTTATTTTGAAATGTTTTTGTATGATACAGAAGTAGTTTTTGAAGTTACTTGTTTGTATTTTAATATGCTTAAGTTTTATTTGGGAAAGGTCAAGTGTTTTAGAGATTAGTCTGTGTTCCTAAATAAGCTTTGGGGAAGGAGGGCATATTACATATGGGTCATTTTCATGTTGTCTTGTATTTATTGGTGGGTTACCACCTCTCTGATATTTTTCTACAGTTTGCTAGTTTTGAGGTCAATATCATTGTTGGGATGTACGTCTGTTTATTTTCTAGTGATTGGAGTGTGTTAGGGTGTTTTCTTTTTGTTGGCCATGACCTCTAGAAAATGTTACTATTAATAGAAATAGATTTTGAGAGAAGGTTAAGTTTTGAATTTGTAGTGAAAATGAGGTCCCAGGTTTCTACAGTGCTGAGTCATTTGAAAGATTTGTTTATATGTTGGCAGGAGTGGCACCCAAAGTAGCAGATGTTTTGACCAGAATCCCTGCATTTTTCTGGTCCCTTCATACCGGACTTGGACTTCTAAAAGCAATGAATACAAATGGTGCACTCTTTCTGCAGTGCACTGTATAGTAAGAGTACTGAGATCTCACACATGCTTGCTTTCTAAAGGAGAGAGTAATGATGTCTCACTCCTTGAGAAGGATCCATCTGATGCAGTAGAAAACAGGAGGAGAGCTGCTGTTCAGAGTTCCCTGTTGAGAATCAATAGCCTACCTTCAGTTCAGTTTCTCTTGGTTGGTTAACTTTGCAACATGTCCTGGTTTAGAGCAAAT
>VXBI01009016.1:0-104656 GCA_013397375.1 Toxostoma redivivum
ATATATATATATATATTTAATTACTTGAGACTTTTTGTTTGCTTTGTGAAAATTTAGCTAATTTCAAGGCTTTTTAGTTAAAGCAATATTGGCAATCTGCAGCTGGAGATCAGGCCAAAATCCCATTACAGGAGGTAACAAATATTCGTGTTTGTGGGGATTTTTGCCTGGCTTTTGTTGGTGGTGTGTGAGGGTTTTTTTTCCCTCTTTCAGCAACATTTGGCAAGGTGTTTCTCATGTCTAGTGCTCCTACTGGGTAGTACTGCTGAGTTTCCTTATGCAGCTACTGTATTCTATATAGGGCTGGGAGCAGGGTACAGTAGGTGCAGGAATTCCAGTTTGAAACTTTGGATCCTTTGGGCTTTTATTGCTTTAGTGCAAGTTGTGGGGTTGTAATATGTTATGGTGTAGAAAGAATGTCTGACTTTTTTCAGGTTTCAGGAGACTTTCTACATGTTCTGAGCATTTTGGAGATGCTTAAAAGAAATAGATCAAATAAATATTACAACTGTGAGGAAATGTTTTATAATAGTGTATAGAGTACAATCTTTAAAATAAACTTATATATAGCTAGACATTTTTCATCAATTGTACTCAGTATATAGAAAAATCAGTGCTGTTTTCAGAGCAAATTATTTATTGTCTCTCAGCTCAACAATAGAAATGTTCTGTATTAAGTTATTTACCCTTGTTCATCCCACTTAGCAGTATGGTGGTCAAAGTGTGGCTATCTGATCAGGCTCCAGGAAAAGCAGCTGAGTCATTATTTGCTTGTTTTGGAGTTGGGAGGGTTCAAGCCACTGCAAGTACATGGCACTGTAATGCTATTGCACTAAGCTCAAGCACACAGGACTGCCAAAGGTCTTCTGATTTGCAGCTTTGTGTGCTCCAGCCATGTCTGGTCAGCCTGTATTAGCTCACTTTTATAGAGGAAACTTGCTCTCTGTCAGTGGTTTGCAAAACTTCTTGTACCCAAGTTGTGCTTATAATATGTAGAAGTGCTAAGTTTTTGGGGGTTCAAATAGTGGTTACATGGAAATGGATGCAGAAGGTTATAGTGTTTAGCTTCTGTTAGGGAGTAAACAGGTGTTTGCTGGACAAGTTCTTGTTTATTTTTGTTTTTTTAAATATATATTCATAACTTCTTCCCTCAGTGAAAACATTTTATCTGACTTGCTCTCCCAGCTCTCAGGAGGGGAAGAGCCCAGAGGAAAGTTATGCATTTCCCATAGGATGCTCTGGCTCTTGCTGCAATGGGCTCACTGCTGCCTCTCTGGGCTGCAGGCAGGTCAGAAAACTGTTCCTTATTGTCCTGTAAGGAGACAGAGTGGAGTCATGCTGGGAAAAGGGGAGCAGGGTTTACAGCTTGGCATGGCTGGTGGTAGAGATACTGCAATGCCCAGAGGTTAGTGTGAAACACTGAGGAAGGGATGGAGAAAACGCTTGGATTTCTGGGGGGAGTGAGCTGCAGTGCTGGGCACCAGGGTAGCAGACCTTGCACAGCTCTGTCATTTCTGCAAGTATTGTTCAAGAGCAGGAAGGAAGCCTCCTTTTGGAGAACTGGTGGTGGCTGTGTGCTGTGCAGGCAGACTGCTGACTATGAGGCACAGCACACGTACTCATTGGAGTGCACCTCTTCAGCTGCAGCCTTGCTCTTGCAGGTGCTGCTCATGGAAATTACAGAGTCTGATGGTTCTGCTTCTGTGGGCTTTTAGTGGAAATCCTCTGTTGCCTCAGTAATCATAAACACAGACAAAAGAGTGATGAGGAATGTCACTAAGCTGACTCAAAAGAGAACATCTAACTTCCCTTAATTTTCTTCCCCTTGGTGGGAGAGGGTAGAAATAATTCAATTGTATATTGCTATGTGGAACTGGCACTATGCCTGTTTCCACAGTCTTGTGGCCTAACTGGTGACCCTAAAGCAGAATGTAAAAAACAGGGTTATAAGCAGTGAAAAAAATCTTTAACAATAGCTGCCTGTTCCTTAGATAGTAGACAGATGTGGGCCAACAGCCTTTCTTTCACTTCTTGGAAAATCCTACCTTGTGGTAGGACTGGGGGAAGGATTAGTATTGCTGGGATTTGTAAAGAAAAAATTTCAACACAGATTAGCAGGAAAAGTTGGCAAGTGTGAAGCTCATCCTCTTGATTTCCCAATCTGACAATCTCTGATGTCATGCCAGAGGAAACAGATTTCTGTAACGTCAATTACATGTAATGTTCCAACTGAGGCTTTTGAATATTTATGATGCTTGGCTTGCTAAAAAGGACTTTATTTCATTTAAAGATAGTCCTTTGGATATGAAAAGCTGAGATCTCCTTAAAAAAAGATTGAGCAAGGAACTTAAGGTCTGAATTACAACATATCTTGCATGAAAACTTTCTCCTGACTGAATGTCAGGACTGATCATAGAATCACATCACTTCCCTCTGGGAAGTGCTAAGAAGCAAAATAGAGCCATGGAATCCTTCAGGCCAACTGCCATTGTCTGTCTAGTTTGAGATTTTTGAATCAGGCTACATATGCAGCTTGTTTCCACAAAGGTTCTATTGCTTGAGAAGTTCAGGGTTTGGTAAGAAAATCAATTTTTGATCTTATGTATAGACAGGATTTTCAAATATTTCTGCTGCTGACTCTTCTTTCCATGCCATTGCACATTTTGCCAGTGGCACAGTTTAGTTTATCAAGTGTGGCTCATCACAGTTGGGCAAATTTCGTGGCACAAAATAAATTTTTAAGGCCCTTGGCAGCACTGTGGCTTCATATAGCAAACCCTTATTTTGGGAACCAGAAAGTTAAAGTCACTTAACACGTCCAGTGTTGTTGCTCATCACCTGAGGTCTACAGGATGATTAGGACAGATAATTTCTTCAACAGAAAGGTCTTTTGATGCATATGCTCACAATAAGTGTTGGTGCAAACAAAAACAAAGTGTCTCCCCAGAGCCTTGGCCTCCATGTCCAGAGGAGCACTGACAGAAATAGAGATGAATTTCCAGTGGGGGCTGTGTTGGTGCTCTCAGGAATAAGTACATACTTTGAAATGAGGCTGCTGGTGTCAAATGACAGCATCAAGCACAGATAATGCAAAAAAACCTTAGCAATATGTCTTCCTAAATCTGAGTGATCATCTGAGAAGGAGATTTTTCTTTGATACAAGCTAACTTCAGTGTTGTGAAAGAACTGTGCTCACAGTCATACTGGACTTGATCTTAAGTAACAAGCTTATACTGTGCAGCTATATTGGAGAGAGACATCTCAGCTCACTGAGCATTCTTTTACTTTTGTCCTGTGACTTTGTTTCTACCCTCTGCCCACAAATTTTCAGCAATATATGAGTTAAAGATCACACAGTGCTCAATGGACATGTAAAGAAAGGTACAGGAGGCAAAGAAAAAAAATCAATGGAACAGATAAAGCGATGTACTCCAAGTTTATTAAGACTGAGTTCTCTTGAGGAAAATGGCACAAATCAGATTATCAAGATCTTCTGTAATGTATAGATATGGCATTATGTAAAAGGAACTTTGAGCTAGTCCAACCCACTTTAGCCTATTCATTTAAAGACAAATAGGCTCTCTCAGAGACTCCCTGAACGCATCCTCTTTTCCCCAACTCCTGTAGCAGCTACAGAAACATGCTAAGAAAAATGCTTCAAATCTTCCTTGATGAGCAGTTCCATTGTCACCTGGAGGTTGGCCTTGGTCAAAGTAACCACCACTGGAAGAACACCCTGAAGATCTGTGCATGCAGTGATGAAAAGATACTCCTTCCCTTACCTTCATGTGCTTTTGAAACCAGCCCAGCCAGGTAAATTGCAACCTTTGCTGTCTCCTTTCTTTCATATTCATTATCTGCCTGTTAACTCATGTGCTGTTTTTTCTTTGAACTAATTTTGCATATCAAATGTTTTTATTGAAACCCAATGAGATTAGATATATTCTGCTTTTTCCCCCCTCTATGAAATCAAGTGTTTTATCTCAGGTTTGTGGCTACAGAATACTTGGCATCCTGCTTTGCTTTCCTTTTGCAGTTGCAAACTCTTGCTCCTTGCTTCATCTGTGATCATCTGGCTGAAGAACCAGCTGACTCAGTTTGCTAAATTCAGTTTAATTTTTTCCCCCAATATTCTAGATAAGGAGTTAAGTGCCAGGTAAGTGAGTTGAAATGCTTTGTTAATTGATCAGAGGGGTGCCAGTGCTAGGCAGAGTGAGGTACTGCTCACAAGAGTGAAAATTATTCCTTATACTGGTGTCTACAGAAAGAAACCAGGTTAGTTTTTTGTAAACTGAACAAGTGTTGTGGTTTACTCTGCCTCCAGTTTGACCCAGTGTCCAATCTGCTTTTGAAAATGTTTTTCTACTCTGCAGTCTTTTTTTTTTTTTTCTTGTTTTAGACCTGTCTAATTTCTCTCTGAGTTTTTAGATATCTGTTCCCCACTTACTGTTCTCCTGGTAGATGTTTACTATTTGATGCACTAGGTGTTTTTCAATATAGTACTTTACCAGTAGCATGCAATATTTCTCTTCTAGAATCCAGGAAAGAAAGTATCCTTCTTTCAACTGGAGTACATTATCCTCTAAATTTTACTTTCACCTTAAAAGTCATAGTTCTGACTTTAGTTGGATAACCTATTCTTGCTTACATTCTTCACAGCATTGTTCTAGTCACAAACATGAAAACCATGAGAATTGTCAGGAGACATTGAAAAATGAAACTGCATTGCAGCATAATGTACAAGGTAGTATTGCTTTCAGAATGACACTTTTTAATCTGAACAAGAACAAAGTTTTCTAGAAAAAATGAGTGAAGAATGTGGCAATAATAGCCAAGGGAGTAAATGCAGCTTCACTTAAATGCTTGCCTTTGGAACAGACTTGACAGGTTGAGCATGTTTGCATAGCCATGGCACAGGTTCTCCACAGCCACATGCCTGAAGGAATTCTCTGGTAATGGAAAAGTCATCAATGCAGTGGCTTTAGCCCTTCATCTGAGAAGTACTCTGAACCTCCATCCAATTTCCAAAAGGTCGTGCAGACCTGCTGGAAATGCTCCACCAACTAGGATGAAATTGAAGTAAATGCCAGAGATATTTAGAAAATATTTTATTTTCAAAAGCTTGAATTCTTTGCATGTGCCTCGCAGCTAAGACAAAATGGAAATTTAGATTAACAAGAATGCCCTGAAGCTGTAAGTCAACATTTAAACTTTATCTCAAAATGCAGAATACATAAAATCTAACAGAGTTTGATGTATATGGGGATACATTGTCCACTTCTGCTATGATCTGCTTGTGTGTATCTCACTCAGTTTGCTGGTTTTTTGAGAAAAGCAAAAATGAAAAAAAAATCTTGGCAAGAAATCAAATAGATGCAAGTTTTTTGTACCCTTTAGCTGGAGTTTGCCTTCATTTCACGAGTGAAAACTGGAAACTACTTTTAGCAAGAGGAAAGTTAAGAAAGTCCAAAGCCCTCGATTTTGCAGGGAAGTGGAGTTTCTTTTATTTTTCTGGGCAAAGCTTGAGAGAATCTTTCTCTAGAAAAAGCTTGAGAGAATCATTTATTAAAATCTCAGTGAATTTATAATAACTTTAAAATTTGGGGAGCAAAAGATATTTTCTTCTTTCCTTGTAGAAAAAAAAAAAGTGGGGGGAGTAAGTTTAAAGGTTTGGATTAACCTGTCTTCCTTTTTCCACAAGACACTGAAGATTCTATCATCAATATGACAAAAGGTAAGACCATACCTCTATTCTTTTTTTTCCCCCCTGCTCTGGCCCCCTCCCATATGTTGAAGGTTTTTTTTTTCAAAACTAAGCAGTCATTTGATCTTAACACTTCCTTGTTTTAAGCAGGATGTGCCAAGCTGGAAGTTCTCTGGTAATGGGAATCTTTGGAAAGTCCTTTATGTCAGCTTTCCAGACACTAAGCATTAATGAATTTTAAACTGTTCTTATTGTGTGCAACAAATATATATTTAATTTATTTATATTCCAATTAAAGGCTTCACATGGAAGGAAATATGGAAGATATTGAGTGTTTTGGCATGTTGTTTTTTATTCATCCATAGTCTGAATCATAGAATTAAATTACTTGAAGTTTCTTTAAGGGAAAGGTTTTTTTTGCAGCTTCACAGAAACCTGTGAGAAGTATGCTTTTTAATCTAATCTTTGATCAATATCAAGCTAATTTTTTTTATCTTCCAGAAAGCAAATCAGGAAAAAATAATCTCTTTCAAAAAAAAGCATTTAAAAGGGAAGAGTGTTTATATATTTTTAAAATACAGGTTTATAGTAAAATTTTAAAAAGCCAAAACCACTTTAATTTGAAACAAAATTACTTTCAAATTGGCTTTATTATTATAATGCTTTGCAGCAGTGGGTACTAAACTCCTTCCAGTCAGGCCTTGCTTTGGTTAGACTTGTGATCCCCAATACTAGACTAAAGAAATGTATGGGACTGAAGAGCCTTTTATAAGTAATTTTAGAAAACAACAGTTAATTCTTCTGTTCCCAGGAAGAGTGACATTTTCCCTCTGTTTTCTCCACAACAAGTCTTAGAAAGGTTATACCTCAAGGAACTAAAATATATCCTCTCTTGCTTTGTGTGGCATGAAAATTTTCCTCAGCCATGGAAAACATAAAAATTTATTCCCTTTTTGCCCATAACTCTCTGCCTGCTAGTCTTTGTTCTAGGCATTGTACTCGATGAAGTCGTTTAGACCAGAAACCTTAAGCTTCACCCAGTATTTAAGCAAAGTTCAAGTTAATCCTAGTTTGCCTTTACAGGTCCATGGACAGACTTTATGCTATGCAGGACTGCATAACCCAATACATACCAGTACCTTTAATAAAGCTTCCATACTTTCACCTAAGCATTGATAAACTATGACCTATGATGTAATTATATTTTTTGTTGCTTCCTCTCACTAAGTGTAGAGGAATTGAGACATAGAAATTATCTATTCTACTAAGGAAATCTGGATTACAATTGAGTGTGAGTTGTTTCATTAAGTGCATATATACTATTCAAAGCACAGGACAAAGAAAAATGAATTTTTTTGTTGTTCTTCCTTTTAATCTCATTTACCAAATGGCATCAACACAAGTTTCCTCTTCTCCATAATCTAATTTTTCCTAGCTTTACATATACCTCCACTATACTGGTGCAGCTATAGGGTACTTCTGCTGACTCTGTAAGGGGAGGAAAAAACAAATTATAGCCATTAACTGAAAGCAACAGCAGTTTTTGGTAGTACCAGCAGTCACTGGTAGTTGCTCTGTGAAATATTTTCAAAACTCTAATTTCCATGATTGCTTTCCTTGTTGAAACATTCTTCCTGAATGAAATACTTGATTAAATTGCCACATTTCTAATTTCTTAATTCAAGAGCAGATTTCCCTTTACCATTGTGTTGCCAAGTAAAAGTACAGGTTGTCCAGAAGAGGAAGGAATAAGCCCTGCACATTGCCCCATATTGGTGCCACAGAGGGAGAAGACAGTGAATGGCTTGTTTCTCCACTGTAGGAACAATGATGTCAAAAGGAATGTTATCCTTCTTCACTAAAAAAAAAAAAAAAGAAAAAAAAAAAAAAAAAGGAAAAAATGGCAGATCATGCAGGGTCTTTAAAAGACACCATACTAAATATTTCTGAATCCAAAATCTCAAAATCTTTTTCTAGGCTCATCTATGGGTCATGCTGATCTTTAGGAACCAGTATGAGTTGAGTGCCTTGCTGTGTGATTGCAGAACTTGCATTTGCAGCACAGGCTCATCAATGTCTGAGACCAGCAGGGCCTCTGCTCTTTCCTTGCTGCTGTTGTTGGTTGCTTGGAGAGGCAAAGAGCTCACATCAGGCTAACAGACAGAAATACTAGGGCAGCAAAAGAAAAGCTAAATTAATGCCCACTGAGAGGAAGGAGCAGTAGTTCTTCCTTACAGAAAGTGAGAAAGGGAAAATGTGGTTTTACTCATCATGGCCCAGATGGAGTCAAGACAAGAGCTTTCCCAATCTGGAGCACAGGAAAAGGAGTGAGAGGATGGGCAAGTCCAAGTGAAAGCAGAATTAAGGGAAATCTACTGTTTCCTGATGGGCCCCAGGAAACCACCCATGTGGGATGCCATAGGAAACACAGGTCAGGGCAAAGTCAGGCTGCAGGAGAGACCATGGGCACAGAGCATCAAAACAGCAGCTTCCATAGAGCATTTTGTCACCAATAATTAGCAGTGTCCAAAGTTGAGCACATAATGCATATTGGTCCAGTTCCACACGCCAAAATGTTTTAATATATTTTAATAGAAAATTATTTTTTCTTTTAAAATAATTTTCAAAGGAGATTCCTTGTAATTCAAATGTTACATGTATTTGAGTAGGAAATTCCTTTCTTTAAAACATTCTTATTTAAACTTTTGTTTTTTAATAGTCCTTCATCATAATATGTATGTGGCACCATGTGACTTTATTTTATGACTTAGATAGCAAGCCAGTCAACAAATGACAACTCTGCTTGTCCAGAGGTGAAGACACAGTGTAATATTTACCTGAGGTAGTCACCTTGGAAGTCTAGTCAATATGATCAGTGTCATAAATACTGTTGAGCAGATGGCTAAAATAGGTTGGATACTCCTACCCTATTTCTCTCCTTCATATGAAAAGGTTTGCAGTTGATACACTCCGCTTAGTGGTGGAGGAATCCAATATTTAATCTGATGAAATGTCCTTTTTCCTTTTAATTAAAGATTCCAAAGCAGTTCTCACCCCATATTAATAAAATACCAAAATAAAAACACTCCTTGGTCTCTGAAACTACCCTGTGTCTTCCTGGGTGTCAGTGGTGTGGTTTGATGATGCAGCACAGGTTTAAAATCTGTCCTGTGTTCGTCAGACTGAAGTATTTTCTGCATCCCAGGGCACGAGTGACCTGTTTTCAGTCCTGAAAGTATTCATGTGTAGTGCTGTAGAGTTCAAAGTCAAGCCCTGTTTTTCCTGGGAAGCTTTACACTCCTTGCTCCTGGCTGTCCTGTGAATCCAAGGGCTGGGTTTGCTTCTCCTCTGCCTTGGGATAAAGTGCTTCCAAACAGCCTCTTCAGTGAGTGTTAGCTTAGGTATGTACTGCAATGCAATTTTTCTTTTCATAGTGTTTATTCGTGTCCATGTGTTTATCTTAGGATTTTACTGAAAGAAAATAGATGGGCTGAAAGCATTCATAACCATAGCATCTATTGTTCATACATATATGTATGTGCATACACACACAAAAATAATAGTGCTGTATTACATTGGTAGAGTACAAATTCACTTTTTTTTTTTTAAGTCATCCACAAACAGAAATGTACAAGGTTCTATTGTGAAACGATTTTAGGTTTCCAGCATTCATGTAATGCTATGGAAAAAGGAAGAAATAATTGAGACTTACTGAACATTTTGTGCCTAATTCTTCATTTTTAAACCTTTCTTATTGCACAAGTAACCACAGAGTATTTGCTGCTGCAGCTGTTTCTCATACATGATGTAATTGTTTGATTAAGCATTATTTGTTTGCATAGATCAGATTCTGTTATGACTGTGAATGCTCATTAAATCATGCCCAGTGCCACTCTGAGGCTGGGAGTTTCAAAAGTTCATGGCATTGGTTTAACTCCAAAGCAGTGACCTAAATGGAAAAGGCTCCCATTGGCTCCCTTGCCATGTTTGTAAACAGTTTATAGCACTGTGTGTAGACAAAGATGGTTACATTAGCACTATGGATAAGCATAACTACCTAGCACAGTTTAAAAAAATAAAAATTAGACATGATAGAGAAATATCTCTACATGTGATAAATTAATAGTTTAAAAATCTAGCAAAATGTTAACTTTTAGGTACAGGACATTGTTCTTGCAAAACTTTTTTCTTCTTGAATACTGACCAAATACAAATTGTCTGCAACTTTGTGCATTTTTAACATGGCTGGTGATGTCTAGAATCATGCTAATTAAAATACACCACTTTCAAATGACATTCAATTGCTCATTGCAGAGAAATCCTGATACCGTGCTGCCACACTGTCAGGATTTGACAGTCACAGTATTTATAGGCTGTGAAGAAGAAAATGGGCCCAGGACACAGCAAATAATGCTATCTGTGTCCTGTATTAATGCTTCTGGGCTCCAGAATAGTCACATGTGCTCCCTTGAAATGCATTAGCATGGTTAGGGCACTTGTTAGTCAGCATTAAGAAGGCTGTCATGTGAATCCAATTTTGTTCAGATTGTAGGAAAATACCGATTTGCCTGTCAAGAGAGAACTTTAAAAACCTGTCAAAGGAAATGGATGTGGAAACACTATAATGTACACAAAGTACGTGTAAAAAGGCAGATCTTGACCTTTTACTCGTCTGGGTTTTTTCAGAGTGTAAGCAAAGGGTACCCAATGGTTTTCAAAAGCTGTTAGCAGAAATACTTTCTCACACAGCTCATGATTTCCTTGTGGAAGCCATGGCTGCAGTCAATGGCACAGAGTAAGTGGGATGTAGAAAGCACTGCATGGGCTCACGAGCAACAAAAAAAAAAAATCTACAGGATTAAATGTATCTGGGGAAATATTTTCGTATCATTCAGAAAACAAATCAAATTATACTGATCGCTTCTGTTGTGGATGGGTTATTCCATATCTGCTACTAATCTGATACTTTATCTTATTCTCTTAAGTTTTCTGCTCCCTTTCCAACTATAACATAACTTCTTTTCATCTGACAGCAGTGGTGAAACACAGTTAAAACTTGTCATGTTCGCTCTTCTACCTTCTCCTACGAATTCCTTTTTCCACTAACGAGTGAAAATACTTTTGGGGGCTGTTGTAGCTGTTGTTCCCAAGCTGTGAATGAAGTCTCTCAAATGAAGTATAAGTTTATTAATGGAAGGGCAGTGTGTCTTTCTGGTTATGTGATGAGGTCACTTCTGCTGCAGGCTGGGGTGAAGCTGCACTGAGGGGGCTCATCTGCAAAAATGCCAAGACCCGCCCTCCAAAGTCTCTTACCCATCACCCACAGAAGTAGATATAGGAGGATCTATATGGATGTGAAGCTCAAGAATTTTGACAGTGCTGTGTCTCTCCTTGCTGTTTGTTCTCAAGATATGTCTAGAAACTCACAGCTAGAGAAACAAAAATTTGATTTTAATGATAAAAATGTGTAAAACAAGTTCATTAAGAAGCTTTTCATCTTTTGAGATTTTTATTCTGATTTCTGGTCTACTTTCCTTTAACAGACAGATTTTTCTCCCTCTCCCTAATGGTTTTTCGTTCACAAGCAGAAAAAGTTCTTTGTGCTCTTCATCTAACTTAGAAAGATTTGAGAACTGGGCTTGTGCAAGCCTCATGAAGTTCAACAAGGCCAAGTGAAAGGTCCTCTATCTGCGTCAAGACAATCCCAAGCCCAAGCACATGCTGGGCAGAGAATGGATTGAGAATAGACCTAGAGAGAAAGACTTGAGGATGTTTGTGGATGAAAAGATCAATATGACTCGGCAGTGTGCACCTGCAGCCCAGAAAGCCAAACGTGTCCTGGGCTGCATCAACCACACCGTGGGCAGCAGGGGGAGGGAGGGTGTTCTTCCCCTCTCTTCTGCTCTTGTGGGACCCCACCTGGAGTGCTGCATCCAGCTCAGGAGCCCCCAGCACAAGAAACACATGAACCCGTTGGAGAAAGTCCAGAGAGCGGGTGATGAAGCTGATCCAAGGGCTGGAGCACCTCTCCTATGAGCACAGACTGGGAAAGCTGGGGCTCTTCAGCCTGGGGAAGACAAGGCTCCAGGGAGACCTTAGAACAACTTCTAGTACATAAAGGGGGCTTGTAGGAGAGCTGGAGATGGACTTTTCACAAGGACATGTAGTGATAGGACAAGAGGTAATGACTTTAAACTGCAAAGAGGGATTGTTTAAATTAGATATAAGGGAGGTATTCTTTACTAGGAGGGTAATGAGCCACTGGAAGGAGTTGTCCAAAGAGGCTATGAACTTCACATGCCTGGAGGTGTTCAAGGCCAGGATAGATGAGGCTTTAAACATGGTTTAGTGGAAAATTCCCTGCCCATGGCAGGGTGGTTGGAACAAGATGATCTTTAAGGGCCCTTCCAACCCAAATGTGCCATGATTCTATGATCTTTTAATTGGCATGAGATGTTCTGTGTATCTAAACTGGTGTACAGAAAGGATTCAATCTATTGCTGTACCTTCTAATTTCAGCAGTCCTGCTAAGGGACTTTCATGATGTGGTGCAGCACGTGCTGAATATTGAACTGTCACAAGTACATAGAACTATGAGTGCAAACAAAGATGCTTCACGATATTGGAAAGCTTTCTTTAAAAATGACAGACATTAAACTGATGCTTCTGTGTTGAGTGGGATGGACAAGTAAAGATAAGCCCCGAAAAAAGACACCCTTTTACCTGTAGGCTTTTTGCTCTTTCTGAGCTCGTGTTTTATGTAACCACAGTTTCTGTCAGTGGGCTCTCTAATCAAGGTGACACTGACACGCTGGACCAACTACATTTTAGGAGTTTCTCCACTTAATGAAATCCCCAAGTCCACTCAAATACCTGGACTCTTTACTGATGTCCTAACTACCTTAAAATGGTGTGAAAACTAGAAAACACCCCTCGGAAATGCTGACTAGCAAAATAGAGCTATGGAGTCCTTCAGGCTTATTTCTGCTGGGGTTTAGTACTCAGTACAAGAAAATTCTGAGTAAAAAATGAATAAATACTCTTGAGGAAAAATAGCTTACTTAAACCAAGAGGCCTAGTACTCCTGAAGTGAGAGCATGCTGATAAAGTGATGCTGCATTTCCTAGTGGGTTCACATGAGTAACCAGTCAATCAATCATGACTGGTTGTTTTCTCAATTTCTAATGTATCTGGCTTGAGTTCTTTACCCACAGAATACAATTTTCTATTTCTCTTTCTGATCCAATAACAGCTTGTGTGATAGATGCATATTCTGCTTGGATAAAATGAAGGGGTGAGAATTGCAGGAAGATATTTGAAACCAATTTTTAGTAAAAGGTAGGAACCAGGACTATTCTGGCTAATTTCATAGTGACAGTTTTGTCAAAGAAAGTTAAAGGACACACTAGGAACCTTAAACTCTTGAGTCTGCACTGACCCACTATATAGTCTTTGATTAATCATTAATTTCTCTTTGGCTTCACCATTATTCAGCAAACTAACTCTGTAAATGTAGGAATGTAAACTTTTTCTTTTGCTCCACGTGGATTTTTTGTCTGGCTTAGTTTTTTCTTTGATGGGATGCATATAGGGATTACATAGTCTTGTTAGAAAAAAGTGCATTTTGTTTGGGGAATATTATGACTGAACTATTTTTCCAGTTTACTGAGAGCCTAAGTTCCTCAAACCTTTTTAATTTCTCTGCCTCCCCTGTCCCTGATTTTTCCAAAAATATTGTGGACATTTGTCCTGTCTAAATACTTTAAAGGGGTATGGCCTTCATTAACTCCTTCATAACTTTCTATCTATTATGAATTTTATTTTCATTCATTCTCTTGGTTTCCAGGACACCTCATCACTCCCCAACTTTGATCTGCATAATATGACTGGGCATATGACAACTATAGCTTAATGGAAATTTAACTGTGCAGAATGTGTCTCTCCTAATGGTCTGCCTGGATTTTAGTCTCTTTTCAGGCCAGAGAAGACCTTTTGTCTTCTTTCAATGCATTGTTTCTTATGCAAAGAGAATTTGCATTCCCTTATATTTTCTTAATTCTGTTCCTGAAAAAACTTTTCAATGTACCCTGCTGGTACTTCTTATTTATGGAGTATCTTCAGTCACCCCCATTCAACTTCCTTTCTTCACCATTGAGCTAATGTAGAAAATCCAGTGTGTTTTCTCTCAAGTCAGCAGAATGGCCAATCTCACATTTTTGAATACCCAGAGGCTGTCTGAAGCATCAGATCTCACCTTGAAATCTTGAAAACAGGAGATGATATCTACCCTAATCTTCCTTTTTTTATTCTCATGGTGTTCTGCCTAGCAAACCTCTCTGGACAGTCCATAATCCAGGAACACCCTATGCAAGCATATTACACACACAAAGTTGTAAATCACACTGGCAGCTTCTGCTTACTTTTTTTGCTCATTGCTGGAGCCTATCTAAAATAAGACCATTGAAATCAAATAAGTAATTTACTAACTTGGAATAAGAGAAGAATCTGGCTTCAGAAAATTCAGGCACATTTGTAACAAGTGTATGATATGACTTCACCCAACCAAAATAAACATGTCACACCCAGGGTTTTTTTCCCCTCCTTTTTTTTTTTTTTTGGTGTGTGTTTTCAGATGTGGATTATGTGGCTGTTATTTGGCTGCAATATCAGTCTCAGAAGCCTCAGTGTTTTATCAATCAGGAAAGCATGTGATATCTTTTTCTCTAGGATTGGGCAGTCACTTTTTTCCATGGTGTAAAATATTCTACAGTCCTTTTATTCTGGGCTGGTTAAAATCTGTCCTTTTCTTACAACACTCTGTTTTGTCTGTACTCCTACTCAGAGGTATTTCACTAGCTTATCTCCTTTTATTATTGTTTAAGGAGAGAGTGTTTCCAGTTGCCAGCTGATAAAATAAGAAGTGAATGACAGCAACCTAAAATTTTATGAAAGAATCTGTTTTTTAAATTTAAATGTAGCTGGCGTCACTTATCTTCATATAACTTCTGCCTATGTGGAAAAATCTCTCTTTTTATAACAGCTTGTCAGCTGAATAATAGAATGGGGGGAGCCAACTTGAAAGACACGGCTGATTGGTGCAATTGAAAGGGGCTTTACAATTAGAGTTCTGGCAGAACACAAAAAAGAAATTGTCTGGCCATGAAGAACGGAGCCTACTTTAGAATTCCCTTTTCTCAGCCAGATAGCATGCATCACTGTTCATGCATTCTCTTGACATTGAATAGAGGACTTCAGAACTACCACCCCAAATTATCCCTTACTGTTTGGTTCTATTTGTGATATTTGTTTGGGGGAGGAAAAAAAAATCTCTATTACTGACTGTAATGGCATGTGGCTAAATTCCATTCCATTTATGCACTTAATCTCTTAAGCTTGTTTCCCCTCCTCCCCCCACCCCCCAATATTGCAACACACATTTTACTTTGATTAACTCTTTTTAGATTAGGGGGAAAAAAATCCCAAGATTCTTCTTTTTCTCATCTCCTCTCCCTTCCCTTCATTTTACTCCCTTTTCTGTCTCTGATTCCTCTTCCTCCCCTCCCCCCCAATGGTTGTGTGTGAATTGAAAGAGGAAGGAAGTCCTTGCAGGTGTGTTTTGGATTACAGTGGTAGAACAATAGGGCAACCTTCAATTAACTCCATACCTATTCACAGGGAATATTTGTTCCCTTGTCTCCAGCATTATTTAATATTTGAAACCATCTCCATCTACACAATGAGCCCTGTGACAAGAACAGCTTTTCAATTCCATTTGAACTCTTCTCTGCCACTCAACAATGAGCCAGGTTTTTTTTATTTATTCTTAAATAATGATGCATATGAGCGTTTCTAGGCACAAAGGAATAACAGAATACATACAACAGTGAGCTATCTTTCACAGCCTTGAAGACAGTAGTGGGGGAGGAAGGGTAGATGTTGGTAGTGGCATGCATTTGACTCCTTCCTACATGTAAAATCAACATGCTAAATATTTATTTTATATTTCCATGAATCTTACACATTTAAAAGCACTCCTGTCAAGGTAGCTTTAATCATTTCTACACTATATGTTTTAAATTGCTGCTATATATAACAGCCACTGAAAGCTTAACAGTGACATTTCTTTCTGACTGAAATACTTGCTGTTTGTAGTTACAGAGCTGCTCATTAGGGCTATTTTTATCCTTTCTTTTAAAGAAGTACAGGAATGGAAAGTTCCCAAATCCAAGCAGTAGATGAAGAAGAGGAAGGGAAGAGTCAGCTTCAGTTCTGCTCTTCTCTGTTTACCATGACCAAACCTATTTTATTCAGAAAATACATATCCCAATACAGTGGTTTGGTTTGTTTTTGTTTTGGTTGTTTTTAAGGAGGAAAATAATGGATTATTCTAGCAAAAATCAGTGTTTTTGTTGAAGGAAATATCATAGATCTATGAGCCACATCTATATTTGGGGCAAGGGGAAACAAATATTTAAAGTTTGGGTGGTAGGGGGGAAGGCAGGTGATGAAAAATTTTCACATGAGAGAGAGAGTACGTTCTTTTAAACAGTTCTCCTCATGAATTCTCATGACTTGCTGCAGCCCTTTAAGAGAGTGTGAGATGGCTGGAATTGTTGGCTATGTTCCCTGATCCTAACATTTCCTATGCAGCAAAGATTCGAGAGAGGTTTACCAGTACTTGAGTATTCAGATTATGCTATGGATCTTTTGTGGAAAGCCTTAAAGCTTTAGCATAATTTGAGGACAAGTCTGCATTTTGAATTGTGGCAACAATCAGACATTCATCTTTTACAGTTTTGAACTGGAGACAACATGATTTATCTGACAAGAGCCTCACAGAGAAAAGTATCTTGTTATGGATGCGACTTAGCCTTGCTCCAGTGTTGTGTTGAAGGTTTTCCCAATAAACACAGCTTTATATGAGTTAATAAATGAGAAAAAAAAAAGTAATTTCAACTGGGAAGACAAAGGTGACACAAGTGTTTGATACATAACTTATTTTCACTTGTGCTGTTGCCTCAGGTCCTGATGTGCCTCACTTGAGGTAATCTGCAGGGCCATCTATTCTTGGTTTTATTTTTCTTTCACAATAGATGAAGTCAGTCTGAGACCAACTTCTAGGCCAGCTAAAAAGATGTAACTTTAATTACCTGGTGGCAGCATTCTTTACTGTGTCAGCTTTATGTTTGTTGAACCCAAAATAGCTCTGTACCAGACTTTGAAAAGTTTGATCCCAGGAGGTTTACTCTAAGGTCGGGATATTCACTCTTCACTCCCCCTTCCTTACGCCTTGGAATCTAGGTCAGCCCAAAGTGACAGAAATGCAGGCAACTGGAATTGCTACTCATTTTGCAAACTTGGGCTGGAGTGTGTAATGAAGGATGATTGTGCTACCTGGAGTGAGCAAGGGAATTTATCTCGGTGATATGTTATTCTCCTTGGTGCACAGCTCAGATTCCTTTGACTCACTTCAAATTCTGAGTGCTTCCTATTGCTCTGTGCACTATCACTGGGCTGCCTTCACCTTTTCAAGCATGTCTTCTTAATGCAATAGTCTTGTAAAAAAATTATCCCCCATGAAGTGGAGAAGCAGAAAGGTACAATAACAAGTGAAAAATCCAAAGGCAAGTCTAAATCTTCCTTCAAACTCACCATGAAAGTGACCTTTGCTCCAATCTGGAAGTCCGTGTCTCTTATCTACAAATGGTATTTCTCTGAAGGATGAGGGTGCTGTTTAACTGTATAAAGGTTTTCACTTAACAGTACTACTTTTATGCTGGAGCTCATAGCAAACTTTAATCCTTCAGCAAAGCTTTAAATCCTTTCCCTCCCATGTAAATTTCTTCACAATTTAAGCTTTCCTTCCACTGGCAGAATTCATTTTTCTCTGTTTGTGAATCAGAAATAGTATTTCAGAGACCTTGAGAGGTCAGTTACTCCATTTTCTCTACCAGCTCAAGCTCAGCTCCTGACAGTGTCTTCAGGCTTTAAAAAAAACATCAAATAATGAAGATACTGTAGTTTTCTTAAGAAATATATTTATAAAACTATCTTTAAAACTATAAAGTAGGTTTTTTATGTCTCTTCCAAACCACTGCTGTTGCAGTTGACTTCAGTGAGGTGGTGCCTTCTCAGCCACACTCCTCCTGGGTCTGCATACGGGGCCTGCAAGAGAGAGACCCCCTGTCCTTTTCATCCCCATGGACAATCCCCTCTGAAGCTTCACTGGGTAGTCAGCTGTGTGCCAAAGCTGCTAATGTATTCACTTCTGTCAGTTTGGGCAGCAGCAGCAGGCTGAGGCACTTGTAAGTTGCTGGTGATGAATGGCAGTATCAAACCAGGTTCAGTGAAGTTGGGCTTTCTCTCACCTGCTAATGTTTTGTGCCTGGCTTCACCTGAGGAGCTGTTTACATTTCCATCCTTGAAAGGTGAATTAAATAATTTTGTGTGAACAAAAAAATAAAATATTTAATTAAATATACGTATGCACTTTAGATATACTTTAGATTTAGGGGAAAGCCTTATTTTTGTGAGTACACAAATAAACTCACTTTGTCACCATAATGCAAATAACTATTAATTATCATCATAATCAAAGGAAGTAAGATTCTTATTTTCACTGAAATAATTTATACTTCTGAATTCCAGGCATGGAACCGTTTCCAATAAATAATTTAGTCGATTTGTGTATCCTTCAAGTTTTGATCTCTGCTTCACAGATTCCTCTTCAACATCTTTGGGAAAGTTGTCAGGTTTTCTTGTATTACACAGAGAACGAGTCAGACAATTGATCATATGAACATTAAGAGAAGTGGAAGGAAAGAATGGAAGCTCTCCCTCATTATTGTAATTTCTCACTAAAAAAACCCTTCTCAATTCTGTTTATATATAACACAAGTGTTACATCTGGGTGTATTAATACTGATTATAGTCTGAACTGTTTAAGGAATCTCGACCCAAAGTAGAACTTTGTCTGTCATTAATTTGAATTACTGCCACTTGTGTCAGCACTATTTAAAAGGAATCAATGAAGGTTTCTGAAGAAAAAGCCTTGTCATCTACTCCCAAATGGACTAAATTAATTAAAATCTTGGAGCCAAATCTATGACATGTTTTATAAATTGTTACTTTTTATGGATTTGCTGCCGACATTGATTGGATTGAGAGGATGAGCTCCTCTAATAGGACAAAAAGGAGATATGCTAAGGGGTTTTTTTTGTTTGTTTGTTTGATTTTAAATGTATTTGTACAAATTAAAATCAAGGAGATAAACAGTAGGTCTGCCCTAGCTAAGCACATGAAGACTTTCACATCTCTAGAAGAAAGGTGGGAGAAGATTTTTTTAAAAATTTCTTTATTCTTGTTTAATATATCTATTCCAAAAAGCAAAATGTGTGAAGACAGCTCCTTCAAGAAATGTGTTAATGTGCTGAGAAGTCAAACCCCTTTTTGACTGGCAGTGTGCTCACAGTCACAGCTTTTCCTCCTGCAAGGGACTGTAGCAAAAGAGGAGGAACCATTGGTTCTGTAAGTGTCACAGTTAATAGAGAGGGAAAATATCCATTAGCTTAAACCAACCTGCATTGTAAAGCTTTAGGAAGAGGTACACAAAAGCTAAGGTTAGTCAGTGAAGTTAATCTCCCCAGCTTCTTTCCCTAATAAGTAGAGATGGAGTAGACTGGGCTGTTGCTTGAATCAGTTCAAACCCATCCCCCTCCCTGAACCCCTGCTGCAGAGCAATTTCTGACCTTGGCAATGTGGGTGAACCTCTGAGACAGAGGTGTTCTGACCCCTAACTACACTGAGAACACACCCATGGCTTCCCCTGGCAGGGCTAAACTATCCTGCAGCTGATCCAGACTTAGGCATCAGCCAGGTTGCCATCCAATGTCTTAATGTGAAGACAAATAATCATCTTTAGTGACGTTGCAGCGGCACAGTGACAAAAGATGAAACAAAGACCTCCCAGGCTCAGGAGTTTTCATTCCCCTTGGCTGGGCAGGCTCATGGTGGCTTCTTCTTGCCCTTGCAGCTCCTGAGCCCTCTCAGGTGCAGGGCCAAGCTGATGGCCCAGGGCCATTCCCGTTAACCATTCCAGTTAGCCATTCCAGCTAGCCATTCCAGTTAGCCATTCCCTCTTGTGTGGGCTGTGGAGTCAAGTGGCACCAGAAGCTGGCTGAGTGAGCTGCAATGAATATTTCCATTCTTCTTGCAAAATCATTAACTGTTCCTAAGTTATAGGCAGTGGCAGCCATTTGGCAGGGATCCTAAAGCACAGCCCTAAATCTCCATGTTCACACAGACCATAGTGGAGTAGGATCTTGGCCTGTGACTCAGACACTTAGGCAATGCAAACAATAAAAAAAAACTTTAATAGGGATTAATAATTGACTGTATGAGAGACTTTGGATTGTATTCCAATTTACAGTAAAGATTGGGCCTAATAAAGGTGCTCTGGATTGCACCAAGATGCTGCAGCAAAACCAAAAGGAGGCTTCTAGCTTCCTGTACAATTGTCCCAATGTATTTGCTGAAAACGCTTTTTTCCTGTGACTTTTTTCAGGAAAAAGAGTATTTGCAGCCATGAAATGTCTTGCTAAAGATAACAGGAAAAAAGAAAGGAAGAAAAATGAAAAAGAATGCAAATGTCCACTTTAATTATTTCAATATCTTTCGACTAGATAGGTTTGCACAGTTAATTGCAAAAATGATTAAGACAAATGCTATTAGTCACCATTTAAATCCTTTTTAGAATAGGAGAAATGTTGATAACAGGAACAAGCTTATCCCAGGCCAATGCGTTTTACCAATAATAGATTTACTGACTAGAAGGTAAATGAAGGAGACAAAAAAATTGAAGAGCTGTTAGAGAGTGGAGTCAGAGCAGTTCTCCCAACACTTAGAAGAAATGGAAGAGAAAAACATGGGTTGAGGTTTCCTGTATTTTGACCTCTTTTTACAGAGAATGAATTGTATTTGGAAGAAATGTTTAGTTATTTTCTAATATAGAGTTAGTACATATATATGTACTATATATGTACATTAATATAGTGTTAATACATTTTCAGATGAAAGTGTATCAACAAAGCGATGGCATCAGCACAGGCATCCTGGTAAAGAGTAAAGGGGAGGATATCAGTTCTCAGTTTGGAGATGATGGAGGAGCAGTTTTTTTGGTGCAGATTCTCCTGTGCCTATGGCATGGAACACTGCCCCAGTCAGTTTCCTCCTGTGGCTCTGTGTACAGTGGCCCAGGTGGTTTTACCAACACAAAATGTCAACTTGTTCAGGGATAAATTATCATTGCTGGTATTGAAGCTGTGATATCATACCAGGAAGGGAAAGGCATTGCTTTTCTGAAAAGCACTTGGTGGATGCTTCTCTGGTGTGGTTCAGGGTCTTTTAGATCGAATCTTATCTAGAAGAGGAAGACTTCATAACTTTTCTTCAGGATTTGGCCCAAGTGACCAAAGTCCAGAGTACAAGCTAAGGTGCCTTCCTGAAGTTATTTATTATTTCAGCATCTGTTTCTTTGACTATTTTCTCTTTTTCTACTATGAATGGGTTGGTATCTATCCAGAGAATGTTTTTAAGTGGGTTTTTTCAAACTTGCCAGATGTAATTTGGTCATGTTGATTTTCTCCCTAAGGCCAGTTGTAAATTGAATTATAGCAAGAAAAAAAGACATTTGTAATGTTGTCAATGTAGTAGGAACCTGCTTAGGTTTTCAATTTTGATGGGGTTTTTTTCTGGTTGTTTTCATGGCTTTAAAATTCCTTTGTTGATATTCACCGCTGTAAAAACTGACCCATGAGCTGCAGAGGTTTTATGTTGGCTTTCCAACAACAGGTCCATGTAATTCAAAACATTAAAAGAATCAGAGATTGATAAAAAGCTTCAAACATTTATTGTGTGTCCATATGACTGATGTGGAATAATAAGTAGATTTTTTTTTTCCTTCTTTCAGGCATCATGGACTGTGACTAGGGTTGGGGATTTTTTTAATTAATCTTTATGGCTTTTGGCATTTTCTAAGTAGATCAATAACATCATGCAGCTTTTAACATTATTTCTGGGAAAGCTGCTGACGCTTTCAGGACATTCCAAAGGAGGAGTTTGTGCAGGATCAGGTTATTTGTCCATTCAGTATGAATTCAGAGGGATAAAAAACAAGACAAACTTGACATTTTTGGAGACTATTGTGCTGTTTGTCTCATAGAGAAAATAAGGTTGACATTTTAAAGCATGCAATGAATGGTATGTAAGTAATGCTGTGCCACTGATTTACTGTGCAATCAGCCAAACTGATCTGCTTGATTTTACAAACAACTATTTCTGGAAACATGGGCAAGGCATGATAAAACATTCTCACAAGCTAATAGGCTTTCATGTATGGATTAAAA
The DNA here is from genome assembly GCA_013397375.1 of Toxostoma redivivum. Taxonomy (NCBI): domain Eukaryota; kingdom Metazoa; phylum Chordata; class Aves; order Passeriformes; family Mimidae; genus Toxostoma; species Toxostoma redivivum. The sequence goes on from VXBI01009016.1 coordinate 22,108, forward strand.
ATACATATTAGGGAAGTTTTTGTAGAGTTGTTAACTCTCTTTCTTCCTTGGTCCTAGATTGCCAGTTTAGGAAGATATGAACAAGTGTGAGAAAAACTTCTTTATGAACATCTAATGCCCTTCCCTGGGAAGTAAGGGGATTGGGAGCTGAAAACCCTGAAACAGCCAAAAGTGTGAGAATCAGAGCCTTGTTCACAACTGAATACATCTTCTTTTCTTCTGTAAGAATACTAGACCCAGTAAGAAATACTAAAAACATCCTATAGTGACTAATCTAGATTAATGCCCTCAAATACAAATGGAAATTTCTTATGGCAAATTTTGGCTTTGCTGTGTCAGAGAAGAAGGGTTAAGGAAATAGAGATTTTTTTTTTACTGTTTTCCATCTCATGGAAATTGTCCTCATGATAGCTTGTCCTAGATATTCCCATTACACTTACTTTTGCTAGACAGTTGTAATGTTTTTAATTCTGGTCCTTATTAATTTTTCTCTGTTTTCTCCTGGCACGGTGCTTACCCTGAGTGAAAGAAAGAGAAAGGAGTAGAAACTGTACCACCTGTGTTTCTTAGAGTACCCTTCAGTCACCTTTGTTTAACCTCTGAAAAATAGTGCATTTTCCCTGGGAAATCCACTGGTGTTGGCATTTCCAGGCTTGGGACTGTGTGTCCTTGAGAACCCTCTTCCAGAAGTGAATTTCCTTGTACATGATATGAGAACTGCTCTGAGAAGGAGTCCAGCCACAACCCTCAACCCTTCCTTCTGCAGCATGAATTCTTGACTTTGAGTATCCACCAATTCACTCCAGATCACACAATTGTAGGATTCATAACTCTTCACTTTCACTCTGAGAGTCACTGACACATCTGAGAACGAAATCGTTTGTTAAAATACTTCCAGCTGCTTTTTTTTAATTATTATTATTAGAGGTGAGGTGTTAGGAGACATTATCAGCTTCTTCCCTCCAACCAGAGCCTTGTTTGTGGGTAAGAAGTGTGAATGGGTTTGGATTCCAAACATGCTCCCACCCGCATGCGTGGGGAATCTTAATTAAGGAGTATGCTGCCAGCCCCTATACATTTAATTTTCCTAAACATATTCCAGAAAAATCTGGTAGGTTTATAAAGATTACCATGCCATTAAATCATAATAGTAGAGCAGAGTTTTTACTGAACCAGAAAACAAGCAAATGAATAGAGGCAGAGAGATGACAGCCTGCTGTGAAACCAATGGATACAAATTGGTTTCCTCTAGTCACAGTTGCCTTTAACTGCTTTAGATTCTCAGCAGCTTTTCATTAAGAATCTCCGTGTGCCCTTTTAAAGAAGAAAGTACATGACTCCTTTATTTTTGGAAATGCAGGTACAATGAGCATAATATCAGCTCAAGATTGGTAAATTGGTAGATTTTTATTTAATGCCTTTTGGCAACCAGTTTCTCTACAGGGCTAGGTGGGTTTCCAACAGCATGTGAATAAGTTACACAGAGCAATTATTTTTGTGGTATTTATGCAACTTGTGATTAGGGCTGGTGGAATGGCATTTAAAATATTTTATAAGCTTTGGTTTGTTTTGGGTTTGTCCCCATTTTTAATTTCATCATATAAAAACATCCCCAAGAAATACCTGTTTCAATAAAATGAAATAATTCCTGAAAATGTTATTGTCTGAATCAATACTTTTCTCTTAGGTTGTCAAAATACTCAGAGTATACAGCTTGAAATATTCCTATGTTTAGGCATAGGAACTTCCATGGTTTTAAAATTTCCTTGGTTCATGGTTTTATTTTCTAAATCAGCTTTTTTTCTTTTCTCTTTTACATAGAAAAAAATTATTTTTCTGATAAACACCAAACAATTGCTTTTTCATTAGGAATCAAATGCCATATTTAAAAACATGTCTCATAAAAATCATCACTGATACTTAATGCTGCCTATGATTTGGATCTGGTCCAATTATTGTTCACTGTTATTCAAGGAAGTGGTAACGGGAAGAATTTTCAACACAGAACCACAAAAGGCAGTAATCCTGTTTTGCTGGAAATAGCTGTTACTCAGAGATTTGCCCAAAACTCTGAGGTTAATTTTTGGTTAAAGAGCCTCAGACTTAGTAGTTTACCTAAATAAACTAATCCTGATGTTACTGAAATTGGACAGTAATACTCAGACGTGAATCTTTCATCCTTAGCAGGATTTATGGTATGGAAATTGCTGAACACTTCATAGTGTGCTAGTTTCTGACCTGGGGTTCAGAAGTACAAAGAAATTACAGAGATATATGATAATACAGACAATAGTTTAATTTCTGAGGTTGTCTGAGAAGCTATAAAGTTAATATCTCATTTCTTCTTCCACCACCTACTAACCCACAAGATCAAAGTGGGTCGTGTAGTCTTGGAAATAAGGAATTGCCTAATAGCTATGGACTTCATTCCCTGAATTATCTCTACAGGAGAATAAGGCTTGAAGAGATAACGACATATGTGATAGATCAGACACAGTTCAAGTTCCTAGTTTGGGCAATTAGGCAAGACCTGAGCTAAGCACAGAACTCATCACTTTCAGCTACAGGGATGACCTACTTTCTGTGTATTGATTCAACTCCTGAAATTCAATATTCCGTATGAACAGAATTCATGCAGAATTCAAAATGTTTTGTCCCAGGACTCCAGCTGATGTACTTCTATCTGGGCAGATCTGCTAGAGGAAGCAGCAGTTTGAATCTTACCATGTATCTTCATCTCAGCACCTGGTATTCTGAAAGTGTGTTTAACTTAATAAATAAGCCTTTGTGTCAAGTTTCACTCACTTTGCATGGATTTCAAGGTGTTTTGGAGCCCAGCCATATGAGTCAGCCCAACAAAGAATGGAAGCTGAATTCAGGGGACATTTTAGAGCACGGTGCCTAAGCACTTTGAGAGCTTATCCAAAAGCACAATAAATTGATCTCTGATTGGGTATATGTTTGCTTGGACTTATCACTACTGTAATTTGAACCAACATCATCAGCAATTTTCTGCAGCTGCTCTAGCTTGACAGAAACCCAGGACTGTCACTGAGATTTTACAGTAGAGCTGCTCTAGAGATCTTAATGCTTCCCTGTATTAAGATCCTTGTTATCTTTGTTAACTTTTATTTACCCCACATGTCATAATGCTCTCTGCCAGGCTAACAGAGCGAAGGACATTTGGAGCCCACAATGCTCTTTTGTAGTCTTGCCTGGTAGGAACGTCAGGGCAAATCTTCAAAAGCAATGTTCAAAAGAGAGGCTGCTAAAGAAGCCTGAGAAATGCAAATCCTATTTAAATAAGGAAATGATGTTCTTCAGTGATCTCAATAAGACCAGCTTGAGCAAGCCAGGAATGCAAACGAAATCAAAAGATGTACAGTCTGGCTTGACTGGCAATAATACTGCATGTGTCGTGGAGAAACTGTAAATGACAAAGAACCAGAATGCCTCAAAGTTTTGACGTGAAAGGGACCAGCAGGGTGCGATTTGGTTGAGGATACCATTGGTTCTGGGCCACTGAGATTATTTAGGAAATGAACCATCCTGCCAGAAAGGTTTGTGAGTACAAGCAAAGCAAAGTCAGAAGGGAAAAACAATCCCTGACATTTACGCTTATACAGCTACTGTATAAACTGAACTCATTATGCCATGATAGGGTTTTTTTTGTTTGGGGTTTTTTCAGGTTTTTTTTTCCAAAATGTCTGTCTCTCTCATTCAGAATAGTTCTTTGAGGGCTGCTGCTGTATTTATCCAGGCTACTGGGCCAGATGCATGAATTCCAACTCCCTCATCAAGAGCATATAAAACACTGAATGAGAATGGGAGGAACCAATCAAATAATGTGGGCAGAGCTGGAATTCATCCTAATTTGCTACATACCCTAGCCTAATTAATGAAAAAAGAATGGCAAAGGATCAATTGGTACAAGAGGATACCAGTGAAATGGATTAATATCTGTGAGGCAGTTTCTGCATTAATAACCCAAACACCAACAATTACAATTCCTACTGTTTATTATCTTTCACTGCTTATCTATTATAGTTGTACCCATTTCTGAATCAAAGGCCTCATTGTGCTGGGCAGCATCCCCATACAGATCAAAGCAGCAGATCCTACCCAGACATTGTGATTTCCTGTAACATGCACCAAACACAGCAACTGAGCAAAACAGACACCATTGGTTTTGACACACAAAGGCTAAAGGCTTCTTTCACTTGTAATAAAAATGTTGTTACACACCATTACATGGGTATATAGTAATTGAAAAAGACAGCATATTAAACCATATTTCACCACCCAGTTGATAATGATTTCTGATGATGTATTACACTTAAAGTCATGCACTGGTCTAGTTTGGGGAAGGAAAAATTGGATCAGAATAACAATCTTGGTCATTATATTTCCATAATGTTTTGGTGGCACTGATCAACATAAAGCTTGTACACTGTTTCAGTATCACTCTTGTACTTTAGAAGGAAAGGTGATTCTTTTGCCTAATTGAGAAAAATGCACGAGAAACTTAAAAGATAATGAGATGCATTAGAATTTCAAAGTCTCCATCTGTATAGATCTTAAATAATAAGTGGAATATATCATTAATGGCTATTTGAAATTCTAATAGAGTTCCAAACTGAAAAAAATAATATTAGTAACAAAGTCCTAGAAGCCTGTCAGTTTTCATCAACTGAGGACCCGCTTTGTGTTCATTGCCTTGATGGTATAATCAAAACAGAAAGCAGAAATATTCTACTCACTAATTTTAAAATATTTAATGACAAACATGCTGCTTTTTAACACTCCATAATGCAGTTATGTCCATTATGGAGGCATTCTGGTTATTATAAGTATCTTTAAAAAGATGTGTATCAATTTATTCTAACAGTAAATCCTAGATTTACTAAGATCTTCATAAGATCAATTGTGCAGCTTTCTAAGAGGAATGAGTTTTAAAGAGTTGATATCTCATACAGTGCCTGCAAAGATTAGAATAGCTTACCAGTGTACATCAAAGATTTATCCACCTTAAGCTCCTACAAGAGAAGTTATTTTTTTCACACTTGCACATGCTGTGCATGCATAAGTAAGTAAAGTTAAGCTGAGATGAAGGGGAGGTGAGGTATATCTGAAACCAGCAAAGACAATATACAGATGAGTAAAAGCTATGTTGTAGCTTCTAGCTGCCATTTTCACAGTTAACAAATGTAGGTGGAAACATTTCTGGCTTAATGCAGGAATATTTATTTGGCTTTTTTTATCTGTCTGCTCTCCTTGTTCACCTTAATGTAAAAATGATTGCAGGATCAGGTGACATACTGCTTTAGATGAAAAAAAGAAAATCTATAAATTAGTTTTATTTGTCACTTATTTCATTGTGAAGGGATTTAAATTAAATTCATGTTAACAAAGAATATTTAAAGCATTATTGAACACAGGGTATTTAATATAAAATCAGTGACAGATTCGTGGATCACTGCTAAACTTGCGTAAACAGGGGACTTTCTCACTTTGGAAAAGAAATGCTGCTTCTAAATAGAGAAATGCACTGCTGACAGCAGAGCTCATAGAATATCTTGAGGTCAATGGGATCTGTCAGGATCTTCGAGTCAACTCCTGACCCAGCACAGGACACCCCAAGATCCCACCATGTCCCTCAGATTATTGTCCAAACACTTCCTGAACTCTGCTGCCAGATCACTTAGTTGGTCCTTTCTATGTTTAAGTAGGTCTCTCTTCATGCTGAAGATTTCCACAAATCTCTTCTAAATGGCAGGATTCCAGAAGGCTGCATTCCAAAGAAATCCCACTGCCTAGGTAGTTCCAGAGTTGATTTTATCATTCAGGGAGTTTTTTTTTCATTAAGGCACCTGAGCTACTTTCTCCTGTGGAGGGTATTTTTTGTGCTCAGCCCTCAGACAAAGGATTTCGAGGTCAGGCATTTTTCATAATAAAGTTCAATACGGTGCACTGGCAGTGCCATTCTGATTGTGCTGTGAGACAACAGGAATTACAGTTCCAGGTGTCTCCATCAGAAAAATCAAGCATAACTGAGCACTTGACTGTTTTCCCCTCAGTTTCTCTTAATCAATTCTTTATTTATCCCCTTTGAAAAACAAGCTGATATCTATGGTGTAAATAATGTATACAAAATATTTTCTGAATTCACCATTCATTGCATTTAAACTCTGGGTTACATTTTGATCATACAGCTTTTCTGTATCCAGAAAACCCAGAAATGTACTAAAGCCAACTGCTGTATCTGTTATGAAAAAAACAAAACACTCTTGATAGCCATGTTAACAGTAGGCCGCAGCTACTGCAATGATCTGTTTCCACATTTTAGCATTGTTGGTAGGCATTAAGTTAATGGCAGTCATGGTGAAGTGTTGGCCTGTGATTTGTCACAGGACCTGACAGAGCAGATTTTTAGATAAAGGCAACGTCAAAAACCAGGGTAAGAGTGGGGGAGGAAGGATTGTATTTTAGAAATTAGGTATTCATTTCTGGGAAAAGCCAATTTTAAATAAGCAACCAAGCACAGCTGTAGAGACAGTCTCTCCAATATTAAAACAACTTAATCAGAAAGAAAGTAATTCTTACTTTTTTTTTTTTTTCCAAAAGCAAATTGGAGCCAATATTGTTGTGAGGGAAAATTGGAGCCAATATTGTTGTGAGTCAACCACATATCACTAATATGTGAGGAAAGAAAAATGTTGCTCAATTTAAGCTTTAAGATGATTTACTACAACTATGCTAATGAAATTTTATGTAAGCAGAAGTTTCATCTTCCATCCTTTCATCCTCAGACCTCAAAACTCACAAGTATTCTATATTGAGACAAGGATTCAAACAATTATTTTATTCTTTTCATTGCTAACCACTTAATGTCAGCATTAGAATTAATTATTAGCAATGTCTTGGGTGGTAATAGGGTTTTGTACCTCCCTCTGATTTCTTGGGATAGCAGGGAATGTATCAGTATTGGTAGTTATTTGCTTTTCCTTAGAGATGGTAAAGTGTTGAGCTACCCAACTAGAGGTGAGACATTGTGCTTAGACAAACACCTGGGTTTTATATGGCTGAACTCAAGTCATGGCTCTCAATGTCTCTCAAGGCTGTGGGAGAAGGCAGTCTTTGAATATAACATACTCTTGTAAAAAAAAAAATCTGCACACATAATAAAATTTATTTTCATGTTTTAATACACAGAGGTACATTAATACCTGAGAATTTTTCAGACTGTCCAGTGTAAAAATTTATTGATTTAATTTCAGTTAGACTGGGTTAAAAGATATTGTTACTGGTCTTTGGATAAGTATTAAATGCTGGCAGTACATTGTAGGTGGTAACACAGGTGGGTTGAAAACTAGCAATTATTATCTAATATCTTCTTAAGTAAATAAGCTGATACTTACTCTTGCTTAAAAGTTATTGATTTACCTATCCATCCCTGAAAAACCACACACTAAAATATTTGTAGAGTGGAAACCATAATGGAGAAATTCAAAGACAGAAGAAATAGACTGATTATTTTAGTGCCTCTTGGCAACATAAGAACATGAATAGAGAGTAAGACATAACAATGTAACAATTTTTTTTTTAATCTGAATATTAAAAGAAAAGCACCAACTACACTGTGAGCTTTTCAAAGACATTACAGCAATTAAACTTTAAAAAATATTTTCTTGTGTCATAGATAATATCACAGAAGGAGAAAGCAGCTAAAGCTATACTCTTACATTGTCTTTGTTATGCAGTCTGTGTCCAAGACCATCCAGACTCGAGATCACAGCAATTAATGACACTTGCTTATTCCTGTGACTTCCTGCTGATAATTGTGGCACTCTCAAAAATAAACAATACCATTCAGCAGGATTTTAATTGAACTGGCTGCAATACAGAGCTGGAAGATATTCTCAAGGGAAGCAGTATGCATGGCTCTAAGTGAAAGCAAGCAGAAGAGGACAGAAGCTCTTGCCCCAAGACTTGTACAGCCACAATAAAAACCTTCTATATAACAATGCAACTGACTTTTCATAGAGAAACCCACCATCCCACTACCTGTTTGGCAGCCCGTGCTTTTTGTCACTTGCAAGCCTTGCCTCTCCTTCTCTTCATTCCTTATCCCTCATGCTTCTCACTCAGCTTTCACCTTTCAGATTCACAGCAGTGTTTGCAGATGTGCCCTTCACATATCAGACTGTGTTCATTTTGGGGAGTAACATTCCAGCATTCTCATGAGTTCGACTGCAGAAATGCAGGAATTCATTAAAGAGCAAAAACAAAGACCTGAGTGTGAAAAGAAAGTGCTCTTTCTTCCTGCCTTCTGTCTCTTTTCCTTTTTCTCATTTTTAAACTATCAACAGGCTGGTATAATTATTTATGATAAAATAGCTTAAAGGAAGAACAATATATACTCTTAATAATGATTCATTTAGTCAGACTTAACCTTTTTGAAAGGGGTTTTTGCTACACAGGACATAAAAACAAATCTTATTCACAACAAGGACCAAAAAACTGAAATCCACTACATTAGAAATCCACTTTATAACTATCACCAAGTCAGATGGTTTAGTCTTAATATCTTGGCACCTTTCTGCTCATTTATATTCTTCACTCCCCTACTCAAAATCTTTTGTAATTGGTAGTATCTTTTTTCTTATCAGGGTAGAAGGTTCATTTGTAAAATCCTCACACATGGGAGGAGTGAGCAGAATATCAGAGCGTGAGCCTGCATGTCTGCATTGGAATTAGAGGTGTACAGCAAAGTTTGACTACATGGTTTTTATAGAGTACATTTGAAACAGTTCAGCAGGAAAATGCTAATCATTGTGATGACCCATAAATAGCATCAAGCTTAGGATTTCTGTGTTAAAAAAAGCTGCTATGTGTAACAGAGAGACTCTGGCACACTGAGTGGTCTGGACTACCCTGTGCAGTGATCTAAAGCACAGTGAGAATCAGGTGCAAAGGTTTATGTGCTGCTGGCATGTTGTTGTCATAACCATAGATCTCAATTTTGCTCTGCTCAGAGAAGATGTCCAAGATGCATAATTACTCATTGCTTATTCTGTGCACTCAGAAGCATTTGAAGTTTCTGCCCTCAGCTGCCTGTGCCCAGCTAACCACTCCTGTCCCACAGTACAGTGATGGAACATAATGTTTGAATATGTATCCCTTAAATCCAAGCAAAGACAGACAGCTGAGCTTAGACCTTCATGTATCTAAAGACCTTCATCTTATCTACAGATAAGAGATGAACAAGTGTTAAGTGAGAGCCCACATACAGATTTGCACAGATCTATCTAAAATAATGCAGATGCCTTCATGGACATTCTTTCTTTTTGTGAAAAGTGCCTTTTTCTTCTTCAGTTTAAATGTAGCTGTAATCAAGGGATACTTGGGCAGAGGAGAATGTGAGCTTGCTGCATAACATCCAGCACTGATTTGTCTAAATATGTTGAAATCTCAAATTAAACCTGTATAACTGCAAACATAGACAAGCCCAAAAATTGATGCTAAAGTCAAGAAAGCTGAAATGTTGAAATGTTCTAGTATCCAGATTAAAATTAGTTATATCGTTTACACCTGTCAATTTAAGGAAACCAATTAAACTGCTATAATTTGAGCCTCAGTCAGAATGAGAGTTTCCACACATGGTTTTACAGTGAATTAATTAAAGGTCTGTCTGCATGGGAAATTTGACCAGAATAGCTCTCTCATAAGAATGTGTCTCTTTGCAGATACTCCCATTCCAGAAATGCCTGTTTGGTTTTGTTGTGGAGTGTTTTGTTTTATGTTGTTTAGTTTTATGCACCCTTGAATTAAGAGATCTGGGCTTCAAGTTGTTTTGAAATATCTTACTTTAGAAGAAAAGATTTCAAGCAGACAAAGCCTTTAATGCATCTAAAACCACACTGTCACTTAACTCAGGGTATAAGGCAAGGAGTGTTTTTAGCCTGCATATCTATTTTGAATATCCAGAGTTTGACCACAGAAAAATATTTCAATGGTTATTCAAAAATCCTTTGACAGAGAGGAAAGCACAATTTATCATGCTGTGCTGGCTGATTTACTGTACATGTAAGCTCTACTTATCACTTTGAATAACACTGATGGATTTAATTCCAGACCACATGAATGAGCCAGTATTTTTCTCTTTCCAGTTCAGTTGTGCAACACTGTCATGTGACAAGAGTGTTGAACTCCTAAGGCAAACTGCAGTGCACAACCAGGTCTAGGAAAATCAAGCCAAGAACTTAGAGCCACTCCTTTAGAAAGAAAATTCTTGTAGTAAATTCCATGAATAATTTTGGAAGCTTTTTAGATTCAATAGTTGCAAGGAATCTGTAGTAGAATGTGAGGATTTTGAACAGCTGTGGCTGGTCGCAAACCAACTGTGAAGGAATGTCAAATTAAAGATGATAGTCAGAAATGATAGTCTGATATCAAGAACCTCCTTCTCAAATGATAAATTCCTGCCATCAGGGAATAGTTTTTACCAGAGCTTAAGAGTGAGTCAGAGTGAAGTTTCACCAAGAGCAGTGTTCTGTTTCTGGCAGTGGGTAGTAGGGGATGCCTAAAAAAGAGCATAGGAATGAGGCAAACATATGGTTTTCCCATACTATGTCTTGGGAATATATTAGTATTCCTCTAACATCCAGCAGTTTGCTGCTCAGGGTCTTCCTGAAACAGAAATGATTTTGTAGTATTAAATTACCTTTTCAGGATTTTTATTACACAGATGTGTATGTCCGAGCCCATGTCAACCTTTGGCCACCATTTCTGCTTTTAACCTGCCACCTGCCTGTTCACCTGAGACCCCCAGTTCTTGTGCTAGAAAAGACAGATCTCCATCCTAATCCCTCATGGCTACAGTACATAGGCATTCAAAATCAGCACATTGGTTTAGATCCGTCTAATTTAGTGTAAAATTCAAAATAATATAATAACTATCATTTTTTTCTTCCTAACCTTATGAGAGAGAGCTACAAAAAACCCACCAAAACCAATCAACCAACCAACCAAACAAACAAACCATACACCAAAACCCAAACAACATAGGTATATATGGTATATAAATACCACATTCATTTAAATGTTCTGGCACACACTTTCCCTACTGAGCTAAAGGTTTACTTTTGTGCCTGAAGTGCAGGCACTTTGGCTTGGCTGACTCTGTAAGTGCTTGTTTAGCAGAGCCTATATCATCTTTCCTTAGGTCAGGAAAGTAGCAAGACCTCTCTCTTCTCCCTGCCCTTAGCAGTACAATATATAAAGACAAATTGCTGCATTTTATAAAAAGGAAAAAAAAAAAAAAGGCCCTGTCTAGAGATGGTGGAAAGCTCTAGCAAGGACCTATTCTGGGATGCAGGTCTCTTCATGGTCCAGCTGCTCTCTGGGCACCACATTGCCTAATGGAAAGTAGTAAATCCTGTTATAGCTGCTGTCTGGACTGTGTTGTCCTGTTCTTTTAGTGCCTAAGAGAGACACAGACTGTGAACTTTTCCATTTTGTCTGAGGTGGCAGGGGCAAAATCAGCCAGCAACTTTCTTTGGGCTGTTTGATCAAGGAGAGGAGCAAGTTTAGGAGGGCTTGTGCACGTACATACGGTCAGTCTCAGATTGCTTGCTGCTCTGAACATGCCATTTCAGTCACTAGGATTGATTTTTTGTTGATTTTAGGTTAGATTCCAGCCAGATCAGTAAGCTCATCTGCCTCATCCTGCAACCAAACAACCAGTACTGATGAAACAAAAGAGGGAGAAAAAATTAGAGAGGAAAAAAAGGGGGAGGGGAAGGCCTGCCTGGGGCACAGGCATCCTGTAGTAGTTTTATTGTGTTTTGAAACCACATCTAAAAATTGCTTAGACACCAGATTAAACACCTGTGTGAATCTCTCTGCAGCTAAGCATGCATTTTAGCAAACACGTGGAATTGGGTAAAAGACTTTAAAAGCTAGAGAAGCCACTAAACTCCAAGAAATAGCAGTGCAGTTCTTATTTGCATTCAGTGCTAATTTTCTTTTCCCTCCCCCAGATTTTTTTACTTCAGCTTCCAAAAATGAAATCTGATCACACCTATTTCTGCTGGACTAAGAACCAGCTACATCCTGGTATCTTTTTATTTGTAATTACATCAATAATCAATTTAGCAGCTCTTGGAAGGAAGATTAGCAAACTCCTCGAACACTTCAGTATTTCATTATACAATAAGATTTTCTGAACTATTGGCATCTTTGTGGCTTCTCTCTCAATCATATGGATTGACATGATTTTTTCTTGGAGTGTGGACACAAGGCACAGCCTTTGTCTTGCAATATCTCTGCAGGGGAACAGGAGCACCACGTGCCTGTGTGATATTCTGTTTTTATGCACACACCAAAGCTGTATTGCCCTGTTGGCTGCAGCATCACACAGAGCTCATGTTAAGCTGCTTTGCTACCACATCTGCTTTGAGTATTTCAGCATTTTAAGTCCTGCCCCCCAGCTTGCATTCATGGCCTACCTACTTTTTTCCTAAAGGTGTGTCTTTTCATGTGTTTCAAATTAAAAGAACTGCTCAAGAAATTGCCAAATTAGGTCACAGAAATTAATCACCCTCAGTGTTTACTATACCAGCCATACATGTCATCTGCAAATTTTACTAGCAGTGACTGTTCTCAACACTACAGATAAGGATGCTGTATAGCATTTGGTCAGGAACAGATTGCATTGGGACTCGCTCCATAGTATCATGATTCATTATTATTTTCTTTTGAGATTTGTCAATTAAGTAAGACTTAATTAGAGAAAGTTTTTAATTAGAGCTGGATGGCAAATGATTTTTCCATATTGCAAAATCTTCAGGATTTAATGCTTTTCCTTCCTTTCCTGAAATAGACCAAGAGTCTAAAATTTCAAATTCATGAGGGTGAAGAAAAAGAAAAAAAAAAAGAAAGAAGGGAAGAGAAAACTCTATGCATAAAAGACTTCTGGCTTCAAAGCTTGGATAATTTTTAATCTTACATGGATTTTTATTGTAATAATATTTGCCCTACTTTCTGAACAACAGTAAAAATTCCTGCCCAAAAAAAAAAAAAAATCTTCCACTGAAAAAATGGTGAGATACATGAAGAAGCAGAGAGAACATCATAATTTAAAAATAGCTAATCAAAAGCTTCTCTCCTCTTTACAAAGGCTGTAGTTTTGGCAAACTGTCACTTGCCAAACTGAGTAAGTTTTAATCCCTTTAACAGAACTCCATTTATTTTTGTATACTGATAATTTGATTTTCAGAATGTCATGCAGGACTACATCAAGTATCTGAGGAGCATCAGGGAAACAGATGCTTATTGAACTGATCAGATACCTCATGTGTCATTTAAACCTGAAGTTCAGGACAGCAATTCAGCAGAATTCAGATTATTTCTCCAAATCCTACAAGTTGCCCTGAAATATTTACCTTGCCCAATTAGTGCCAATCAGGAGTTCACTCTTTTTTCATCTCTTCCTTTGAGTTTCAGCTGTTTACTTTTCAACAGAATTTTGTTTATCATTTTATAAATCAGTGTGTGGTGTTTGGGATTCCTGCTGATAAGAATTTAGCTTTTTCCCATGCAAGGTAGAGACCTACCTGTGCCTTGAAAATGTGATTTACAGAGCTAAGGCCCTAACTTTCAGCTATTTCTGTCCTGAACAGCACTCCTAAATCTTGTTTTGAATTACAGCCCAAATATTGTACCAACACTTACCTTTGACAACCATACTTTTAGTGCCATAAAACCCCCCAATATCTAGCTTTTCTGACAAGGACAATTTTCTACACAGAACCCTGCCCCAGTTTTATTTACATTGCTTGCGCTACTACTCTGTAAATCTTTATGTATCCCTTATCAATTTTCTTGTGATTATGCCCAAGATTAGTTCTGGGATTAGAATCCTAACGTTACTTACTCACCTTTTTTAAAACTAGTTGAATACTTCTGTGTAGACAAGGTATAGAACAAATTATATCAGTGTAAGCTGGTTGTAGCTAGATTTAAAAATTAATTCCAAAAACATTCACAGCTTTGCATAAATCAAAACATTTCTCATTCTTTCCCTGAATTTCCCTCAGAAATGAAAAACATTCTCCATGCATGAGAAAACTAATTCTTGAATGCAAATTCTCCCAAGGAGAAAGTTGATTATTTCAAACAGATCCACAAAGCAGGAGAGAATGGCTCTGGCCCAAACGTGCAGAAAACAGAGTGTGCTGCTATGTGCTGAGGACACCCTGGACACATTTCAAATGCAATTTAACCCATAAGTTTGAGATATTGTGGGCAGCACAAGAGAAACCTTCAAAGCCTTGTTTTGAAACTGTTAAAATTCAATGACAACATTTGCTGCTTTAGAATCAATGGCACTATACCAGGAATTAATTAGTTCAGTAAAACTGAAAGAAATTCCACCCCCTCTGAATACTCTCTGGTTACTCTGCTGTCCCAGGACTCCAGAGTGAGTGTCTTGTAGCCATGAATGTATTTACCCTCACAATATGCCTGTGAGGTAGGGAAATATCAATACCCTCATTCTCCAGATGATTAAATAAAGAGTAGGGAGACCTTTTTCATATCCCTTAACAGACTTCCTGAGTAGTAATCTGTAATACGTCTACTGTAAATACTATATATTTTATGCCTTTATGCCTTCATACAAATTTATGGCTTTTATTCAAATATTCTATCAGGATAGGCTCAGGAAGGAAATATTCATCATCAGGAAGTTGGGATACCCCTGACTGCAACCAGGCAAGTACAACAGCAATATGTTGAGCAATATCAGAGCCCAGAAGTGAGCTGAAGTTTATGTATATTGAAAATTTCCAGGAATTATTCATTCACCATCTCAAAGGGTGAAAACAAGGGAAACCTTGTTTCTCCAAACAAAGATCTGTGCCAAAAATAAACTTTCAGTTTTTGAAACAGATGTATAAATTCTAGTACTCTCAATCTTCCCCAGATAAACTGGGACTTCTGGTTACCCTACCACAGTTAAAGAGCTAAACCTCAGAAAATGCCCTCATAAACTTGTTGTGTACAAGCTGGGTAAGAAACCTTAAACATAGATAAAGTCTAAATGCAGAACATGAAGACTGTCACAAACAGATATCTGCAGCATTGACAGGTGTTATGTCTCTTTTTAGATGAGAAGCTTTTTCATACTCAACAACCCATGTCCATGCAGAGCTTGTCCATGAATACAGCTCAAATGAAGTGTTCCAATAAATCTAACAAAAAAGGGGCAAAGAGACAAAGAGATGAGCTATCTCTGACCCAAGAAGCAGTGCCAGGTGCAGTGGCTGGCAGAGGAACACCTTGTCACCTTGCTCCATGTCTGCTGCATGAGTGTTGAGTGTGTGCTGACTGAGAGAGGGGCCATGGCTGGGTACCAGCGCCTCATGAAGGCACAGCCTCAGCCATAAGAGGGGTAGAATACAAATGAGGTGCTGTCTGGTGCACTTTGTCTAGCCCCAGATACCTGCTGCTGTGGAATGCTGCTGTCGCTCCACTGAATAGCTGACTGCCCACGGATTAATAGAAAATGTGGCAGAGACCAAGGAATTCCCATCAACAGAAATATTGAAGAAAAAGGATCTGACCTGAAAAATCTACCTGAAGGACTACTCAGAAAAGCCTTACAGGCAGTTAGAAGATGGTGTTGTCCTCTTAGATATGTTTTTATTTTTTACATTGCTGTTTGTGTTAGCTACACTTGCAAACCTTTTCTTCCACTTTACATGATCGTCTATTGAAATCATAACACAGAATTTGTGACACCACAATTATTTCCATGGCAACTGGCGACTGTCAAACAGAGGCACTGTGAGGATGGCAGCACAGGACTGATATGATCAGCAATTTTAGTCTGTCCACGAATCCCAAGCTGCTAGAGCGGGCACATGGTGGCAGGAAGGCCAACACAAAAAGCCCTGCACTAATCAGACATGCTTGTAATGAAAGTAGGAATAATGATCTTCAATCAACTGCAGTTAATGAACACTTAATTTGTTACATCCTTAAAATAATAATACACTAAAAGAAACTCCACTTTGAAACAACAGAAGCAATAAGGCAAGTTTTGGGTCCAGCCCATCAAAATGAAAGCAAAGGGGAAATCACCCTTTTGTCCTTGTGTCACGTATAAATCAACATAAATTCAGCTGGAGACAGGTTTAAGTAAAAACAATTGACTTTCTGTCCATTCCAGAATGAATTCTGATCATTTAGCAAGAAAGGATCATGCTGGGATTTAATAAAATACATTTAAATGTCACATAAAAATATTGAAAGTCCACAGTTTTGATGATGGTTTGTTGGGTTGTTTTTACTTTTTGTTTTCTTTTCTCTTTAATGGTGCTCTCCGTTACAACTGTTTGACAAATAAATAAATAAAGCACAAACACGGAGGCTTTGTATCCACTTAAATGAGGAAAGTACATAAGGAGAGAAGTGTGATTGACTTGGTTATAAATGTAAAAAATTATCTAAAACTATCAAATAAGATAGCAACAAGAATGATATTTTATTTCTTCTAGATATGTCATTCACATTCCAGCTCCACCTTCAGGTACCCCCTGCACTCATCCTTTGATTGGTGATGACCTAAACTACTAAAATATGTGAGCTATGATTTATCTATTAGAGCTCTTCAAATGTTCTGTAAACAAGCAGGGATCCTTGCTGCTGTTGTAGAGCTTGATGGTTGTTGGTGTTTGCTCTTGGTTTTGTTTTTTTTTCCTGTAAACTGCTAGAAAACAGCCTACTAATTATACCTTGGGTACTATTCTTGGTTTGTTAACAGCAAACACTTTTATCTGGAACCTAACTGTGCTTCTGCATGGCCTTTGTGCTGCATGACAAACAAAGCAAAAAAGACACAGACGCTACCTTGATAATCAAGATCCCCAGCAGCTGTAAGTGGATGTCAGAGCTGAAGTTTTGCTGTTTTTACACCAGAGGAGGATGGAGCCTTTTGACCTTTACATTTTTATTAGCAGATCTCTGTCATCCCAGTGTAATCTAAAGGCTCTTATTCTATCCCTTTGTCTTCCAGAAAACGTCTGAAATAAGCATCATGCTCTCTGGAGACAGAGGAAAGACTTTTCATCATCCAGAGCCCTGTCAGGTAAGTGATTATCTGCGAGTGTGTGCTTAGGCTGACTTGCCTCCATCACTCACAGCAAACATGAGGACAAATGCTGATCACAATTCACTGCACTCTCCTGCTCCCAACTGTGGGCAACTCTGAATTGAGCTGATATTTCCAGATTAGCTGTACTCCAGTGCACACAGCTAAGCCTCGCCAGTACGAGGTGATACTTGGAATGTTTGGAATCCTACTGATTAATTCCAGCTAGAATCTTAACAACGTTTCAGATTTCTAATTTCTCTGTCTTTGTTATCAGATAAAAGAATAAATAATTCCCTTTCCAGGCAGGGCTGTGTAACCTGGATTGCCTTTTCACCATGATTTTAGGCTTAATTTCATTTTCTTTTTTGACTTCCCACTAATGAATTTACAAAATATGCTTGCTAGATTTAAAAAGTAAACAACATTGCAACTCTAATTCTTGTTTCCTATGAACAACATTTCCACACTAAAAATATGTACAAAGTACCATTTGTTATTTTAAAAGCACGGTTTTTCATAAGGCTCCTGTCACAAATAGGACATTTAATATTGGATTCATTGTTAAACCAGACGGCATGTAGAGCTGGCAGCATTTTGCAGCAAGGCACACAGCCTGTTTTATCAATGAGTTCACAAACAATCAATAAAATCTTGGGAAGAAAAGCACTCCTTCTTGCCCAAATGGCAAGAGAGATTTATCACAGGAGTTTTATCTGTTAATATGACTACGCTTCTTTCATCTCAAACAGCTGCTAAAACAAAAACCCTTTCAAAAAGTCACGTTGTCAGGTGATGACAGTGGAAGTTTAAAGGGCTGTTTGGAAGGTTTTATTTTGACTACACTACACTGAGAGATAGGAGTTGTGCTATAAACAACTCATTCTGAGAAATATCTTGGTGTGCACAATATCATGGCAGCACAAGGTTCCAAAGAAAATATGAGAGATTTTTTAGTAGATGCAACAAGAACTATTTTATTCTCAGGTGCATTCTTTGCACAACTGGTTTCTTACAGATCCTCTTTTTCAAAAGGACCATAGTTAATTTCTGCATCCATTATTCTGGCTATTATTTGAAGCAGTTTCAGATCTAATGGCACTCCTTTTAAAAGCATCAGAATCTGACACATCTTTCCCCCTTTAAATCTTCAGCCCCAGCTGTATTTCATACCTGATTCTGCTCACATGATCAAAATAAGCAAAATGCCTCAGGAAAACCAAAGTGTTTTCTTCTTTAAAATCTGGAAACCATCCAGCTCTGTGACTCATTTTGATAGGGTGACACCAGAGACAAATCAGAGAAGTGTGTGGGTTCAAGCTGACCTCCACTACCTGGTTCACTGGAAAACCTGGCTCCATCTGCATGGTCTGAGGACTGATTTCCTCAGCTGGAGAGCCTTCACACGACTGAGGAGTAACCACAGGACCATGTCCTTAATGCTGGGGTCCCAAAAATCAAGCTGCAGACGAAGACAAGCAAGGATCAGCTGAAAGGAGCAGTAGAAATAATGACTGCAATCCCTCCTTGGCATGACGGGGTAAAGTCAGACTCACCAGCCACTGGACATTTAGCATGTTTGGAAAAGATATGCAGTGGGATTTTGTGAGAGACACCCAGTCTTGCAAGATGTCTTTGTTTCAAAATAGGCCAAAAATCTGAGGGCTGATGGTAGTTTGGCTCAAAACATGCATAGAAGCAGGCACATAAAAAACCTGAAAATGGTGTAATTCAAATATCTTCATTGGAAGGCACAAAGACATCATTTGGATAATTGTATAGGAAAAGCACTGAATTGAAGTAGTGAATTGTTCAAAGATAGAAATGCTCAGAAAATTGCCATGGGAATCCCCTATGATTTTTTTGAACAAATAGATGTATTCAAAAATTCTGGATTAAAACCAAATAATTCTTTTGGCTAGAGTTTCAATCATTTCAAAATTAAAAATGTTTTCAGTTGGTGTTTTTAACAAAGAGGCTTCCTTCATTCTAGTTTTGAATGGATAATTTTCCCGTGTTTTCTTTTTCAATCAAAGAATGGAATGGATTTTTAAGATTAAGCAAAATATAAATTTTCAGTTCTTCTAAAAGTCCATTCAAATTGCTTTTCCACGTTTTGACTAGAAACTGATAGGTTTGACTGAAATTACAGTACTCTCTAGAAATTATTGCAGACTAATTTTGGCAGGATTTCTTTCTTTTCAATTTTCTGGGAGAAGATTCTGACTGCTACTTACAGCACTGGAATTCCTTGTGCCTTTTTACTAACCCTCACCATTGACATGCTATTATTACTTATGCAAATCACTTAGCATGCTTCTACTTTAATATCTTCTTAGTAAAATAGCAATAATTTCCTGGGTCAGAGAAGGCTTATGAAGAATATTTATTAGATACTCAGAACACAGAGATCATGGCTTCTCTGACAGTGGCACAAAATTTATGCAATTATATTTGTTTCTTGGAATTGTTCTTGATACACAGCCTACTAACATATGTGAGAATTGGACATATATGGTGTTAAACACTACAGTGTTTATTATTTGATTCACTACCAAACCTTAGAGTTACAAATATATTGTGTTCCCAATATTTGAATCCAGAGCTGTGCATGTCCATCCAAATTCATTTAGGCTTTTAAGTCTATACAAACTTGGTGGGTTTTAACATTTGTGAGCCATACAAAACAATCTTGATTGAATTTTGGTTTGAGTTGCACACAGGTATAAGAAGGCACCAAAGGAGATTCTGTGTAAAACTGACAACTCTTTAACTACGCTAAGATGTATTTTTCCTTCCATTTCTGTACCTGTTGGTACAGCATAATTGCAATCCTTCCACCCTGGAGGATAAATCAGAAGATCATGACAGTACAATTGGAAGCAGTCAGGCTGCTTCCACAGATTGATATGTTTTGCTTCACTTACTCTAGTCCCCCTGCTGCTTTCCTACTTTTATCTCCAGATTTTCTTAGTCTGATTGCTTCAGACCATACATTGTGAGTGAGTGATGTCAGTGGCATGCCTCATGCATAGAAACCTTGTAGCAGCCAGTGAAACATAACCTGACAACATTCCTCAGGTTTTTCTCTATGCCCCATCTGGTGAAAGACAAAATAGTTATTTTAGCCACACCTTGAGGCTGGAAATGCCAGCAGTAAAATGCATGCTTTTCTGAAGACTTAAAAAACTCTGTGAACCTTTGGAATAGTTTAAATTCCTTATGAAGAATACTGTTAAAAGGAATTTGTAGAACTGAACCTTCTTATTCAGCAAAATTCATTCCCATGGTATATTAAGTAACAAAACACTAAACACTATGTGTCAGGTAATCATGAGTCATCAAGTTACTGTACAATGCAAAAATGACTGGTAGACAGATACCTTTGGAAAGTGACCCCATGTTCTTTATCAGCCTAGATCAATTACAAAATAATATCCATTAGCTTAAGCAATATTTAAAATGATTGGGCAGGACATGAACAGGCTCTCTGATCAAAAGAAATACACTAAGCAGCAATCTGTGCTTGTTACTAACAGGAGGTGAAGTTTATCCAGAAGTGATAAATTAGGTTGATATTGACTTTTAAATAGGTTAGCCAGTAATTGACATTAGAAGATTAGTGTATTCCCCATAATTTCTACATTGATAAAATTCCTTTATTGCCTTTTTTTTTTACTTTCTCATAATTTGCATAACACTCATCACTAGTAATGGTCAGGCAACACAGAGTGACTAACTAGAAGACAGCACTAAGCTAATGGTAAGTGTGGTTAAATGTATGGAGAGTTTCAGTAGAGCAGTATACTTTATATTGGAAAAGAGAGGATGGATAAATTGCTAAAGATCTTCAGAATTATAAGTATGAAGAATATTAATATGATACCATTTTATTTCTCTACCGAGACAAGCACTAGAGGTCTTTGAATGAAGCTACTGCAAAGCATCAAATTTAAAAAATAAACTGCTTTTCCAGACCACATGAGGCTGATACAAAATCCTATGTTTCTGGGAAATTTGCAGTTTAGTATTAAAAAGAAAAAGAAGGGGTAAAACAGTAATTGTTAAGACCTGAAGCATCAAGAATTCAGCACTCTTGGGAAGTGTGTCACCACCTGTTTGAAAGTACTTATGTCTTGCCCAGGGCACCTGTAACTGGTGACTGCCCTGGGATAGATCCTGAGCTAGAGAAAGCTCTGGTCATACTCAGCAGAACAGTTTTGTGTTTGCTTACACACACTGCACAAGGCATTGAACAGACAGAAATTATAATAACATTAAATTAGGCTTGTGTTAGATTGTTGACCTATTGTATTTATCCTGACTATAATCATGGCCAAAATTCTTTCAGAAGCTGAGCAGGAGTTCAAATTTTTTGTTTCCTAATTATGAAGATCGGTAAAATTGCAATTTAAGTTAGATCTGTGTTAAGCAGCCCTGGTTCATAAAAAAGACAAACACTTCTTGGTAGGCCTGCAGGGGAGGATGGTTAAGCATCACTGAGTACAACACAGTTAGGAAAAATGGAAAATAGCAGGTGTATATATGATTTTTTTCCCCCAAACTTAATCACGCAGCTGATTCACAGCAGATTGTAGCAGAAGTGGCTCTTTCAGAGGCACTGAGGATGGAAACAGCAGGAAAGTGTTTTTTAAGAGAAAGTCAAGAAAGATAACCTTTCCTGAGAAGTCACCGTAAGTGAAAAGGCACAGAGAGAGGAACAAGATGTGACAAGTTCAGATCATATGCAACTTTTTAAGAAGTTAAATTGCTTTTCTGTGGCATTTCATGGGCATGAGTCACTCATTCCATGATAGCTGAGTGTATCTTTGTGAGCAGGCCATAGGAAATTCTAGAGAAACAGCACTATCTGGAACTATCCCACATCTCAAACCAAAATCAAGATAATCTGATTTTAGTGAGAAGCCTGTGTTAGAATCATTTATATTAGCCCAAAAGACTTCTGTTTATGTCAAGTACACCTTGACTTGAAGGTTTAGCCCTTGAATAATTATGTACTTACACAAATAAAATATTTTTTCTACAAAGACAGGAATAAAAGGCTAAATATAAACAAATAAGTAATATTAATTTTTATAAAACACACATAACAGAAAGATAACATACAAGATACTAATAATCACCTGGTTACCAGAATTTTAGTCTAAAATTTATTCATTCCAGTCACCTGTTGCAGATAAGGGTAATATGGTTGTTTCCTTTTTTCTATGTCAACCAATCTGTTAAGATTTAAGTACTGTGAATAGTTTGAAAAATTTGATTCCCCAACCTGGGCTAACTTACTTCGCTAAATTTACTCACTAATATAATGAAATGGAATAAAAGATCACCCACCCATGCTAATGTTAAACAGCATACCAGAGCCAGACTAGAGCAGCGTCAGTGTTGATTTGTGCTTAAGATAATGAAATTTGAAAGTCTAAAAATGATAGGGCTGTTTATAGCAAGTTCATCTCTGTAAAATAATTGCATCCAAGTTCCCATAAACATAAAAGAGAGATATTCTGCTGCAGCTGGTTGAAAGGATGGTTTGATTAAGGAATAGAGATAACATTTACAGCTTCAGAACAACTTCAAAAGTCTATCAGAGAAATCGGGGAATTTAAAAGACAGAATACAATTTCCAAACTTAAAAGCATTATTTTTCCTTAGACATCTAATTAAGATTATATACCAGAAGCCTATAATAAACCTCCCACAAAGAAATAATAGCACACTGCACACACTATGGTTGTTCAACACCCCATTTAAATACAATTACTGGTCCTTTGCCAGAAGCCAGGAAACATGGCTTTCCATAGCAACAGTAAGAGAAAGGTCAGGGTAATATTTTTGTGGCAAAGCTTTTCCTTAAGAAGGATTTGGGATTACACTGTGGATTACATGCTTTTGAAATACGGTACTTCTAAGTTAAAATACACCTGGATCATCTCTCCCTGTCCCTTGGGATTAATTCTATTGGTTTGGAAAACCTACACCTGCCTCCTTATGTACCATTCCCCCCAGTATTTAGTCAGAATACAGTTGCTTCAATTGCTACTTTAGCAAGTGTGTCAATGAGAAGCTGCAAATGTTCTTGCTAATTCATTGAGAGCAAAGCTCAGGATGTATTTAATTAAAGCAATGCACTGAGCTAATCTACCTAGTTAATTTCATTGGATTTGGTCTAGTAAGCAACCTTTTAGATACCAGAATATTTAAAGGATAATGTATTGTTGTTTTTTTCCTTTTTTAAAAAAATCTTTTAAGAGTTTGTTTAATACTGTTTGCCTGTTAATAAAAGATAATAGATTCTTTCCTATCATTGTTTTACGTTCTGCTAGGAGCTAGTTAACTATTGTGTATAACTGGTAAACTATTAGCATCTGGTTTTCAGGATTAAGTTTGCAAAAACATATGCAGATGAGTCACTTTGGTCATGTGAACGATTCCATTCAACTTCTGTTGAATGCTTTGAATCATGGTCTCCCTCAGAATCACAATCTAGGGAGAACAATGCTACAAGTGCATAAATAAAACAGCTAAAATGGATCAGGTGCTGGGCATAATTGACAGCTTTTAAAAAGTCAACATATCTTTTAGCAGCTCAATATTTTGTGGGAATGACTTGAATATTTAGGAGTTTTTAATAGCACCTTAAGAAAGGCAAAAATTTCCAAAAAGAGAAAAATCTTCACTAGATTCCATGCAAGCAAATGAAGAGCTGTTATTTTGTCACTATACTATTCAGTTTGCTTGAGGGTATAAATATTTATGGAATCATAAGCATAATAATCTATGAATCTAATTTGTGGGGGAAGTCCTTGCACATAAAAGCCTGGAACTTGTTACCACAAAGGTTATTCTGAATGTTCACACTCTTTCAGGAACATACTTTGGATTGGACTTCACTGGGCTGAGTTAGATAACAGGATTATCATCAAGTCCAAGGATGATAAACATCACACATGACCCTCAGAGGCTGGAGAAACTCAGGATTTTACTTCGTAGCCTGGAGACACCCTTGTACTGAACAATGGAGTTAGGGAAGAAGGCTGATAGCTTTGCTCTCTGTATTTTGGTCCCTGAGCCAAGATCAGCCCCAAACACAAGACATCAGTTTGAAAGGGAATGGATGTTTCAAAGAAAGGTACTGTTAATGCAAAATATAACACTTTTTATGAGAATATTAACCCTTATATTACATTCTCCTTTTTGTCAAGAAAAAGAAGAGCACTCAGAAGAAAACAAATGGCAAAGGAGTTTTCTTTACCTACTTTACACTGAGTTTATTTTGTTTGGCTTTTTGTTTCCATTAAACAAAACAAAACAAAAAAGCAATAAATTCTGAATTCCCCATTTTATTTAATAATTTATCAGAGCTATCTTGAAGGCCAGACTGAGCTGTGAAAAGAAACCCAGGAGAAGTCTCACAAAGGAGTTCCTACTGTTTTTTTTTCTGTATGTCACAGAAGGGCCTGTTGACATTAACATGACTTGGAGCACAAGTGAAGCAGGCTTAAGGAACAGCATATTTAATGAAAGGGAGTGTTCACTGTAAAACTGCACTATGCTCAAATGATCCTCTTGACCTCCTTCAGAAAATCATATTATCCTGTCATTCTTGTGAGAATGAATCTTCCCTCTCACTTTTTTTACTCCTTTCTAGAGACAACAAGTAGACAGGGGTGCTCAGGAAATGGCTTGGGGGGTTTGAAAGAGTTCCTGCATGCAGTAGCCAAAGGACTGGTTATCACAGCATCATTATGGTTGCAAAAGATGGCCAAGATCATCAGGTTCAACCTTTGATTGGATACCACCATGCCCACTAAACCATATTGCAAAGCTCCACATCCTTTTTTGAACACTTCCAGGGTTGGTGACTCCACCATTTTCCTTGGAATCACATTCAATGCTTATCCACTCTTCCAGCAAATAATTTTTCCTACTATTCAACCTGAACCTCTCCTGGCACTACCTGAGGCCACTTCCCTTTGTTCTACGCCTGGCTGCCTGGGAGAAGAGGCTGACCCCACCTCGCACCCCTCCTTGCTGTAGGGAGCAATAATGTCTCACCTGAGCCTCCCTTTCTCCAGGCTCAGCTCCCTCAGCTGCTCCTCACAGTATCTGTGCTCCAGCCCTGCACCACCCCTGCTGTCCTCTGGACAGCTCTGTCTTTTGGTGAGGGGCCCAAAACTGAATGCAGTTTTGCAGGTGCATTAGTCTTGGCATGAGCAGTGAGTGAAAGGATGTTTTCACTGACAGCACCTCAGTCTGCTGGAGCATGGTGGTGTGGCAGCAGCTGTCAGACAGATGTTTCACATTTGAATCCTACTTTGTGCCCCAAAGTACTACTTTTTATTTGGCTGTTGTTTGGAGGAGGATGGTTGGTTTTGTTTTTTTGGTGGTTTTTTGTTTTTTTTTTTTTTTAATAGACATATTGGGGAAGTATCTTATATATTAAAGATATACAAGAGACTTATACAAGTCAAGATATAAAAGAGACTTAATTTAGGAAGACTAATGAAGAATTTGAAAGTTTTTTCTATTGCCTTTTCAAATCAGTACTTCATCAAAATAAATTTTCATAGTTCATTTTTAGTATCAATTTCTAATTCAGAGAAGAGTTTTGTTATAAAAAATTCTGATTGCACAACAATACTAGAGTCTAAATTCCTACTGATTTCTGTATGTATATATTTTTACCAATTATGTAGCCAGATTAATAACTTATCATAAGCATAGCTAAAGACGGCTACTGTCCACATAAGTTTTGGAACAAAAGAATCTCAAAAAAACCCCAGAAGTTTGACAGGTAATGGGGGCAGCATTTTCAAACTTTTGCTTCTGGATATGTTCAATAGGTTAATTGCCAAATTTACTGTCTAACAATGACTCCACTTGTATTTTACAGTGTTTGAGTTTTAAATATGCATCCTAAATGCTTTCAAGAGTAAAATAGTCTCTCTTTTTTTTTTTTTTTTAATCTTCTCCTGGGTTTGTTCCTGCTCACTTTGAAGACAATGATGTCTTTGTACTCATCTCTCTCAGTTCTCTGCTGTTGACAATTTTTATCTCCACAGTTCTTTCCAGGTGGCATAGAGGGAAAGTTTACCAATTCTTCATTTCTACTTACTACCTTAGAATAGAAGAATGAAGCAGAAGCTCAGCTGATGTATCAAGTAGGAATATTTTGTGTATTTGAGTGGATCAAAACTGCGAAGCTACTGTATTTTTAGAGAGCATATGCAAGTCACTTGCCCCAAATCAGGCACCTTTAGTAAGTTTCTAGCAAAAAAAGAAAAAAAATGTTTATTATTTGAAAAACACAAGTGATAAGATAAAAAGAATGAATCCTTTAGATATAGCATTAGGAAGAAATACCTGCATGTTCAATAAATAAAGTTATCTATATTTAAAAAAAAGTTCACGTCTACAAAAATCTTTATATATGTACACATATGTGTGTGTGTGATGTGTCCATGGCTCCAAGACTTTTATGATACATTTTAACAGGAAGTTCTAAAATGAGCTCAGTGGTGTTATTATTTTACTTTCTTTGACAGTTTTCTGACTAAATTTTATATTACTTTTCTACTGCCTCTTTCTTAGTTTCCCACAGCATGTATCTCATATGATGCTATCTTTTCTCATGGATTCCTTGCCCTTAGTTCAAAAGTTTCCTGGGATAGGGCAAATGTTATTATGGCATGTAGAAATGGCAGTTTGATAGAGTAAAAAGTCATTTAACTCTAAATAGAGATTCTAAATCAATTCCATAAATATGAAGTCTAATAATATGAGAGGTTAGATTCAATTTTAAATTAATTCCAAAATCTTCAACTCAAACTTTAAATCAGTTCAGACTAACAGCTTGTGAAATCTGGACGTGCTTTAATTTCAGTGCAATGAATGGCACTCAATATCTCCCAATCTCCCAGTCTAGTATGGGCCCATAATATTGGAATCATCTGAGAAACCTCCTTTAGCTTTCGGTGGCATTGGAATGAGGCTGAGTGTAAGATTCAAAATGAATAATACTTGACAGTCCTTGTGATTGCCCTCATTTCTCTGTAAAAAAAAAAAAAAAGGAATACTTTGAGTATATTAATTCATAACTCTGAAAAAAAAATGGGAAAAATAGATCAAATCTGGCTTTCACAAAAGATCTGATGTTTATGCAAAGTCTCAAGCAAATCAGCAGGCTTTAACTGCAGCAAGCTCAAATCAGTGAGGGTTTTGCTGCAAGTTTCTGGTCTAAGGCTGCACTGCTGGATGCACAGCAAATACTGCAGCCTCAGGATTTCTGGCTTCCACACCTGCAGAGGAAGCACAGTCCAAAGAAAGCTGCTTGTACTAAACCTAAAAGATTTGGATAGCACTAACTCATTTAAAAGAGAATTATGTCCATAGAGGAGCATCTCCCCATCCCCAGCACAGCAGCCTGTTTTGACAACTGTGTTAATTCACCTTGTGCCCTTTCCTTCCTACTAGATCTGTGCCCCTAAGAAAATCCTTTATCTGTATTTATTGATCTGATATTTCTTAAATTTTTTTTCTAAACTAGATATTTTTGTATTGACTTCTCTTTTGCACAAACTTCTCACGTCACCTGTAGTATGTCTAACCTTGAGCAGAATTCAGTTTCTTAAGTAGTTCTAATTTTTGATTCTGAGGAAGATATGAGGTAGCTTTTCTCAGTGTGTTAAGCCCTCATGCTGTCCCGCAAAGAAAAGCTACAAGAAAAAGAAAGAAATACATCTTTATCTACACTAAATGGCCTTATTCTGAAATTATTTACACACCATCATTTCTGTCTCTGATTTTGGTACAGGTTTCATGAGAATGGTTTTAACATGAGCTTTTCCATTAAAGTACTCAAAATTACTGTTTCATCATACAAAAAAAAAAAAAACAACCATGCATTTCATAGTATTGGCTGTAGAGCCAATACAGCCTGTTTGGCTTGGTCTGTTAAAAGCAGTGAATTTTTACATGAAGGTGGACCAGCAGAAGTTCTGATGCTTTGTCAAATCAAGTCTACGGGCACCCTTTAGCAATTCTTGTTATGCTTGTCTTCTGTCTCATCCAGCATTGTGGACGTTGTAAGAGTGCCAGGAAAAAGAACAATTTCTTGACCTCATTGGTCACCCCTTTTTCAGGACAGTGACATTTAGTCATGCAGCTGAGATCAGAGAGTTTGGAAGATAATCCCTGGATAAACAATCTAGTCCTATTTTCTAATTTTTCCATGCACCCCTTCTCTGCCAGCTGCTGGTGCATAGGGACAAACCTAGAGAATAATATTAAGTCAGTTTCATCTGCAATTAGTGCAGGGAAATAGAAGGCTCTACAGAATGGAGCAGCTGGTCCTGAGATTTAGGTGTCCAATCAGTGATTTTCTGAATTTTATCCTGAGTCTGGGCCTCAGAATTCAACACCCATTGATGTTTGCAGTACACTGGGTGCCCTCTGGAGCACATGATCTGAAGGAAAGCCTATTCAAGCACTCATTGAAGATGAATGAGTCTCATGAAGGGATGATCAGCAGATTCACCTCAAAAGTATTCCTCTGACCTGGACCATGTCAATGCAGACACATTAAAAGTGGCCATTCACAGACACCCAAAGAAGAGTTTGCCCTGCATAAGAAAGTAGTGGAACTTTGGTGTGGTCTGAAAATTCAAGCATCCCCAAAGCTTTTATAGTCTTATGTATAATATGATGGATGGATGTTGGATTCTGTTTCCATATCTGCTACTGATTTACTGTCCCCATTGTCACCAGCAGTCAGTAAAAAGTTCAGGGGGATGCTGATGTAGTCAAATCTCTGGAAGTACTTCCCTTGTTGAAGCCATGGTTTATCTGCTCCTTATATCTGACTTGGCATTAAAGTCATGCTAATTTGTTGTTCTGAATAAGAATTACAGAAGGAAAAATAGCCCTTTATTCTTTAGTTTATAGTATTTATTTTTCTGTCTGTCTTGTATCATCTATGGTGACACAGGCATATGTTATTCTGTACAGGCTGCAGCTAAACTGCACACAGGCATTGATGAGACTTCTCATTCTGACCAGTCCAGGTGGAATCAATAAAATGAATGAGGAAAAACAGAGATCAACTTAATTAATCTAAGGCCTCACATATTAACTACAACAGATTTAGCATCGTTAAGATTACATCTTTGTTTCCTTAGGAATGTTCCATGAGTCCTAACTGAAGAAAAGGTGTTCTTTCAGTTTTTGAATATTTGAGAGAGGTGATTAACCAAGAATTTCTGGTGTTTCTTTGCAATACATTTCTTACTTGAGGAGTACAATAAATGTATCTAATATTTTCCCACCAGATTGATTTTCATCTTTGTTATCATTAATTAAAACATCTTGTTTCAAATTGAGTTTCTAATTTCAAGCTTTTATTGAACATAAAGAAAATTGACAATAACACAGCTTATTTCTTTATATAACCAGAAAAGGAGAGAGTGACAGATACAGGATATGGGAATGCAGCAAATTAAAAGCAGTCTAAGTTGTGGGTTACAGAAGTATACTTACAGTTATAAAAGTTACATCAATTGTATATTTTTAACTTGTCCTTTTTTTCTTAAAACAGTTGAGTTGTTAATCTAATGCAGGCATTAAGTCGCATTTTTTTTCAGTTCCTTTACTTTTGACATCCACATTTCTAGAGTGGGTATTTGTTTTTTACAGCTACTGCAATGAAACTCACTTGCTGCCAGTATTATCAAAGATTCCAAAAGTGATCCATCTTTATTTAGTTTCTGTAAATCAGGACAATTCCCTAAGTCCATTATAAAATAGAATTTGGCAATTTATCAATGAAATAACTTGGGTGCTAATTTTCTCTCTGATTTTGAAGTATTTTGACAAGCAGTTTTTTCTGTAATGTCTTGCACAACAGCTGAGATAAATGTAAAAAGCACTGACTAAATCTTTCATTAAAGTGGCATTACAACTTTTTAATTTAAGACCAACAAATTTGATGTTTGTTGATAGCAACTTTGACAGATGAGAAACTGACATTCATGTCATTGGACTTCAGCAGGGGCAGTATAAAAACCTCACAGGACATT
Organism: Toxostoma redivivum; assembly: GCA_013397375.1. Taxonomy (NCBI): domain Eukaryota; kingdom Metazoa; phylum Chordata; class Aves; order Passeriformes; family Mimidae; genus Toxostoma; species Toxostoma redivivum. Next base: position 52,357 of record VXBI01009016.1, read on the forward strand.
GAGGACTGGAAGTCTTTGAATTCTGAGTTTTCTACATTGGCATTTAAACATTAAACACTTATCTAGGGGAATCACAGAAACAACCTTTCTATCATGATGTTAAAATCTGAGCTAATACAACTGTGTATGTCAATTCATCTCTCATCACCTCTTACCAGGTTAGATATTTTGTAATCTGTATGGAGGCTGCAAGCACAACTAAAATCCAGAGCACCATGAAACATACAAAACTACTGGCTTGTATATCATGTAATCAACATTTATTAGTGACCTTAATTGGGTTTGCAAAGGCTGATAAGTAAGAACAAGAGCACCTGTGACACTAATCCCTAAAAGAGTTCTGAATGACTCTTTCATAGTCTACTCCTCCTGTGGCTTAATAGTTATAAAACCTAGAGAAAAAGTCGTGGACATTTGTACCTCAAGTATAGCTCCAAGGAAAATAGTTTTTGGAATGGGAGTTGGCCTGGAGATGGTAGGATCCACCTGGCAGATATAGCTCAAACTGGATCCTGGCCTTTGTAGTCATGACTGGCCACAGCTGTGCTGGTGAGGGACACTGAACCAGCTGGGCAAGGGAGCTGCTGCTCAAGCAGGAGATAAACTAATAGCAAAATTCTATCTTACATACAACTTTTTGCTTTGAGTACTGTGGTTAAGGGTTCAACCATGTGTGTTAGTCAATACAGCTTTGTTTTTGTGTTACACCTAGACTGGAAGTCAGGGAGAGCCAGAGTGAAATGGCATGTTTCATCCTGCCAGAAACAGAGAAAGCAAACCAGCTTGCATGTTCAGATCTCCTCCAGGAATCTGCACCTGGAGACATAGTTAGGAAACCCAGGAATGGAGAGTTCTCCCTGCCAAGCTGCAAGGAATGGTGGTGACTGCAGGAGTGCACGCACCTTCCATGTCCTTGGAAACCCTAAAACAGCCCAGCCATGTAAAGCTAGAGTTTGTAATACAACTTTGTCCCATTTGCAGCTGAAGGCATTGCAGATGAGTGACCATGAGCATCCAGTACCAACTTGCTAAAATACAGTGGAATAAGCTATAACATACAAATGTACAAGAATTAAATTTTCCAGTCTGCAGAATCCTCCTTTCTCTCCCTTCATTCTCTGCTAAGTGGTAACAATTTACTAACTACCTCTTCCCTATGGGATGCACTGACTTGTATTCTCCTTTTGCCCTACATAAAATACCCCATAAGCATATTTCTCTCACAAAGCCAGAGCATGTAAGTCTCCTTTCCAAATGCTTCTGCCCATGTTGTTTCATCTTCACCAGATTTCCCTGGCAGCATCAAATATTAACGTGCCTCCATTCCCTTCCTTTGCTTTTACTTTTGTGATCCTTCAATTCTCAAAGTCCTCTTCAAATTCCATCAAATTGCTAAGCAAAATTCCTGTTGATTTTAGCAGGAATTCATCAGGACCCAGCAAAATACTCAACAAACCTTTTGATTTCTATCTCATTGTTGTTTGCATGTTTCCTCCCAGCCATTTTACTTAATCCAGAAACCATTCTCTAGTCCAGGTCAATTTGTATTTCACTGTCACACCACCATAACACTTTGCTGGTCCCAATAATGCTGGACACAGAGCTGTTATTAAACTGACAAGCCACCTTTGGTATCCCTCTCTGACAAAAAACTGAAATGGTGCTGACCTGTGTGCACTGCTAGGGACTACAGAAAAATCTCACTCAGGGCTCTGAACTGGTAAAGATTCAAAAGAATCCCCAGAGGAGCAGAAGTAGCACAAACAGTTCACACCTCGTTGGGAAACTAAATAGATGAGGTCTTTTTCTATGTTAATTCACTCACCAAAAATACAATTGCAATTTTAATCAAATTCAGGAAATATGTTTGTGTGAGAAAAGCTGTTCTTCCAGCCCTGGAACTAACTCATCACAAACTGTTTGCTTCAACAGGATACAGCTGTCAGGCAGCCCAAATGAGAGTCAGAGAAAAGCCCTTATTCTACATCTACTGTTCTTCAAAAGTAAATTGATTAACTAAACTAATTTCTTTAATTTTCTAGGGCAAGATTTTCATTTTTAATGTCAAAATCCAATATTCTTTCGATATTTTTAAGGTAAAAGAAGGCTTCTTAAGATTAAATGAAGTATTTCGTTACACTGGATGGCATATTTAATTACATTTTAGATTTTTATTTCAAGTGAGATGTTAGTCCCTAAATGAAGTCAGTTATGTTTCTTAGACAAACTAAAGCATTGGTTCTTCATTACCATGGAGAAGCACCTATAAAAGCAAAGAATCGAGTGGACCTTACACAATTTACATATGGTGAAAGTTGATTTTCCATTACAAATTCCTCTCACCCCACTGTGTCAGTCCTTATCAAATACTCCCTATCCTTCTCCCTTTCTCTTTCCTTTATGTTTCCTTCAGGTGCCTTAGACTTCCCTACACCTTCTACACTTTACAATTCTAAACTTTTATCTGCATCTTTCTGAATAAAGTAGACTCCTATTGAGAAAGGAAAAGCTGCAAACTTTACAAGTCATAGAAGAAATATTAGCAAAAACAAGATCTTCCAGCAAGTTCTGAGTCTGTTGTTTTCTGAACATGTCATGGGTTCAGTACCTGCCAAAAAGACCAGCCCAGTGCATCTTCCTGTTGACTGGTGCTGTTTGAGGCAGGGTGAAGGAGTGGAGTACCCAGTGCTGCTCACTGCCTGGTGCACCAGCAATCAATTACCATTGCAGCTCTGCTGGGAAAAGCCCAAATGCCTTGCTTAGCTGGGATGATAACAGCATGGTTTGTGTGTAGTTGTCCATCAGACCACATTGTAAATCTCTGAGCAGCAGTTCTATTGCACTGAAATACGTTTCCCCTTTTTAAAATTCTAAATGTAATAGGTAAGAGTATGGTTTCCCTTAACCACATGGAGTTGTTCAATAGATTTCAGAATATTTTAGAAAAGAAGATAAAATATTATTTCATTGCACAGACCAAAACTAGCACAACTAAGACCCCAAGAATGGTGGCCACATTTTGAGGAAGCAAATTAAAATCAAAGCTGGTCTCACATCTTGCAAGTTAAGATAGTTTGACTCAAGCTATGCTTAGAAGAGAGACCTTCAGGGGAAAAGGCAATGCCCAAATATTCATATACTAAAAGAAGTGGTGTGAGTGACTCAGGATTTGTCATGCCTTCCCAGTACCAGAACACTTCCCATGAGGTATTTATTATACAGATGGAGAGACAAGCCTTGAATGACACACAGGGTGTGAGCTTCTAGTGCCTGACAATGATTTCAGTGAAGTTGACACAGTTTGGCCCTCTTGGGCAAATTGGGGTGTGTGGGAGTTTTGTGGAGGTGACAGTGGTTTGTACTGAAGCTGTCTTTGATTAGTGATGATAAACTAATTATATTCTAAAGTGGCAAAGTGGTCTCTTGGCCTTCATCCTGTTATATTTCATACCAAGGAGGCTGTCCTGTGGGAAAGAGAGGAAATATTTAGCAGAGCTCTATGTACTCCACAGAGGCTTTGACCATTGGTGGGTGCTCAGCAGGCTTGAGAAAGTATTTGGGGTGCATCTCCACCTGCACCATAACACACAAATGAGAAATTGCTGGGTTTGAAAAAAAAAGAGCAGCTAAGGACAATAAGGACAGGGATTCCTTCTCTAAGGTGAACAAGTCTTACTAAGGCCTCTTACTGAGAAGAGAGGGATTGATATTTTTTGTAAATTATTTTAAGTAGTATCATGATATCATATTGGAAACACATGTGACATTTTTTTTAGGGATGATGATGATGACGATGATTATTTTTATTACAAGATTTTTTTATATGAGCTTTTTGTAAGTTCCCTGAATCTCAAAAAGGGCTAAAATGTTATAAGGGTGTTTGTCTGGAAGTTACTACAGATTGCAAAGGAAATACCTTCATTATCTGCAGTTTTTTCATGGAAAGATATTCTGTGATGTCTCTTTTAGCTAGAGAATAGCCTGAGCAGAGTTTCTCAGCCTGTTATAATTAAAGAATAATCTAATCTCTGGTAAAAAACAAACAAACAAACAAACAAACAAACAAACAGGTAATAGCTTAAGTATTGCAGTAATGTGAGGTTTTTTCTTGGTAACAAAATAAAAACTGAGTTAAAATATAACATAATTTATTGCTTGTATTTTTCATCATATTGTTTTGTTTCCCATCTTGCATACCTGGAAAAGCATCTATTTGAAAATGCACATATTTTTTCTGTTTTGCTTTCTGGTGTTTTACTGACTACCAAGGCTATTTTGACCACAAATTCACTGTGTCGTACAGACTTTATTTATCCTCAGCCTCTGACTATCTTGATTTCTATTTATTATTTCTTTCAAAGTAGTATTTAGATTCTATAATGCAGGGCTCCATTTGAATATATAAAAAGAAAGGGATTTCTAGATAGATCAATTGCAACTTGAACAGGCAGAGAGAAATACATTTCCATCAATTTTCAAAAATAATAATATTGCAGAAGAGTAATAGGAAACATAATAATCAAAACAGATTGAAACCACTTGCTAAAAGTTCCTGAAAGAGGGACAGAACAAGGAATATTCAAAACTGTCTGAGCTGGGTGGACTCAAGCCAGGCAAGCTTCCAAACTGGGAGATGATATTTCCATCAGTGCTAATGCACCTTGCTGAGAAGCTCATTATCCTCAGACCGATACAACTGCACTGCTCTTGGGTCTCAAGGTAATTTGTCTCTCCAGCACTGCATTATTTTTTGTGGACATGCAGCCTTGGCTTGGCACTAAGCCAATGATTTCTTCATGACACAACATTTTCTGCAATATATACAAGTCCACAATAAGCCTGTAAATATGCTACAAAGTTCATTGTGGGGAGGGGATTTGAGACTTATGCACAAAATCATCCATCTTCTGATGACGTACATGGTTCATTTTATTGGGTACTCAGTGTAGGACACAAATATCAGATCAGATGGTAATTTCTTACCACAGTTTCTCGATGTAGTAATACCCTACAGAAAAAAATAAGGAAAGAAAAACACTCTGTGACCTTGCTCAGTTCCTTGCATATATGTTTGTAAATGGAGAAAAAAAAAATTCATTGAAATAAAAAAAAAAAAAAACCAAGGAGTATAGAAATGAAGCAGAGGAAAGCAAGTCCACAAGAATTTTGATATAATAGTGCTCTTCTGTCCATGAATAACTAGATAACTTTGGGAATAAATTTAAAAGCCAACACAGTGCTATAAATGTAGGATGTAAATGTAAGGAAGTAATAATGAAATCTCTGGCAAGACTTCACTTATACTGTGCTCAGTAATACTTACCACATCATAAAAATCTGGTTTCTTTAAAATGTGGTGAGAAGGAAAGAGAGTTGATCCTAGTAATAAAAGTTATGAGCTGTGAAGACGAGAACAGAAAGGTTCTCATTCTGAAACAGTCACAGAAAAGGCAAATAACTGAGACATAAATATAAGTGATGAAATTTTTAAAAAAAATTAATATTTTAGCTATATGCAGGAGAATTGCAGGCATTTCCCCATTTTTACTAATTCTTCCTTATTTTATTTGCTATGAGAAATAACACAATTGCTTTAAATTGGGAGAATTTTACTGAATAACGCACCTACAGACTACAGGGAGTTTCTGTGCCAGTTCTGCTTCTCACTTGCAAACTGGAGCTTAAGTATGACTTCAGATTATACAGAAATACCAAGTGGCTGAATGCTGGACTGCAAGTGAGCAAATCATGACCAAATCACTATGGAAAACAAAGCCACATTGCTCCCTGTGAGTGCAGAAGAGCACAGATGCTATCAGTAAAGACATCTCCTGAGAAGAAGATTATCTAAACTGAAGTCCATTTTTATTTTTTCTTCTATGAAAGTTATCTGGGAGACAGTTGTGGCAGTTTTCTATAAAATGCAGGTAGGAGGCAAAATTTTGATTTCCTTGACTTTGGCATGATTGTCTTATTTGGGTATATTTTCATTCCTTCACTTTGATTACATGTCAAGACAGGAAAGAATACCAGAAAAGAAGGTTTCTTAGCACAAGTGGAAAATCGAGAAGTTATCTTTAGTTTTAAAAAAAAGAAAATTGTAAATGGCTTGTTTTGCAAAAAGGTCATATTCACTCATCTGATCGTAGTAAAAAAAAAAAAACAACAAAATCAGAAATCTCAGACATTAAGATATGTTTGACAAATAGAATTTCTAAAGAAATGAATCAACTACCACATCTGCCTTTTGTCTTTACTGTCCTCTCTTCACTCCCAGTGATCTTTGTGCCTCATTGTCTCAGAATTTTGCAGGTGTTTACACTGTCCACAGCTTGTAGCGCTTTTATATGGTAGCCAAATTAACCTCTGGTTAGAAACAAGCTGCTATTAACCATTTTGAATGCCTGAGCAGCGTGTCCAGAGTCACAAAGAAAAGCTGGGCAGGGAACTAAACCTCAGCCCTTTAACACTCCAACCTCATGGCCTTGCTGGAGATGAGGTCTGTGCACTGCAATTGTTTTCCACTAGGCTTATGTCCTTGGAGTTAAGATATGCTGAGCTTCATTCCAAAGGCTGGAGGTTTCCAACGACTGTGTGTGAAAATGTAGTATTCACACAGCCCTGTATCCTGTATTTCACAGTCACTTGAAACCCAGAGTCTCTCTGTTGAGTGTGGCATGTGCCTGAGCAAACCTTTTTAATCAAATCCTAAAGGCTGGAGATGATTTCTTACTCAGAAATAAACAGATGTCAAGTCAATACCAGCCATTTCAATCCCTCATGTAGAGGACATAAATATGCATCTTGCACAGGTGGAGAGAGTACATCAAAAGAAAAATAGTGTCATGGAAAAAAAGAAGAAGAAAATAGAAAAAAAAGTCATGATAAGCTAATTATTGAAAATACCATGGAACCAAAAATAAAACACAGAAAAATATTATTTTAGTATGCACTGACAGTAGTGGTGAAACATGAGAATTATGTTCTGCATACCGTTTTTAAAATAGAAGTATAGAAACCATTGTAGCAGAAACATTGTGAGGGCCTTCTTGTGTTGTAATTAATTCTAAACAAAATGGCTTTTTACTTCTCACATGATGGATTTTATTACAAAAAAACCCAAACCTTGAACTCCAAATACTAATATTCTTATCAGCAGAAAGTGAATTGCTAAGTAGATTAAAAATGTCATATATAAGCAACCCCTATCCCCTGCTGATGCAAATAGGGTTAGCTCCATGCAAGGCTTCCAGACCGTGTCTTACACTACCTTGGTTATTTCTTGCCTCTTAATCCAGTGGAACTCACAAAAATTCATCATATTTAATGTATGTTTAAACCTTTAAACAATTAATTCCTAAAAAGTCTAAATCTTTGTAGCTCCATTCCCAGAGGTTATTCCATTACAAAAATTCTTACCTTTCCTGTTTTCTCTTCAGCTCAATTCCTTCCCTGATTTTAGATAACAGGGGCACACTCTGCTTCTGCTTGCTCCTGTCTTCACACCAGTTCTTTCAGCACATTAATTCTTGAAATAAAGATTTAAGATTTTTTGTCATAGAGTTCACTACTGCATAATTTCTGTGAGTAGATGCGCATGCAAAACTGAGCAAGCCTTTAACTGGAATGAATATTTATCTATCAGGTTATTTTTGAGTGCCATGAATCCTGAACATCTAATCTGGCATGTCCCCTGTGTGAGGAGCACAGTAGCATATTGACCAGGCACTGTACAAGATTTTGTACAGTTTGCAGCCCCATGAGCCAATGAATGGATTTTTATCAGTATAGTCAGGCTTTGGGTTCTGCCTGAAAACTGAGGAGAGAGAGGGAGTGGGTAGAATTTTTTTACTTGCAGAATTCAGCTGTTGGGGAGAAAGTGCAATATTTCAAGAACAGAAGGTGTGGGTGCTACTTCAGAAGTACAGCTGTGAGGAGGAAATATGCTGTGAAATACTTATATTAAGATATCTCATGCAAATGTTACACGTGGGTCCAGTGTCTGAAAAACACTGTAGATGTGATTATGTAGAAAATCCATGTGAATTGACTTCTTACAGACCAGTTCCAAATGAACAGCCAATTTCATGTAAATTAAAACTATGACATCACCTTTATGTATGAGTAGCCTTTCTTAATAAGGAAAGAAATATTTTACTGTTCCAGATAGATTAATAACTTTATAGATACAGTAGAAGCTTCCCAGTTGTCTTCTTCCAATGAACAGTCCTCTGTCATGTCCATATTCCCACTCAATGGCAGAGATACAAATGCATGCACACACTGAAAACACAAAATAGTTACTTGAAATAGCTTGAAATCACAAGTATCTATTCTTTTGTACTATCTAAAGATGCTTCCTCTGAGATGAAAAAGGTCTGAGATGCCCCCACTCCTATTCTAGGGACTGGGAATGCTATTGTACCTACAATTCTTTGTGAGCTGCACGATTTTTATGACAATATGTAAACCTCACTCCTGTGACTGCACTTTTAAGACTCTCACTGCCAAAACATGAAACTATTTCATGGATTCAAGACCAAATTTCTCCACATGAACACAGAATACTAGCTTGAACATACAAGCAAAATCTACCTCAGTGTCATCATGGCCCATGACTTTGCTATAAAATAATAACAAATTTGCATAATAAATCATTAATATCACTCTCCGGCATTTGATATAAGGGATGGGCTTCCAGTTACATCATTGATATACTATTTTCTTTTTAATGTCTCAAACTTACTCCAGTTTTAAATGCAGTAGGAAGAAATCACATTTATTTTACCTTGGTTTCCATTTCAAGCCTGCCTGAGCTCCCTGCACTTATATTCAATGCCAGCTTTTCCCCACAAATATATGCTGTTAAAGAAGAGAGCTAAAATTCACAGAGCTGTCAAGTAAGAGATCCATTAAGATAGTAAGATGCCAGTGTTCAAACTTCAACATTACAGCATCAAATCTCAAAGGAATTCACTTTGTTAATGAGAAACAAGACAGGAAGGAGTGCATGATGCAGGGGGGTGGGAGACAGGATAATATGGAACAATATGATGGCAAAATAGAAAGCACAGATTGAGGTACCACAAGGAATCTGAATTCCTCAACTAAGACTTGTCAATGAGATTTTTAGCATATGATATGCAGTTTTAATTAAATTATGGCCCAGAGTCAGAGAAGAAAGCCAAAGGCCCAGGTTTTTATTTCATTTTTAGAACAGAGATCTTATCTTCTATAGTATTTCATGAACTTCTAATTAAATATGGATTTATGGTTTTAAAGTACCTGGAAATGCAGCATGACTTTTAGGATTCATGCTTTGCTGGAGTCAGAGCAGTGCTGTCAAAGAGTGAAATTCCAGCCCTTCTTCATAGGCAGATAGATGTGGGCAAGGAGTTATGAAAAAAGTTTAGATTGAGCACTGTGTACAACAAATGTTGCTATACTTCAGAGCAACAAGAAAAAAGTGTCACTTTGTGTGCAAATATATTCAACAAAACTTTACTTGTGCTTGCTTATAGTAGCAGGACACAGTTTTAGACAAACCTAATGACTTCTGAGTACTGCCAACAGTGCTTTTTTAATCTGATGGGGTTTTTTGGCTATGCCTGCCAAATCCTACACTTTTTGGCAACTCTAATTGCTCTACTTTCACACCCCATCACATTATTTTAAACAAATACATTATCTCTTCTATTTTAAAAGTATAATATTCCTTTTCTAATAAAAAAAATTCTGCAAACACTTTTACTCATGATGATGATTTATTGTTTAATATATTTCAAGTAAATTTACAGAGTGTAGGCTGTGAAGGCTGGGTGCAAATAATATCAGCACCTGTTTTGTAGTATTCATATAAGAAGAGAATGTGGAAAAATTGATAAAGTGTGTTAGCTGAGACTCTTTTGATATTACAGGGGGCAGATAACTTCTTGAAGGTCAGTTTCTCCTAAAAGTTCTTTAAAATTCTCACAGGATGAAGGGTTATGGTGCTCTAGTTAATAAAGCAATGCTTATAATAACTGAATATATATATATGCATAAACCTATCAAACTCAAGAAGTGAGACACTAACACAAAACCTTCCAAGACAGATTTACTCAGTAAAACTGAGGATAATATTGCTGTCTTGGAACTGAAGGGTTTTGTGGCTGCTTAGGACAAATGTCTGCTGCATGTATATGCATGTATACTTCTAAAATCATCAGAAATATGGGAATTTCTTGTGGGGACAATATGCTGAAATTATTTGTCAGCAGGATGTATGGCTGTTAAGGTAAGTTAGAAATGGTTCTTATTTCTTTGAACAGCTTTTAAGTGGAGATGTATAGTATATGACTTCTTAATTTCATATCTTTCTGCAGAAATGGCTGTGATTTGAAAATGTCAGAAGCTTAAAATAAAAATAACAATTAAAAAAATTAAAAGTACCAAGATTCACCCCAATATAAATACATTTATATTCATAGAATGCACTGACATTTTTCTCTGCCTGTATTCTCTTTGTGAGAAGAAAAAAAGTTCAAAATAGTGTTCCTCAAAGTGTCCTGGTACAAATCCACCAACTGCCAAACTGCACCATCACATGTAAGAGGACAATCAGTCTTGATGCTCTACTGCTGCTTGTTTTCATTGATTCTTGGAATTTAATCACATTTCAGCTGTTGTTTCTGTAAGATGATTTCAGAACCCATTGAATTAAATTGTATTATACCAAGAGCCTGATCTTTTTTTTCACTGCAACTGCACTCAAAACCCAATTTTTGTGTCTTAGAAAGATAGAAGTATTTTCTAGTGTCATCTAGTTTAAATGGCTTTTTTGGAATGCTCCTTTGAAAATTAGGTCTGTAAATCTGTTTTGAAATTCAGAATCCATCAAAGTCTCTCTCCTGTGAAATTGCTGTTTCTCCTTGAAGCTTTCCATCCTCAGTGAAAAGGTTTCTATTTGACTTCCTTTAACAAGTAACTTACAATCATTACTATTTTGCAGAAACACTTTGATTTTTGAAAGTGCAAATTCAGTTTGCAATATTACTAATTAGGCAAAAAATTTCTAATGTGAACATTAGAACACACTCTACTTAGGGGCTACCTAAACAAGTTGGGACCTTATCCTACACATTCAGTCACAAATCCACAGTGGCTTGTGCCTTGAGCAACAAATACAAAACTCACTGCAATTTGTACAGATAAACTTCAAAATGCAGACTAAGAGTTTGAAAGTAAAATAGAAAGAATTTGTCTAAATACAAAGCAGTAAAAAGTGCACAAATCCTCCACCTTTGATCATTATGTATTTATTAAATAAATTTATGGCTACATTCTTACTCATGAATTTCCAACCAACATCTGAGATATGCTCTTTTCCTTCTGTATTTATGTATCTGAAGTGAACATTTAAACTCACATTCAAGCATTTGTCAGAACAGAAGTCTTATGCCTCTAGCACAGATGTGTTCTGGGAGTGATATTTGAAAAAAAAATCACTCAAGAAAGTGAAAAGTTTTACCATCTAATTGTCCCCAGCATTTCTTCTGACAGTTGGGTAATTTATGTTCTTTTGTTCTTTAGAAAATCCCTTCAGCCACCAAAGTGTAGACTTTGACAGCCACAAGTGGTCAAAATCAAACCTCTCAAACTCCTTGCCAGTGATCTGTATTTACAAAGTCTGTACATGAGTCCATTGCAATGTTAGTTTTAACCACTTTCACACATCAAAAATATGCAATGAGTCAGGAGTGTGAGCATGGCCAGTTAATCAATGTTCTCATTGGATCAACCATGTAGAGGCATTAGTCTGAAATATCCCCATGGATTTCAATTATCTTTACTTATGCTAATTCCCGTGGAAAATGTCCTTGCAAATTTTCCCTTTGTCCTCTCTTTCATTTCCTGGATCCACCTCTTCAAATGGTGCAGGTGAACATCAAAGGAAAGTGATGATTTTGGTGACAATAATGTCTCAAACAAGCAGAGGTCAAACTTTTCAGTACTTCATGCAAAATGCTAAAAATCCTCTGCATTCTCTACAACTGAGACCACACAAGCATATATAATTACATTATGTGGATTGACAATGAAAAATCAATTTAAACTGGTGTGCTCTCAGCCATGCAATTTTAGAGTAGTTTAATTTTTCTAGGAACTATCCCTAAGGCAAGGCTTACATTGCCTAGAAAGAAAAGAGGTTTAAAATATATCAGAAAATTTTCAATCCTCTTTATCTGCTACTTCTCCTCCCTAAGAAATTTTATGCCCTCAAAGGCTTTTCCAAACCATATAACCTGATGTTAAGAGTTTAGTGTATTTAGTAAGGAAATAGAAATTATGTCATTTGATTTATACGATCAATTATAACCCAAAACAGACTTCTAGTACTCACTGTTCAGTCATCAATAACAATTCATGAGAAAGTAAGAGGATAATACTCAGAATAAAAATTTATCCTGTAAATTACAAGTACAAAGGTAATTCCAGAACTCTCTAAGCTGATTGCACATATTCTATGAGCAAAAAGCAACATTTTCAATTCTTTTTAAGTCAATTTTGAATATTCTTCAAAATTTTCCCCTTCCATTTCATATAGAATATTAGTCTTTCTCAAAACAGAATGTTTTCCTACTCTTTAAGAAAAGATATTTTATTTTACATTCTGCTTTAATTAAAATCTAAAAATAAGCATATTTATTTCTACAAGCTCAGCATTTCAAAATATACCATGTAAAGGACAAGCCAAATGTCAGAACTTCTATGTATTTTTTCTCTCTTTATATTTTTTTGTGATGTATTTGAAATGTTTGTGGAATCTTGTAGCATTTAAGAATATCTTTTGTTTTGCTTAACAGGAAAGCACATAAGCCCTTATTAAAGATGATTTATCATTATGATAACAATAGATGTTGATTTTCTTTTCTCAGGCTTCTCTGTTTTTTCTTGTTAGAGAACATTCAAAAGCAAAAGAAAAAAAAGTAATGAGAATTACACTGGTAAGATGCTTTTGATGCTGTCAAAAGTTTTTTTGCATTAAGAGAACTCAGCCATTCACTACTGGTTCTTAGTAAAGTATAAATCAAATCTAAGAAGAGTGAAACACACTCTAGCATGGAGGAGATCATTTTAGATGCAATATGCATAATTTTGGCGTTTTTCTGCATGTATATGCATACATGCAAGCACATTTTTGCTTTGCTCACTTAGCTGACATATTAGTCCACTAATCATTTCACTAGAGGGGAGCATTTGTCTGTCTTTTCCCAAAGTATTTAGTACAAGAGGAATTCCTAACACACCCAATTTTGTCTCCCCTGTTCTGTCTGAGGGTAAAGGGGAGGGCTGGCTTGTAGATAAGATCTCATGAATCACTCTGAGAAGTGCAGAGCAAAGTCAGATATATTGTATTTCCTAACCTTAGAGCCGCTGGGATGAATGTTCTGTGCAGCACAGCAATGATTCACTTGTGCACAGGCAGGACTTCAACCACTTGGCCACAGCTACACCCTGGGTACTGAAGAAATTGTAAGGTGAGGCAACAGCTTTAAGCAAACAGCACCAGGACGTTTATTATCTATGCTCTTGGTGATTCAGCAGAGAATAAATGCCCTGCTGCCTGTGAGCCTCCCAGGGCACATCACCCTTTGTGCTCCTTGGAGTGACTGTGGGAGCTGTGAGCAAACCCTGTGTATCGACACTGCTTGCTGTGACAGAGCTGCAGTCCCAGCACGTTCAGTTTTCCCTTGCCAGTTCCTGTCCCAAATATCCTTGCATGGTACAGATATTGCACCCTGGGATGGATGACCTCTCCATGAGCCCAGGCACAATTAACATCAAGCTGTTGCATATCCACTGAAAAAATGATGGCAACTGAAACAGCTGAGCAGCTCCTAAGAGACTTTGTAAAAAGTTTTCACCTAAAGCCTTTTCCATACTCTTCCCACATTTGACTACAAGTATTTATGAATACAGGAGATTTCTTCTAAACTGTGTATTTTTTTATTTGCTGAAGTCCTTTTTATAAGAACGGGTCTGTGACCTAACTTTTAGGTGACTATGTTTAGGGAATTATAGAACTAGTTAGGAAATATAATTGCTTCACCATGATTAGATCTAAAATGCAGTGGCCGTGGCATTTCAAATATCAGGAAAATTCCTGCCACAGAATTCCTTTTTTATTAGAATATCTTAAAAGATATTACTTGTCTAAGATAATAAAAATCTAGTACAACACGATTCATGAGCTTAGTAAATGCCATATCCCTGAAAATAACATTTTCTCATTTGAGCACACATGGAACAATTTGGGTTTTGACAACTTTTGGTGTTTTACCTTTCTGTCCTAAGGCAGGATAGAAAGGTGTTTCAAAAATACTGGAATTCTCATGATATTAAATCCTTTATTTTAATAATTATACAAAACACTTAGGGTCTAAGTTTTTTTTCCAAAAATAAGTTTTATAGGAACCCTTGAAAAAACATTTCCTTTCCAAAGTTGCTTTAACAGGAATTAAATATAAAGATCTTGATAGAAGAATTGCTGTATTTTGGTTTCATAAGCATGATTAACTCCACCTTAATTTTAGAAACCTGATGTTTGTTTTGGAAAAGTAAAATGTTTCAACCTTAACAGGTTGCAAAAGTATTTTTTATCTTGCATTCTTGATTTATCTAGGGCATCCATCTGCATTTCTTGTTCCTGACATTTATGTTATAATTGAAATTCATCTAATTGACTGTAGTTATTCCAAGGACATTTCCTGTAGTTTCATTCAGTGAAACATGAGCTCCTGAGTCTACTTGAGTGATTAACTTGTATAATTAGTGTTTGTTTGCTGGGGAAAAAAATATTATTTCAGATTTTTCCCTGTTGGCCTCTGGTCAAAGCAATGATTTTCTTTGAGAGTAAATCACAATAGTGGTATATTCTCTAAGAGAATTGTAAAAAGTACAATATATAATTTCTGCCATCTAAACTATACTAATGAGTTTGACTGCTTTTGAAGGACTCAAATCTTTTGTCATGCTGAGTGGTATAACTAAATTTTGACTTAACAGCAATAAAGAAAAGCTTTCCCATTTGCTGTGTGCCTTTCTTCCCTGCTTTATATGAAATCAGACTCCCAAAGAATTTATCTGAGATAATTTAGTCCCAATTCACCCTATGACTAAACAAAGCATTGCCTCAGATTCTAACAACATTGATCTCATCAAGGCTCCTGTTGTAGGAGAAATTCCCCCATGAAAGAGCAGCAGCCCTCAGTACCAAGTGCTGCTCAGAGCTCACCACCATTTTTGGGTGTAGCTTCTGAAGAAAGAGTTGTTTGAGCCTAATGCCTGGTATTCCATAGTCAGCAGAGCTTTTGCTCAAGGATTGAGAGTGTCCCTTCAGAGTGCTCCTCTCAAACAACTCTGAGAGGGACAATCAGTAAAAAATCCGAGGAACTCCTAAAGGAAAATAGAAAACGATGATTTGTAAATAAATTTGTTGTAATCTTCTTCCATTAGAGACAGGACTCATACAATTATTTCAGCTGAAACTGATGCAGCTTAGGAGGGTTACAACTTTCAACCCTTAACTTCCATCTTCAGAGGAGCAAATATCTCTGTGTATGGGATATGGGATATGGCATGCCTTGAAACCCAGATCTGAAGCCTTGGGTTACAAAATAATGGTCATGAAGGCTGAAAATACTTAGACATATAATGGTAGTTTACTAAAAATTATTTTGGAAGGCAGAGAAAAATTGTTTTCCTTCTACACCACCCTCTTCTCCAGAGAAAGGGAAAAAAATCACCTGAAGAATAGCTTATGTTCTGGGTGCAGTTTTGTTTGTGCTTTTTGGTGCAGCAGCTGGAACTTATCGCCATGGGAAACAAGCAAACAGTCTGCTGGGTTGACCTGTGTAGCAGCTCCTGTGTTTTCTTTCCTACATTGGGTGTCTATTGGACTTTCAGGAAGCAGAGCTGTCTACTTTACAACAATAAAAGATTAACAGGTACTTATTGGCATGTGATCTCTTCAGAACTAAACACTAATAAAGGTTGAAGTTAATTAAGCATTTAACTTCTGGTTAATATCTAACCAGCCAGGGGACTGGGTGTACTCTTTTCATTTCAATAAAATATACAGGGTGACTCATCTACGCAATGGATTAGCCCTATCTTGGGTCTACACAAAGGTTTACAATTTTCTGCTATGGAAACATGACCTGTCAAGAGAGGTAAATGGTCCATACACCCCATTCTATTGACAAGCCTTGAGGTAACTCTGGTGTTTGCAAACTCTTTGAGAGTTAGATATGATGGTCTTGAAATAAAACCTGACAAAAATAATTTCACTTAGGTGCAGCTATCCTAATACTCCTTGAGATGTCTCTTTAATTCCTTCATAATTTCCACTTGGACTTTACTTGATTAAATTTAGCTTTTTCTGCCTCTCTTGCTAGGCCAGCCCTCACATGACTCAGATGTTCCTGATTCTTCAGAATGGATAAACTGCTTTTGTCGCTGTATGAGCTAAATATGTCTGAGGACCATGAGCAAGAAAGGACACTGAACTCCATTCCCTATTCTTATGAACTCAAATATTGAATTCGCAAGAGATCATTTTTGTTTTTAAATTTGCATGGTCACCAGTTAAGTAAAGTCCTACATTGCAGAGTTGTTCTTGTTCCTTAGGCATATGGGATATTGCTGTGCTCTTTCTTTTGCCCTTAAATTCCACTTTGACATTGATGTTCACAAATTACAATTTGAATAGTCCTTTCCAAATCCAAACAAAAAAGTATTTTACTAATCCCCAAATTTCCTAACTGTCTTATCAAACCATTCAGGGGCATACCTTCTCAGTCTTTGCTTTGTGACCCATAACTTAGTATGACTTAACTCCTTTTCCTTTTAAAGTATCATTTTTCAGAAGATCATGTGGGATATTAGCTGATTAAACATCACATAACTAGCTGTGTTGCTTATGGGCCTCCACTTACAGCTGGGTCATTTTAATTCTCTGGGTTAAACCAATGAGAAAACTCTGCAAACTTTTTTGTGTCTTTTTTTTTTTTTTTCTTCTTGTAAAAACTAACATAAACTGTACTTAGACAATGATAGCTGGAGGATTATCAGAAATTAAGACTTCTGTAAATAACTCATACATTTTTTCTCAAGTGATTGTAAGAACTCAGGTAAGAATGATAAGCTGAAGCAAAAACATTTCTACTTTTCTCACAAAAAGAGGGAAAAACAGCTACCAGTTGCAGAAAGCTGAGCGTATTTTGTCTTGTACACAAGCAATCTGGAGATTAAATTTTGATATATACCTTTTTTCTGTTCTACATCGGACCATTTTTTGTTTCTGTACTGGTTCATTTCAGCAAAACATGAGTCAATATTTAATATAATAGTCTGACAATGTTATTGGTATCAGTATTATAAATGTTTGTCTAATGCATTAGGCAAACTATTGCAGGATTTGGTTTCATTTCATATAAGGAGAGAAGAACAGTGCTTGTTGAGACTTTGATCTTATCAACATTAGCTCTTTCTGCTTCTCAGAGAATCTGCTGCACAGAAAAACCATGAACACAAGCTGCTTCTTGGAAAATGTGGAAAATCTTTAAGAGGTTGGGACAAAAGGCAGTACGTGCTTCTGAACTGTGTTGAAATATCTCCTACGCCTTTTCTCCTCCCTTTACTACAAGGATGTTTTAACCCTCCCAGGTGGTGGGAAATATTTGGAAGGGGAGTTTCTCTGTATACTTAGCTATGTGGGAAAGCCATGAGAGCGGTGTGCCCTGAAAGCAGTGACTCATCCCTTGTGTTGAATACAGGCTTTGTTTAGTGTGGAACTACTGAAATAAATACATTTTTATTTAGGCATAAAACTTCATTATATGTACCTTAAATTAAAAAAAATCACAAAACTACTTGAAACTACACGCCTACTAGTTTCAGGAATGGTCTCCAGTTGTTTTGCACTTCGCCAAGCAGAGCCCTTGTTTATGCAGCTCTGCATGTAACTGGCACTTATCCCAAACCTTAGCAAAAACTACAATCCTTGTCTGATAACAAAATTCTGAACATTCCTCCTCTTTGCTGGTGGTTAAGGGAGATACCTCTCATTCTGCCCAGCCAGTTAACGGTTAGAGATTTTTTCTTGACTCCCAGGGCTAGAATCACTGGTATCTCTGGTTAGCCAGATAATGCTGGATCTCCCGTTTGTTCTCTGATTTGCAGGACTGCATCTAAAGAGCTTGTTGCTTTGTAATGCCAAGGTTAAGTGTTTTCAGGTAAGCACTTTCACTGTTATTGAAAACGCTCCATTTTATTTAAAATGTAAGACTGCTTGCAGGAGACATCTCTCTCCAGTTTCTAAGCTATTAAGGCTCTCCCTCAGTCCAATAATTATTTCATTACTCCATACAAGAGGAAGCAGAGTTTGACAAAAGAGTCTTTTTTCTCTCCCTACTGACTATAAAAGGAGTTTAATCCCTTACCTTTGCCTTCTTAATTCTTCCTGATTTAGTCACCTAATTTAGACAACATGAATATTTTGTGTGTTACTGATGGCTGAAAATTCCAGCTGATGTCCAAACACCTGAATGTTGATGTTGTAATGGTGGATTTAAGGGCCTGCATGACATCTAAGCAGTACACATAAGGGTGTTTCCTCTTCATTTAGATAAAATTACTGTGATTAAGACTAACGCAAACCAAGATATCTTAACGAAGATCAATCTACATGTTTTAAATTTTTTGTAGGGTTTGTACTGTGTGGGACACATATCAAAAACATTCTCACATATCTTCAGCTGTCTTTCCATTTCTTTGAGTATACATATCTTTAGGTGTGTGTCCAGTCAGAGAGCTTTTTCTTTAGTAAATAGATAAAGATCTAGTGATTTTGCTACCCAGATTAAGATAGGTGCCAAAAACAACTAGAATAGATTACACTGAAATTCTTTTGTCCACTGACCACTGAGAGAGTTCAGAAAATTAACAAAGATTTATATTACAGTATAAACCAAGGTTAAGTGAGATGTCTCTTATTGCATATTACAGTCACAGTTTCACTATTTAAATTCTTAATAGGACCAATATACATTCTATAAAAACCGATTGATTTTATAGAGACCAACCTGAAGTGAAAGAACTTATAAACATGGGTTACAAGATCTCAAAAAATATCAAAGGCAGTAGAACACTTTAAATAGACAGGAGCAAAGTTGTCTATGATTGTCACAGCCATGGTCTGTGAGAAGAACAGTTTGTAAGGCTTAAAGTGTGTGCAGTGAAAGAGTGTTCATTTATAATTTGCAGCTGCAAGCTTGATTAAATTCAGATAAATGATTTAATATTTACAGTGAAGTTACACATGAAATGCAAGAATAGTGAAAATATTTTAAATTCTCTCCTGATCTGAATAAGCTTTTCAGCATTATGTAGGTCCCAAGAGGAAGAACTGAACAGTGATATTCAATTCCATAATTTAATTTACTAAAATTCTTGGAAGGAACATACTGGAATTGTGAGACTAATTTTTAATATGCTGGCATAACAAGCAATAAATTGACTTGATAAAGAAATCTGTTGTCTCCCTCTTTTTAAGCTAGAAATCAGTTGTTTGCTTCCCTTTTTTTAAGCTTAAATAATAGCACTGTAAATGTTCACCTCATCTCCGTAGACTGATATTTTCCCAGTCAAACAAGTCCTATCATACTGTGATTGGCTCAACATTCTCTTAAAACTCCATTTTAAGGTAATCAGCCTTAAAGTGACTTATTCTGCATTGACAGCCTGATTTTGTTTCTCTCACTTGTAGCCCAACAGTTGCATCAGAGCTGTAACTTTGCTCCTTTTATGGCCTTTGTGAATAGACTGCTGTTCACTGGACACCAAAGAGACAATTTAACTTTTTTCAAGCTTTTAGGAAAAAAACACAATGCAATATTGAGAGTTCCTCCTTTTGCACAGGAAACCCCATTAATAGCTTGGTTCACATATTAGAGCCGCAGCATGTCAAATCCTTTATCAGTCACACATCAATTCCCCTCTGAAATCCTCAATTACATAGCTCAGAGCACAATCCAACAAGAGAAGCTCTGTAATCAGATGCAGTGAATGTTTACTGGAATATACGTGTGCATGTGTGTATTTATATACTTATATACGTATGCCAATTTTAATATTTCCATTATAAACAACAACAGCTTGCCCTATGCCTATTTATAATGATCACAAAATGTTCAGAGATTCAGCTAATAACACATTAGCACTTGGACAGCTGGAGAATTTGTGACGGCTGCCAATTACTTAGAATTCTTCTAATAAACAATAGTTTCTCCCCCTCTTGAAATATATGGAAATGGGCTATTGTTAAAGTGCTGCTATACTGAAATGGCACCTGGGCTTGCTGTAACGTGGAACACTGCATTCCAAGAGAGAAACAAAGCTACATGGAACTCCGTGTCCCAACCTATTCTCTGCACAGTCTGTGAATCTGTCCAAGAAAACAGAAGGGGGGGAAATGTGACAGGGCAGCTATCTTCAATGCTTTAATTTGGGCCATGTTTACCTTTTACTTACTTAGCCCATAGTACCAAAAGATTGAGCAGGGTTTGTGGAACAATGATGCTATTTTTTTTAACCATTATTCATGGGATCTACATACACCTTAAGACAAGAACCTGCCCAGAGGAGTCAGCAGCCTCTGTGCTAACAACTTAACATATTCCTGGGGTCACTCAGTTTATTCCTCTCAGTCAACAATTTTTTTACAATTTCCCTTCCATCATATTTAGTAATTTGGACAATCCATAGATTTTGATTCTGCAAATCACAAGCTGGCAAACAGGATTTTAGTCCTAAATTTCCTCATAAATATCTCCTAAATTAATGAAACAGTTTTATAGTCATTAGAAAGGTCAGTTATGGCAAACCAGAATGCTACTGCTGTGGTATGAAGAGCAAAGCAGAACTTTAAATATATTTATTCATGCAAGTAAAGGATTATTTTCTTAATTTCTCACTGCAGTAGAAATTTCAAATTTCTATTCTGTGTCAGCAAGTGTTTTTGATGGGGGGAGAACCTCAATTTTCTCATTGCTCCTTTAAGATTTATGATCACATTTAATTGCAAGACACATCCCTAAGGACAAATAGAGTGGATAGAAACTACAAAAATCAGTATATTAGTCTGAGTTCTTCTCTAACTGTCTACAGGTAAACACATATCACAACAAAACCCCATTTTATAAGATACCTATTAAACTTCTTCAGGCATAAATCCATTCAGACACACTGATATTCCATTGCAGAGCCAGTACTGTAGACCATAAGTCTGAAATGTCATATGAAGGATTTATGCAAAATTATTTCTCCAATGTACAGAGTTTTTAGGATTTTGATTTTAGTTGAACGTGTGTGCACATAAGATGTTTATACCCCTAATGTCCTTGTAGTGGTAGCTCAGGTTTTGATTCAATTTCCACATGTGACACTGGAACAAACTCCCCAGGGAACAGGTCACAGCACCAAGCCTACAAGAGTTGGGCAATACTTTCAGGCACGTGGTGACATTCTTGGGGTTGTCCTGTGCAGGGCCAGGAGTTGGACTGTGATAATCCTTGTGGGTGCCTTCCAACTCAGGATATTCTGTGATGTGTTTGGAATTGCTCCAGAAGGTTTTGTCTCAAGCCCACCTCTGAAACACCCTACTTAAAACTAATGTATTTTCTTACACATATCTGAAGAATTTTGGGGGGTTCTAGAAAACCCTTCTCAGCATTTTAACCATGTTCAGAGGTACCCATTACGTTCACTGCAACTGGCACATTACATGAGTCTAACAGCATTCTTTTCTCCAGCCTCCGTGTTTAAAAAAAATCAAAACCAAAAACAAACCCAAATTGTCCTGAGATACTATAACATGCCTTTTTTTCCCTGGAAAAAAACATATGTCTGATCAAGGCCAATTAAAGAGATTAGAGTTAAATGATTTACGTGCTGTAATAAAAAAAAAGTCTGCTACAGTCAACGTTCAGATCTGTTTATCTGCAAGGCAGTCCCATAAATGTCTTCTGCCAAAAAGCACTGGAATGACCTCCAAGACAGGGTGCTTAACTTGACTGTACTCTTGCTTCTATTTTAATTAGACTTTAAATGGTAAATATTTACTAATTGCCCTCTGGGTAAATAATTAAGAAGTCTTGATCTGTTTTGCTAGAGTTCAGCTGGCAACACTTGCAGATCACAAGCTAGACAGGTTTACCTTAATTAAATGTCCTCTTCCTGCATCATTTTTAGAAGCAGAAGTTTCTGAGATGTGCAGATTAAAAGTGTGTGGAAGGAATAGACCCAGCAGGGCCTCAGTCATGCCTGCCTCTCCACATTACCAGCTCCAGTGGGAATCTGATTTCAGGTATTCCTGTTTTATTGTACCCACAGACTCCTCATTACTGGGCCATTACTGGGATTTTCAGCTCCTCTGTGGCCTCAGTTAGGGATGTCAGAGAGTCTTGCAGGATGATGGCCAGGAAGCTGAAGACCACATGGGAATCCCAACCCCAGCCAGGAGCAGTGTGGCCAGGGGACACTGGGGACATCCCAGCCCTGGGCAGTCCCTGAGCACCAGGGGGGACCCAGGCTGGGTTGGGCTGAGGGGCTGGAGACCATCGGCAGGGACTGACAGCCCAGGGGACTGGCACAGGTCCTGGGTCATGGCAAGGTGGGGCTGTTCCCAGGGAAATGGGCAAGGACAGGGGTGCTTGTGGTGCCCTGAGCCCTGACAATCCACAGCAAAGCTGTGCTGTCACACAGGACAGTCCCCTGTAACCTGCTGGTTTTCATTTTCTTTCAGCTTGTCAGGTCTGGGCAGATTTTTCCTGTGATGGGCATGATCAGATTCCTACATGAAAATCAGTTCTCTCACCAAGTGCAGTCTTTTCAGGCTGTCAGGAGAAGCAGATCTCCTCAAAGAAAAGATCACAGTGAATTTTTGTCACAGTGTCATATATTACAGGCAGCAGCTGAACAAAAAAAAAAAATTAAACCAAAGGTTATTTTGAAAGAATAAAACAACTTAAAACAGCTAGCAGATGACCACAGTGCTTGTTCAATTATTCAATGAAAAAGCATAGTTGGACTGTAGGGAGTTTAATTAAATGATTTGCTCAACAAGAATTTTGCTTTAAAAGAGGATTGTGAGGTTGAATAAAGTTCAGGATAGAAGTAAATTCTTTTAATGTCAGGTTAAATCAATAAGGCTTTCACATCTGGAATATTACATTAATTTTATTTGTAGTCTCCCTTAAAAGTTCAAGTGCCAGTTTATTAGATATACAAGGAAGAATGAAAAGAAGGATTGTTTAGTTTAAATAAGAAATCAACAAAAGTAAAAGAAGATGGAGATATGTAACAAATAATTGGAGAAAGTTACAGAGGAAGTATTGTAACACTTTATCAGGTCTTATTTTATAGAATTTCAAAGCAATTAGTGATTAACATATAATGGGAACAACCATAAAACATAAAATATTGCATTAAAAATCGATCTACCTATGTTTCATGGCATACCACAGATAATAATCTAGAATTTGCAGCAAATGAGCTCTCCTGGTGTTTAAACTATCTTTTGAATCTGTAGCATGGAACTGCTTGCAGTTAGTAATGATTGTAATGGATGCATGGGTGCATGGATGTCAGTAGGCAGTGATCCAAGCTAACAGA
The DNA here is from genome assembly GCA_013397375.1 of Toxostoma redivivum. NCBI lineage: Eukaryota > Metazoa > Chordata > Aves > Passeriformes > Mimidae > Toxostoma > Toxostoma redivivum. The sequence goes on from VXBI01009016.1 coordinate 76,072, forward strand.
ACATTGTATATCACTTTACTGACTTAGGGCATTTCACAAAGAGTTTGCAGTTCTAAGATTCTTTCCTCCTTGGATCATGCCTATTTTTTCTTTGGTCAAGTATTACACGAAGAAGAAAAGGGAAAAGTAACAAAGAAAGCTATAACAATTTGATAGCTCTTTAATTTTATCCTACACTTATATATAATATAAAATCATAGTAACTGTATGCTATACTTCAGGGATTTCTTTTTGTCTCAGAACAGAAGCACTAGACAACATCTGATGTATCCCGGTATGAAAGACATGCTATTAAATTATCAGTATCTGCAATGGAATCCAGTGACACTGAAAAGAAAGACAAGGAAAAAGATGACAAGCCTTGTCAGGGCTTCTCTAGTGACAAGGGCTTTCTTTCCCTGATGAGATGAAGACATAAAAAATATGCTAGTGAAGACATTTACAGCATGATTTTATTAATATAGTGAAATGATTGATCAGGGAACAGAATAATATGCTAAAGTGTATTAGAGTCAAGAAAAATTTGTATGATCGTTTCTTATCCCAATATGTGTTAAATGCAGATGCAAATAAAATCTATATTAAAATATTTACAAAATTGTTCCACTATAACCTATCTTCTCTATTGCAGCTTCTGGTCATTTTGGTGATAGTGTTGGGATTTTGGGGCCAAGGGTGTTATAGTTTCCTTTCCTAGAAACATAAAAGAAACAGCAACCAAAACCAATGCTTGATTGGCAAAAATGCACGGAAGGGGATAATTTCTCCCTTGACACATCCACAATTTAAGTAGACATCTGGGCAGGAGGAAAAGAAAGGAGGCACTAAAGAGGGTCACAAAACAGGTCAGTGGCAAATCTGTGAAGAGAAGCCAAGCATCATGTCATCAGCCCTAAGGCCTCTAGGCAAGAGCAGCTTACTTGGGAAATTTCATTGATACCTACATACTTTTTATCAAAATCCACTCAACTGAAATAATATTTTGCTCTAATTCTCTTAGGCCAGCCAGGCATGCCAAGATAGTTCATGGCTTGAAACTGTAATACAGTGCTGCAGCTGCCTCCAGAAAACACCAGAAAAAATGTGTGTGTGTTGGGAAGAGTGGGGGCTGTCAGAGTTCTCCTGCGGGAATATGAGAGATGTTGCATGACTGCAACTTCTCCCTTGACTGCTGATCCTGCCTGAAATCTGATCTTTGAGTAACCCTGCTTTCAGCCACCCTGTCTCTAATTAATCATCCCCTCTCCAGCATTTTAAAGTCTTCATTTAGACAGGTGATCATGTAATCAATAGCCAAAGAAACACAACTGTGGCAGCCTGGGCAGAGTTTGGGTTAGTTTACATTAAACAAACCATTGCATGCCTTGTGGCAGGGAAATGGGGCTTCTTTTTTTTTTTAATTGGACTTCCTCCAATACTTCTTAATGGCTCAAGACAAAAACTTGCAGCTTGGAGTGCGTGGGAAATTCGTGTTAAAGTCAGTGTGTGATTTGCATAAGATTGTTATATGACCCAATAAGTGTGCAATCTACTTGTGTTCTGGTTTTAATTAGGTAGACAGCCTGTTTCCAAAATAAATAGCAGTTCCAGTGGCAGAGGTCTTTATCCATCCAGAGCAAAACTCAAGCCAAGCTTTCAAAAATGTTTTATGCCTTTGCTTTTACCTTTTAGATTTCTTGCTAGTCAAAAATAGTAGTGCCATATTTTGTGCTGTATACTTCCAACTGTGTCCAAAAGGGTGAACATGAAGTCAGGAGGAAGTCTGTTCACAAATGTTTTTTTTCTGTTTGATTTTTTGATTCAATAAATAAGTTATCTGGTCACCTGACAACATCATTTAAACCTTGATCTATTAACCTGCTTTACTTCACAAAATGAATAAAAATTTAAAGGAAAAGTGTGGTATTTTCTCAAGAAGATCTCATTCCAAGTCTTAAACTCAAGATGCCACTGATACTGTTACTATAGCACACAAATCAATAAATATTTTCAGTTATCATCCATCAGTTGTTTCTTATGCAACAATTTTATACAGGATGTGATTTATAGACCAATCTTATTACACATAAGTTCTAAATGTACTGTAATTTATATGTGATTTTATTCTCTTGTTAAAAAACAGTTTCAATTACCAAAAATTTCAATAAAAGTGGGATCTTTTTATCTTCGTGGGTATTTTGCAAATGTTTATTTTTTCCCCCTGCCTTGCTTGCTTCCAAGTTGACATAGTTAAAAGTACTAGAGAAGGAATTATGGATTGAGCAGTAATGTCATAATGCAGGTTCTTTCCTTTTCAAGAACGTCTGAGTAATACATGCTCTTTATATATATGTTTACATTTTGACAATACTGTTCTCATCAAAGCCTGTGTTGATATTTTCTTTGATGCCAAAAAGTGCAGTGCTTGTTTTCAAGACTTCCAAAACGTTAAGCATGTGGGAGAGAGAAAGGTGAACAAGGAAGAGCAGGCTTAAGTAGATAGATTTGCAATTGGAGGATTGGAAGTGCATCATGAGAATTTTTTCCTGTACTAAATGGCCTGTTACAGAGGCTTAAAAATGAATGTAAGAACAAGGTGAGCACTGGATAATCCTCTTTTCCTGTGCTCTTGCAATTCCTGGCAATCAGCAGCTAAATGCCTTCCTGACCCAAAGACTTTATCTACGTTCTTATTTTAATATCCACTAATGGATGTGTTCAGCACTAAATTGTGCAGTTCATTCTTGAACACATTACACTGTTCTCCATGATAATAATCTGTAGCAACACGCTCCACTGTGCAGTAATGCAGCAGAACCTATTTCTGGGGGGTTGGGGGAGGATGGTGTATTTTGAAGAGTCAAATCTTGGGAAAAAACCCGATATGTAGTCCCTTGCAATGGTACTATACTTTGTAGTTCTTTGTGTTGTTTCAGTGTTTATAAGATTTGAAGCAAAGAGTGGAACCTGTACTGAAGCCTTACTTCCTGAAAGTGGCTGGGCATTGCCTGCTGATGGGAAGTAGAGAATAAATCTTTTGTGTTCTGCTCTTCCACTCACAGCTTTTAATTTTGCTTGTTTAAACTGCATCTATCTAGACCCATAAGCTTTTCTCCATATTTTCTACCCATACCCCCATCTTGCTGAGAAGGGGAGTGATAGAGTGGCACGGTGGGCACCTGGTATCCAGGCATAGTAAACCCACCACACAGTGACATAACCTTACTGTTGCTTCTATCATAAGTAATAAAAATAGGAAAAGCTGGCTCAGAGTTCAAAACTGTCAGGTAAAACCAGGAAAAGACAAACCAAACCAGCAGTATATGTGCTCAAACATGATCTACATTAAGTTTTAAGTGCGTTCTATTCAGTAAATCAGCTAATAGGAGATAATATGGAAGTGTATTGCCTTTGACAACATAATTTAACCTATCAGTTCACTGATGAGAAAGAATTTAAGATACATTCCTGCTATAATAATGCACAATTAGAATAATTTTTATGTTAATGGCTACTGCTCAGAGACACCTCAAAAAGACTATCTTTATTTTTCACAGTGATCCAATCCATTTTCCTATTGACCTGTTTTGCAGATGTGGAAGAAAATGAAAAGATAAATTGAAATGTTTGTTTCCTATCTGATTAAAGCTGGCAGAATTCTTTCTTCTGTTTAGGCAATTAAATGCTTTCTTAGTGGGTGAAGGTGTCAGAAAAGATTGACCATCTGACTTTCCTTTTAATTCTTTAAATGTCTCCTTCTGGTATGAATCCAAAGCAGCTTCACTAAGGTATCTTGAAAATACGATCTCATCCTTTGCATATATATATATATATACCTGTTTCTAACACTCAAGTCTGGAATTTTTTTAATATACTATTCTTGAGCAAAATCCTCCTTTCCGTATTACTCATTGAATTGTTCGGTTGCTTTCCATCTGTTTGCAGGACGGTTGAACTTCTACAGTGTTCTTTATTTGCAGAGGGTAGAGCTGATTGAGCTGATAGAATTCAGCAATCTAAATATATACTATGATAAGTAGCATAGACATATCTCTCACTACTAACAAAAGGGTAGCAGAGAAAAAAATTAATTAGTTACAGATTAAATTTTCTGTAAGTTATTCTTTATTTCTTCTAATGATACCAAATGTGCTAATTAGTAATAAATTTACCTCTCAGAGAACATGTCAAAAACTAAAACACTGATAGCGTGAACTAATTTAGCTTATACTTTTACCCTAATAGCCCTGTTTAATACAAATTTGAGGTTAGAACAAATGGCACCATCCTACAGATGTAGCTCTAACACAGTATGTGGTTTATGCTGAGCCATTAGAGCTATTAAAGCACATTAACATTAAGTAGTGTAATAACATGAACTGTGCCTCCTGCATTACTGAAATGCTTCTCTACTTAGTACTTTTATTGTGGAATTCTGTATAATTTATTACCGTGCACCTGAGATAATTTCAGTATTGCACATTTGATCATTTTTGGTCTTGATTGGGTTAGTCATAAGTCTCTGAAGGAAATTTGGGTTGATTAAATAGCTATCTCAGGCTGAACAGGTAAGTTCATCCAAAGTATGGAAGCACCAACTAACATATTACCAGATTGCAATTCAAATAAATACACTAATACTGCTGTACTGCATGCTTTCTGATGAATAATTTGGAAAAAAAATTGAATACTTGTAAGTAATTAGCTTCTTTTCTTCACATGTTTTTTTGTGGTTTGTTTTTCAGTCTTTTTTTTAAGAGATGTCATGACTTATGCCAATATAATTGAGTGACAGAGTGAACTTAATGAAAAACAAGTGAGTTGATATAATTTCCCTAAAGGAGTTTAGCAGAGAAGTGACAGCATTAAAATGAGATTTTCCTGTTTCAGTCCTCAGCACAGTATCTGTTGTTTCCAGTGTTGTATCTGACCCTTTTATATCTGAAGTTTATGATAAATTTGAAGAGTTTAAATTTGTTTTTTTATTGGGAACTTTAATATTGGCAATTTTTCCTGAAGTATTGATGAATGTCTCAGACAAAATACTGACAAATAACAGTGTATTACATCTGACCAATGGAAAATCTTTTCACCTGTAAAATATTGGTGTTTTGATTTTCTTTAAATCATGAAATAAAGTCCAGCTCTAGCGACAATGTAGAGGGTTAGTTATAATTTTATCATAGAATGATTAAATTTAAAAATTGGACAAGACTCAGTTAGTTTCCCTTTCATCACTGGGCTGCACTCAAAAACCAGAGAGCAAAATGATTCTTAGCCATCTGACATTCAGTGCTAAGGATAAAACTCCCATGAAAGATTTCTTCTTAAAAGTCTAGAAATAATGTTCCTTCTAATATATCTTAGGCTACCTTTCCAGCCTTTGGTTGCATACTGTACACTATTGATTTAATTGAGACCATAAAGGGAAATAGATTTCCCTGTGTCCGGACTTTGGTCACTTAAAGACAGCAAAAGAAGAACTGTGTTTTAAATAATGATGAAACATACTATAAGGAGCTATACTTTATCTACTTCTCCTGTTTGTCAAGAGGGAATTTCCTCTCTGTAATTCACAGGGTGTGTGAGCAAGTTCCTTGCAATGCTGTCGTTTACATTGAATTTATTAATTAATTCATGGAGACTTGTCAGAAAAATCTGATGCTCTAAATATATTAAATGTGTATCATACCTTAAAGATATGAATAGTTAAGCATAGTATTAAAGAGAAAAGAAAATTTAATTCAAGAAGAGCTTACCAATAGTAGATCATGACAGGCTTTTTCTGATTTAAAAAAAAAAAAAAAAAACAACAAATTGCTTCTTTACCTAATGCATGACGTGGTTCTCTTCTACCAGAACTTTTGTCAATGGTTCAGATTCAGATGTATCACATAGAAAACTATCAACTGATCTGAAGAATACACAATTTAAAGAATTGAAGATAGGTAGGGAAATAAGGAAAAAGGAAATGGCACTGATGAAAAGGGAAGCATAAAGTTGGAGAGTAGAGACTGAGTTCCTCAAGTATCAAATTCTGGTTTCATTAATTATTTCACATAGGTATTAAAAGCATCCTGAGGAAAGTCAATAGTCTCATAAAGCCAGGGGGCAGTTTCAACAGCAGGGAGAACTGAGACTATGTATGCAGAACACGCCAGACAGCCCTGAACACACATGCAAAATGCTAGGTCATGCACCCGGCAGGATTTTATGGTACCTCCTATAGGCTGAATATAAATGAGAAAAAGGAGGACAGGTTCATGACAAGATGTGGCTATGAAATACAACATGGCAATGAAGGAGGCAAATGCAGAATTGTCTCTAGGATGACACTAGGAAGCTTTTAAGGCATCTTTAGGGTGGGAAAATTTCTCTCTTTTATGATTACAGAAAGAAAAATATTAATGTTAATTTTAAAGGATTTTGTGAGACCTCATCTCAACTACTGTTTTTCTGTTCTGGTTATGCATAGAATATAGATGTAAAAATAAAGAACTCCATCTGAATCTTGTCCTTATGGTCTGCTTGTGCTCTTTGATCAGAGGTGAAAAATGTCTGCAAGACAACTAATATTGCCTAACCTACCTGATTATATACAGAAAAAAACCCACTTTTTATCTTGTTTTTAGAGGTTATATGCAAATAAAGAATAAGAAAAGTTGCTGGTGCAACAGGAAGTGGAAATAAGTATGGATATATTTTATGGCAGAAACAAGAAGGAGATCCACATCCACCACAGCAACTGACTCACTGATGTCTCTTTAGCTGCATGCAAGTAATAACTGATTCAAGTGCAGCTTTCTGCTGGGGCTATAAAATATGGTCTGCAACAAGGCTATTCTGCTTAATGGCTGCTTAATACTCCAATTCCCTGATTGCCCATTCCTGGGAGACAGCAGGAACCAATGGGTCCACCACTGCAGTGATCTCACTGTGTTCCCAGCCAAGCTCCAGCTCGCTAATCAGAGCTGGTTTTCTCTGTGAACAGGCTTGGAATGTCTTATCTACAAAGGTTTCTGAGGAATGTGGGGCAGGACAACTGGGATAAAGTCTTTTGTGATAAAGACACACAGTCTTAAAGCCAGGAAGTTTTATGTCATTTGGGATATAATGTGAACAGAAATACATAAATGTCATAAATGTTACTGAGTGCAAGTGTGACTTAGAAACACCTCTGCTGAGGGACAGCAAACCACATGGGCAGCCAGGTGACACTTATGTATTTCTGTATTTTATTAGTTAATTAATAAAAGAGGAAAAAATCGCTTTGTGGGCTCTGACTTGTTTCAGTCATAGAAAGGAGACCATGTGTCAAGGATGCACATGCAGGTAGGGCAGCTTGCAACCTGCTGTTTAAAGTTGAGTAATGCCCAAAACAAACTATACTAAAGTGCCTAAGAGCTGGAGTGTTAAACCAGCCTTTAGAATTTTAATAACATAATAAACTAATTCATAAGGGCTTGATAACAACATGTGAAGAGGACTTTGCATCTTCCTTATTTGAACTAGTGAATTACTTGACCTTTCTACATATCATCTGCTGTCTATATATTCCTTATCTGGGCTTGCTTCCTCTTCCTTATTCTATTAATAACCAAGCTAAATGACAGCTCTGGTGTACAATTAAATCTGTTGTTAAAAGAATCCTATTGAAAACCCTCGCTGATGCAAGGTACCTTCTGTGGAAGGCTGGGTGTCCAAGTTTTAAATGACTAAACATAACTCTTACCCTTAATGCCTGTCAGGGATGTTTGTATTCTGGAAATAACAAAGAAAACAATGAAAGGAACGAGGAGATGAAGAGAAATACCATTTAGGTCACTGTGATACTGTTTTAGAATGGTGTATACATATATAAATATATTCTTACTTTCCATTTCTCCAATATAGTCTAACTTTTAAGCAGATTTTTCTTTTTCTTGGATGCAATGGAGCACTGCATTATGTTGTCATCCTCTATATGTCAGAAGAAGGAAAAGAACAAAGTAATGAATATCTGCCAACAGCTACACTTACCTTTAATGAGCAACCCAAAACCTATGAAAGAGTAAAAAGCCTTATAAAACAAACAAATAAACAGAGAAATCCATCATGTCAAAGTATTCTGGTTTGAGCTGTTCTATGTCATGTTAAAAACATTCCTATATTGTTCTGCCCTCACTAGCCTACAAATCACAGAATGCAGTCCATGGCAACTTTTTATACATTTAGAAGAATGATGATTCTCAGTCCATGGATTTAAATTTCTTTTATTATAAGTTTTATTCACTCTCCAGGTTCATCTTAACCACTTTTTAGAGTAATCTGGCCCACTAACCTCACCCACAGCCAACCCAAAGTTAATCAAACCCCATTATTTATTTCAGTAATAATTTGGGGTGTGGGCAACAGACAGAATTAGCAATATAGCAAGACTCCATGTCCCTTCTATTTTCTAGTGTTACACCTGGGGCAGAGGGTGAAACCAAGGAACACAGGACATGATCTGAGCTGTCTCACAGCAAATTGGCCTCAGTAATGGGGCAGGGGTAACCCTAGAACTATGTAGCCCAAAAAAATATTGACAAGGCTGAATACTACTAATTGTTGAAATGTTTGTTGTCTTGTAACTGCAGCAGCCTAGACAAAGATTCAGTGCCTAAAAACCAGTAATGAAGAAAAAAGAGGAGGAAAAATAGTTTTCTTACAGTTCTAAAAGCTGTCCTTTATACTCTGCAGACTGTCAAATCTGGCAAATTTACCTTAAAGTAAATGTCTTTAATATCTGCACAAACTGCAATAAATACAAGTGAGATGTCATTGGAGAAGGAGGAAAAGCACATTTGCCAACTATTTCATTTTCTCCCCATCCACTCTTCATAAGTGAAAAAAGCTAATATCTTGAAAGCTTATGAGCTGAACGTCTGTATCCCATCATGAATACTGTTATTGATTCTGCTCAGTAGCAAAGTGAGGCAAAGCAAGTGAAGCAAAGCAAGGATTGGAATGTAAAACAGGTGAAATAGCTTTTGACATCTACTTCACAGTTTATTTTACACTGCTTCAAAAGTAGCTGGCTTTCCAATGCCATTAGTGCTGTTTAGATGAACGGGCATTGCAACAGCAGATGGAATTCTCTGATGACAAATACAAGGTAATGAACACGGGAAGAAATAATTTTAACTGCTTACACACATTACTAGGTTTTAAATTAACTGTAAGCAATTGCTCAGGAAAAAACTAGGGATCACAGTTGAAATTCCTGGCCAATGAACAGCAGGTGATAAAAAAAGGAAGTAAAATATTGATAGGTATCAGGAATGAAATTGAAAATAATTTATCTACTTGCATATGTGTTTTTATTATTCCTAGTCACCATGATATTTGTGAATCTTTTATGCAATGTCATTAATATTGAGAAATATCTCTGAAATAAAATGAAGTTTCTGATGTTTATCATATGCCTGGGCTTCAGGTGTTTATGTGTGTTTGTGTTAGTGCTTATTTACATGCACATTATCCTTCTCTCACAGTGATTTTACAATGAAAAAACGGATAAAAATATCAGTCTTTGGTTAATATCCCATATGGTGTGATGATACCATATAACATGGGTGCATGTCTGAGTATTATTTGACTGGTATATGTTTACACAAAAAAAGAAATCATTTTCCTCGGCAGGAAACCTGTTGCAGGAGATAACCTGGTTACCCACATTTTATCTGAAGTTATTAAATAATAGAATGCTGATAGATTTAGGGCAGCATACACTATCAAGATAGCTTTGTTGCATTTTTAAATACATCAGTTCCCTTTTATTTAGAACTCACATTTCTTTTCCTTGGTATTCCTTCACATATAAGAATTGCTAATTTTGTGCTTTGGATGTGCTTATGTCTCTAAAAGTTTCCTGCCAAATGAATCCCATCAACTTTCACAACATTGCTTTCAGCATATGACAGTGTAACTTGCATCAACATTAGTTCTTAAATTCAATGGACACCATTACTCTGAATTAAAGACAATTAGGGAAACTCCAGTAGTAATGTTTTTCTAGCAGAAATGATTCTGAAATAGATGAATATGAATGTTCACAGTAATTGCCCTTTTGAATGATACATATGGAGAAATTCTGATGATAGTGAGAGATCTACACTGTCAAATGGTAAAATGGATTTGATTTTCACTTTTATTCAGGACATTTCTTTAACCCCTTTGACTAATTTTCTGTAATACTTTACTAGTTTACATTATTTACAAGTGAAATATAGTTACAAGCATTAAAACATATTTAAATATTGTTTGAAATAAGCATCTATTTGAATCCAAAACAGAGTTTCATGAAAAATACTTCTTAGGCAATTTTGTTTTGGGGATGAGGAAAAAGGACACTCTGAGCTGGAACAGCTGTGAAATCCACCATGGAAATTACTCTTTATTCTCCCTCTATTTTTCTTCATAAGTTCTGTGTACAAAATTCTGAGACATTTAAATTACACATGGGTTTTTTGTTTTGACTTTAAGGGCAAAAAGCAACCAAATGTCTATAATTTTTCAAAAGAGGAAGCCAAAAGAAGACCTAGACAAGAACCCATACTGCAGATACGGGGTGTATTACAGAGTACAGTATTTTCACACTTGGAAAACTTGAAGGGATATATTTGTTGCAACTCAAGAAGTTTCCTTTTTAAGAAAACTGAATCTTCTTGAATTTTCTTGAGCTACCTTAAATTATCAGTCCAGTAAAATAGTCTCTATGGAGATATTAATGTTACAGAATTCTCTGCCCTTGTTTTTCCCCATACTTTAAATAACATAATTTAGGGGTTTGTGCATTTAACAAAAAGAAAAAAGAGAGCATTTATTAAATTAACTCAATATGGATGTAGGACTGAAAAGGACAGTCTGTGTTAAGTCCAGTTCTTAGTTATACAATTATGTTCATAATGGTAAATAAAATATGACCAGAACAGTTCTTTGTTGCTGAAACCACATGACAATGAATCATTCATGTTTATTTCATCCTTGTTCTTACTCTCCAAAATAGGGTGTGCATGAGGAATGTTCCCCAATTGATGCAAACTCACTGACTGTCCTAGGAAATATTAAGGAATTGCTAGGAGGTCCCTGCCAAAGAAATGCTTGGGATCACTTTTAGAGTGTAGACAACTGAGTCCCTGGGCTCAAGTGTGTTTCTTCACTAGTGTAGGTGCAATAAATACCTTTATAAGTTGATTGAACCATATTAGAACTGCTAATATTTTTGCTCTTCTTAGGTCTGTTGTGAGGCTGTTCTAGAAATTTGCTTCTTAAGCGAATAAAAATCTCTCTCTTATCTCCATTATAAATTTATTCACATCTAGATTATATACATTAGTTCTTTTTAACAATGTTATAAAATACTATATTAGACTATAATCTGTTTTATCAAATTCTTGATTTATGTAAAGTAAAAGGAAAAACACCAAGATAACATATTCAGAGTCAAGATATTCTGAATTAAGTATTTGACCAAGACTTCTGCCAACTTTTCCTGTAAATCTACTTAGTAATAGTGAAAATGTTGTTTTCTATCTTAATGATCCAGCAGAGTACATTATTGAACCCTGTGGGCTTTGTTTGGACTTGTGGACCCTGAGGACATAATGAAGACTGATGAAGTTATGTTAACAGTTTAATAAGGAAATCTATCTAGCAAATCTTCTCATGCAACAGTTTCACAATAAATTATCATAATCTTTTATTTTGAATGGCTGTGGACTCAAAATTATTGATCATGAGTATATAGAGGATTTATAAGGATTTCAAAGTCATAGCACTGAGTGGCTGATTCTTAGCCTGAGTGTTCATTGCTCATTAGAATATCCCAATTAACATCAGTGGGAAGTTGATGTGATTAAATGCCCCTCGGTATGTAGAATCTTGTCTGGTGCAACTTTGCCAGAAATTCATTACAGTCAATTTAAAATGGTATGAAAAATGCAAAAACCCTCAACCTGAAAAAAAATGCTTTATTAATACAAATTTACAATGTTAATGTAAATTTAATACAAACTGCTTGTATTTTGGTGAAACAGCTTATCCTCCTTGGTATATTGCATTCACCTATCAGCCTTTACCAAAACCCCATGGTTTTGATATATGTTCTGGCTGTTCCATCTTCTGTAATATGCCAAAAACCTCAACAGTGTATATATGCATATTCATGCACATCTATTGCCCTGTACTGGTGTCTGGGTCAAGAAATTAAGTGGAAAAACTGAAAATTTATCAGAGTCTGTTCTGCTGTGAGTAGGAATCATAATTCAAAAGGTATAACTATAATTCCCATAACCACAGCAACCAAATCTTCATACCCAAAGGCAATTCCAATTTTCTTTGTATCATTCAACACAAATTCTATACACCAATAACAGCAACTTTTTAATATAAGCAAAAATAAAAGCATATCTTCAATCTGTTTTTCTTGTCCAAAGGAAAATCATTCAATTTTACTCCAATATTATGTTTTTAGTGCATTATACAGATATAAAAAAAGCACAGATAATGAAAGATTAAATTGTCCAAAGAGCTGGAAATTACACTGACTACTGAAACCCTCATCCAACACCATTGGAACTCCAAAAGTCCTTACTAGCTGCAGGGAAAGAGTGACAGCAAAACTGGGTGACTTACAGTGCAATGTAAGGTCAAGAAAGTGGATACTCAGATTCTTTTTTCCCTACATGAAAATGGTTTGTGTTCCCATTATTCATATGGCTTCTGGTTATTATTTCTGCTTGCTTTCCTTCTGTATCTCTCTCCTGCTGTGCTATATTAGAAAACTGAAGTGCCTGCTGAGTTCTCACAAGGCCGTCATTGTCTGGTTTTCACCTCAAACAAACAAACAAAAGAATAAAAGTTCTTTATATAGGGATGTGGAGATCATGGTAACTACAGCTGGTAATTTTTTTTTTTTTTTTTTTTTTGCCTAGGGCCAGCTAAAGAACTATTCATTTTAACTGATGGAAAAGGAGAAAAGCATGTTATTTCCATTTTTAAAGAGTTCTAGTGATTTTGTTCTGAAGAATTTTTATCACAATGTCGCTTTTATGATTAAAAAGTATTATTCGATCGAGTGCACTCATTAGTGAAGTTTAGTACAGTTCCTACAAGTAATGCATGATATTTCACAGACAGACGAGTAGAAGTTTTCTGAAATTTCCTGGAGATGTTGGAAAAGCTATTGTAGCAACTGAAAGCCTCTGAAATTTTTCTGTATGGAAATTACCCTTCTTATTTACCATCCTTTAAAACTACAAACACAGCTGTACCAAGCATCTTAAAACACTGACCTTTTTGAGACCTTTTCTTTCTCAGTGGTTGGGGGATGGCAGGTATTTCAAGGGGTCAGTTTGGTTTAATGAGAGATGTGCCTACAAAGGAACTTCTCATTCTGATGGAAAGTATCCAAACTGTGCCCATGGAACCTGTACCAGCCTTTAGCATTTTGACACTAAATAGGATTCATTTGATGAAATGTACTGTTCTGGACTGATCAGCCCATGATCTTTATAGTCTGCAGAGATCCAGTCAATACACTCAGTGCAGTCCTGGGTGTAATTCATCTCCTAGGTAAATATCTGTCTGAAATAGCTCGGGTGAATCACATCCCTGAGACATCTATTTCTCTCCTTTGACTCTTAAGAGAGATTTAGGTCACTGGCTGTGATGTTAACATCTTTATCATGGGTGTTGAAAGGCCGGTGAGCCAAAATCCAGCCAATGTTCTCTGGATAAATGAACTCACTCTCTGTTCCTTTCTTGTGGTTAAAAAAGTAGCTGGGATAAATTTTCACACACCTCACAGAGAACTGTTACTCTTTGATTGCCACAAAACTGCTGTTTGTTTGGCTTCCAGAAAATAAAAACAATTCTTTTTACTGTGGGCAACACACAGCAATCCTGGGTAGCAATTCATGCTTGACCTTGCTTTGGATATATTCTGATTATTGGTGCATTTTATAGGCATGATGAACTGCATGTTCAGGACTGTAGATTTAATGAACTCAACAAATTGATATGATAAAGCCAATCAAGATGTATGTCCAGTGAGAAGCTTGCTACCCACATGCACTTGACCTTCAGGAGAAGGTATGTGCTGTAAAGAACCAAAAGTTAGAAATAATCTGAGTGGTCAGTGAATAACCTGATTTTCAAGGCTCCAGAGCACAAAATTCTTTGACTCTATAAGGAAAAAATGCAGAAAACCAAATTAAGATGTTTTTAAAATCTGTAAAATGTGTTTCCACAGTCACTGAAATGCCATAATCATATAGCTGTTGGCTGACATGATTACAGAACATTGTCAGGATTGTTTGCCTAGTTTAATTATATAGTTCCCACATGAGTTCTTTTACATAAAAGCTTAATTCTTCACTTCACCCATTCCAATACTCCTCTCTAGATATCTCTTTTGAGAGATCTTTATCTTAATATTTTTTTCAGAGATAAACTGTTTCACATTCTATACTGAATAATGTTTAATGCCTTTGAAGCGTTTCTCCTTCTAGAAAAATTGAAGGAATAGAGGGTAATGTCTCTCTTGACCAGACTGAGAACCATGGCCTCCACATAGAGGACCAGAAAAGGGGAAAAAAAAAAGAAAGAAACCTTGGAAGCAATGGATGAATCAAGTGTTGTCACCAATGTGAAAAACCACTGCATTAAGAAAGATTGTTTTCACAGTCCTTTCTTGCAGTGATTTGATCTCACTGCTAAGATTTCTTGTATAAATTTCTCTATTATAGAAGGTGCTCAAGTCCAGGTTGGATGGGGCTCTGAGCAACCTTATCTAGTCACAGCTGTCTCTGCTTTTGGCAGGGGGTTGAAACCAGATGATCTTTAAGGTCTCTTCCAAACCAAACCATTCTGTGATTCTATGATCAGTCTCCTTGTAGCATATTGGATTATTCACCTGAGATTACCTGTTGGGCATTGTGGCTTGTCACCTGTGATTCTAGTTTTCCTTATTAACTCTACTGATTCAGTGTAGATGTAAAAAATGGCACAAGTCTACTTAAGAATAAATCACAAATATACAATTACAACCTGAAGTCCTTAATGAATTTACTACACCTCACCTGCAAACTCTCCTATCCTTTAATATATTTAAAAGTAATATCTGATATGCAATCTTCAAACAATAAACATATACAGAAATGTGATTGTAAAAATACATTGTGTTTGGGTAGCAAAAACAGTGTGTGAAATATTCTTCAAGTAATTTGTGATTTTCTGACTTAATCTTTCTCATCCCTGCTCCATTTCATTTTGATTCACTTCTTCTTCTTCTTCTTCTCCTTCTCCCTCTCCTACTTTTTGCTCATATCTTTGTCCCTGACACCTTTAGTCTCAACCACTCTCTCATTGAGCTTTTAGTCATTGCATTTCTACTCAGAGTGAACTTCAGAGCATCTTACAAATCCCTCAAGGTTTTTCTTAACAGTGATGATCTGATAGATCACACAGCAGGCACCACCAGAATTAAGGAAACATTTCAAAAAATAAATTTCAAGTGATGATATTAGAGTGAAGACTCTAAAATGAAAGTTAATTAGGCATATCACAGAGAGGGCTGTGTCTTGTAAGGGGAGGATGTTTGTTTTCCTTTAAGCCATTTTGGGGGTTTTGGAACCCAAACCAGAGGCTGTTTCTTGGCTCCTGTCTCCTTCCTTTGTGTAGTGGGGTCAATAAATGTGATTTGCCATGTGCCTTCAGGGGTAGAAACAGTCACTGTGGTAGGATGGTCTGATCCAGATAATTTGGTTTAGTTTTAAAATGACCAAATGCAATTCTTACCTTGCTCCAACTGAGTTTCCCTCAGATTTCTTTGCCATATGCACTTGACTGTCTTTTGAACTTAAATTAAGGTTCAACTATCTGTTTTATATATATAAAAAAAAAGTCATAAAACACATAATTGCTATAATGAAGTTGCATTACTGCTCTTTGGGATTTACATCAACAATTTTGTTTAATTTGTTTAGGCATATAGTGCTGAAATGACAGTGTATACCTCAAGAGAAATAACTTGAGATAAAATGATCCTATTGTGTAAGAGATGAAAAGAATAGAAGGATAGATAATTATCTATGCACACACAGTCTGGGGCTTTGTACTCTTTGAAGGGAGGACTTGGTTTCACCTGACAGCATCATGCCTCTACACTGTATGTGGATTTTTTTTTCAACATCTTTTATTCAATAATCTCAAAAATAATTGTTAGCATTAAAAAGTAATCTTAAAGCATCCTCAATGTGATGGATATTAGAGGTAGCCAGATATGGGAGTTGATATTAGAGATAGTAATTCATAAATATACAGTTGACAGGTCCTCCACTGACCCTTTGCTAGGGTGCCATATTTTCAGTGCAAAGAACAAAGCAAACAGGAAGAATTGGTTTGGTTTATCAAAAAATCAAAAATGGGTTTTTGAGGATCTTGCTATTGCTGAAACTTGTAATAGAGTACCATTTCTAGGAAGAAAAAATAGAATTTTTTGTGTTTCAAGATTCATCTTTATTCAGCTCAAAGATGTTTTCTTCTGTCTCTCTTCTCCTTCCTAATTCCCATGGCCAAAAATTCAGAGACTGAGAAGAGGGAGGTGTGACTGTGAAATAAATGAAAGAAAAAGAGACATACTAACAGTAGAGAATAAAAGAGTAAGATGCCATTTCCTTCTTCAATAACAGTACCTTGGCTACTGCTAGGACATTTCAATGGCCCAAATACAAAATTCTTGTTGTTTTTTCCATACTGGCAAAGCAAAAAACTGAACAAGGTAAAAGACTCACTGTTACTTATTGATTTTCTCTCTTAAAATTCACCTAATTTATTCACTGAAAATGACAGCACTGTCTACACATCACTTTCTTTTTCCAGTTGTTGCTTAAGATGGCCATTCCTTTTCTTCCTTCATACATCCAAAAGCAAGCCATCTTGCATTTGATGGATTACTTGCTCACAGCATAAAAGAAGGAATAATTAGAGTGTTATTTTGAGATTAAAATAAAGATATTGACTGAGACCTTGTAAAAATAAAGATTGGCTGGTACTCCTGATTGATCTCTGAGATTACAAGATATAGCTGCTCATAGCATCACTCCAGCAAGACTTTGGAATTGCAGCTTTCTGGTACAAAGTCCCAGTAAAAATAGGAGAGGTAATTAAGCAGAGGAAGGTTGTCCAGAGATGCAGCTCAGTCTTCATCCTTGAGCATTTTCAGGGCCCAGAACAATCAGGTCTGATCTCTTGAGTAGTGGATTATACTGCAGACCCCCTGAGCTCCCTCCACACCTGGGCCATCCACTCACCCAGGGAGCATTTCCAGTGGCTGCTGGGTTTGGAGCTGCTCTAATCTTGTTTAGCACATCCCAGGGCATTCTGTGGCATCACAGAGCCATGGGGGACACAGGCTGGGGCAGTGCCAAAAGAGGCTGGGCAAAAAAACCACTCATATTCCACAAACTGAACATGGAAAATAAAGGAGGAGAGGAGCTAATGGAGCAGAGAAGCGCATTAGTGATGCCCTTGCCAACACAGCCCTCCAACGTTTCCTCTGAAGGGCAAGGGGTTAGGATATAACATTGCATTTTGACAAAAACTGGAAGTCAAAGTTGGGTACTTTTCAGACCCCAGCAATAAAATTAATTCTTCCTCTTTTGTAAGCACATGTGAGAAATATTCAGCTTCCAAAAACACTTGGTCATACAAGGACAAGCTGAGAGTAAATGAAGAAAGACTTTGACTCATTTTGTGAGTGAGAAAGAATTGCAGACATGGTGCTGCAGCAGCAATACTACCATCCCTTCTAAAAGATAAACCCAGATTCCTCACATATTTTCCATATTTGCATAAAATAAGTTGATTTTCTGCTGCATAGAATGTTTTTCTTTTCACCTTTGGATGGAACTCTAGGCTGTGCTGGTGAAATCCCAGCACTGCAGGAATCCCCAGGTCTCTGTGGTTTGTAGGCAGGGAAACCACAGGCAAACCTTCTACCAGCAGCTGTCCAGGTGTTATCTGCCATGCGTTGGAACTCCAGCAGCCACCTACATGCAGCACACAGTGGGCTGGAGCCCACTTTTGCATCACCAGAGTAAATCCAGCATAGCTACTCAGAAGCAAGACTGAATTTAAAACATGAGCCATAAAAACAGTAAGAGTAGGATTTCCTTTCCTGATATTAAACGTGTTCATGCAGCTCATTTTATGTGTACATCTCAAAAGGTTTAAGTGGGATGAAAGCTGTGCAGTGAAGAGCTGTCTCCTTTGGCTTTATCAGATGAGTCATTAAGTCATTTTTATGAGAAAGGGGAGAACTGAGGCAGATAGCAGTAAACACAGCATGTTAATGGCTTAACTGGCTGACTACAAACAATTAGAAAAGAGTTTATAACTGCATATAGGCTATCTGCATCTGCATATCACTTCACCCATTTACTTATATAGAATGCCTTTATCAGCTAATGTTTGGGGGTTTTGTCATTAAAAACAAGCCCTTTAGGCAGGGACTGTGGTTTTCTTTGTAGTGAATTCTATTAAAAAACCCTCTTGCCATCAATGACTACATCCTTGTATTTAATTTTTCTATATGGACTTATGACAAATAACCTAATTTTTGACTGAATAGTTATTATATCTAATTGTTACATCATTTAACTGTAATAACCAACACTGAGAATGTAAGTAATAAATAGCCAGTCGTTTACTCAGTGCATTTTTCTTATCATAGCATTTGTGAATTATTGATGACATTTTCATTGATATATTAACCTTTTTGAAATTAGTCATGAAAGAAATGCTGCAATTATTTCATGATCTACAGCTTGAGCAGTAAAGCAGAAGCCTTTGCAACTACCAGTGGATTCTTTTCTTTTTTGTATTTTTCTTCTGGTAAAGAGTTTTTAGATTTTTTTAGGTGGGAAATATCTATTGTAAGAAAAAACATGTTCTGCATCAAAAAGAAAAGTCCAAATGCTTCATGCAAAAATCAGTCCTTCATCTTACAACAAAAATATCTATTTTTCACTTTTTGATGACAACTTTTTGCTTTTTTATACATTTTCTGCAGAAAAATAAATTCTGACCAGTTATGACCATAGTGGAAAACACTGAGATTTTGCTCAGTACACTTCATTGGCCACGTGAAAACACTCTCTACAGCCTCAAGGAACTTTCTAAAGGGAAAACTTACTTTTGTGTCTTTCATATTGTCTTCTTTGATAGAATTTTCATATTATTAGTCTAACATGTTACTGTTACCAGATGCTCCAATCAAGACAGGAGTTTTTTAAAGCAGGCACAAAGCTACTACAACAAATTAACTTATTCACTGGGACAAGAGAGGCAATACTGTTCAAAAATGTTTGTCTAACATCAGAAAGGAAACTCCAGCAAGGTGGAGTGAAAGCCACTTTTTTTTATGAAGTCTGTATAACAAGAAGCACCATAATGGAACTCCTGTCTTAGCAGGGACTTCTGAGTAAAACTACATTGCATTAATGTTAGGAATAACACAAAGAGAGAAACATTTTTAATGGAAACATCTCTTTCCTTTCTGTCTCTTTCTAGTGTTAGTAAATATGTGAGTTATCTTGTAGGTTTAATAATTGCAACTCAATGAGTAAAGAAAAGCAAGGAAAATACTCTTGTATTTGTATGAGGAAGGAAATTCAATTTACAGCACAGCCGAATAATCATGGCTGCCATGCTACAACAGTTTGTTGACTAAAATAAGCGTATAAAAAAGTGACTCTGTTATCGATGATCACTGATCCATTCTACAAGCAAAAATCAGCTGCTAAGCCTAATAATCTCCCATGGCATTGTGCAGTGAAAAAATGAAAGCAGCAACCACACTGCTGAGTCAATATTTACGACTCAGTGGGACTTAGTTTCACCAGGAGCAGAAATGTGTGGTGTGACAGTGGTCTGGAACTCTGCTGGGGTGCCCCAGCCCCCCCTGTGCTGCAGGGAAGTAGCACCTGGCCCCACAGGTGTCCCACAGGTGCCCTGTAGGGAGGGACAAGGTGCCCATTGTCTGGCAGAGCCCTGTGTGCCACAGGGTGGTTGTGAATGGTGTTAATGGGAAACAGCTTTGTTTTAGGAAACAGAATAGCTTATGCTTCTTCTGTTGTGTTTGCAAAGCAAAAATATTTCCCAGCTGATGTAATGAAGTGCATTTGAATGAGCTCCCCTGGCAAATGTTTTAACTCTTTCCAAAGCTGTTATTAATTTGGTGCCCTGTGGTGTAATGTGAACATCATCTTCAAAGTTTCATAATAGTGTTTTAGCTTTTATTTGAAACTGCATCTACTAAAATGGTGTATGAATTTATGGAATAATCAAAGTGCAGTCACCACAACAACTGCGTGGAATGCTGTCACTCCCTGCATTAGAAACATAGCTTGTACAAGCAACTCAGAATTCCACTGATCTGCTTGTGCATGAAGACAGGCAGGAGCTGGGAGAACTGGTGTATTTCTGCTAACAGACAGAAGGAACAGCAAGTTTTTGGGGTCATTTGCAGGTAGAAGCCCATATTCTGCCAGAAATATATCTATAAACCATGCTCAACACCACACTATGAACCTGCAACTTCAAAATAATGACTACTGGGGTTTTTTTAGACCAGGGACTGGAATTTTGCAATATGAACATAGTTATTGAGAAAGCAGGGAAGAGATGTATGGAAAAAACAGCGCTGAAAGAAGCTTAGACATGGCACCAGAAACAAATTCATGGTCCCTAATTCTTGTGAATCTGTACCTTTCCGTGCAAACCTGAATTTTACCATCTCATGGATGAGGAACAGGCCTTTAATTAGGGTTGGTATTTTTCTGCTGACATAAAGAGTGAAAGGGCAGGGCATGACCCAAAGAAGAGGCAGGGGGTTGCAGACAGCTGCCTCTGTTGTTGCCATTGACTCCAGACTGGGGGTAACAGGAATTGGGGATTTGCCAGGCTTTAGGGATTTGCCAACTCCTTCAAGCATGTGTTTTAAGCACTGTCTGCCTGTATGCTCACTGCTACAACTGCATGTCCAAGCCTGGCTTGCATCTAATCCCTCTAGACTGCAGGTAAAAGCCTAAATGCCAAACACTCAATTGTCCCATCTGCGTTCTCTCCCTTGAAAAATGTCATTGACATTCTGAGAAGTGTCCTTGGTTCACTTTCAAGGTAGAAATAGGATATGAATGCAAATATTTTGAGCCCTTTGACGTGCTGCCTGTGCTGCTGTTGCCTGCAGAGAGGGTGAAGGCAATGTGAAGTGCTGTCTGCTCTGCCTATGAGAAATGGAGTAGCAAAGGCTTTTGCTTGTCTGGCTTTTGCACTAATTCATCTACAGAGCTAACATCAGGCTCCTTCTAGCAGCCACAGTGTGTCAGGACACTGGCCTGAGTTCTGGCTCAAAATCCTCTGAAAATCCAGGTTTAAAATCAAGAGATACAGAATTTTTAATTTTTTTTCTTTAGTATTTGAGCCATTTTGATATTTCCTAAGTTTGCTGTCCCTTGAAACACAGCCTGAGACACTAATCTTCTGCAGTTAGTGAAGGTGCCAACCTCAAATATGAACAAAATATGCTCAAACATGAGCAAAATACCAAGGTTAAATAAAGCCACACCTGCACTTGTGGGTTTCTTTTTCAGGACTTTTACATATTGACAGTGAATATAATTCCTTTTTTATTTGAGTCCATTCTCATTTCTATTCTTGACTATGAGCTATGAGGTACCTTGGAAAGCTTAGTCAGCTTAGTAATTTTCAGCTTATTTGGGAAGTTGTCAACAAATAGTGAAATTTAAAAATATCTGTTTCATGGACAAAGACATAACTGCTGTGAAGAATGAATCTCTTACAATTTTCCACAGCAAAAAGGTACTACAGTAAGAAAAAGGTTTAGTGAACATGGAGATCATCACTCCATTTGCAAGCAGTCATGATCTCTCCCAAATAAGGCACATGATTTTATGAGGAGAAAAAAAAATAGGCAAAATTTTAAATCTGCTATCAAATAAAAACTTTTCAGGAAGTCTCTACCGGAATTCCTTAGGGGAAAACCTACTGAAACAATTACAGCATCATAGAATATGCTGAGTTGGGATTTCTTTAAACTTTTTTTTAAAATTATATTTGACAATTCCAGCTCAAGCTTTTTCAGTCTGTAGAACAGAGACAATGCACATAAAACTCATGCACAGAAACTGAACACCAGCACCAGCAGGTTTGCTCTGGGGACCCATTCCTGTTTGACTGCACTACTTGCTAATTATAGACAGGTTTTGGTTCCATTGCAGTCTGTGAGCCCTGACAGCTCAGCAGCGTGATCCAAAGCATACTAAGAGGGAATAACAGGAAGGTTTACTTCAAAATCTCACTGCTGATCCAAGCATAAACACTAAGAGAAACACTGCCCTGGGGAGCCTGTTCCAGTGCCCAACCAACCTCTAGGGGAAGAACCTTTATCCAATATCCAACCTGAACTTCCCCTGGCACAGCTTCAGGCCATTCCCTTGGATCCTGTCTCTGTCACCCAGAGCAGAGATCAGAGCCTGCCCCTCCTCTTCCCCTCTCAGGAGTCTGTGTCTGCAGTGAGGGCTCCCCTCTGTCCCCTCTCCTCCAGCCTGAACAGACTCAGTGACCTCATCCCCTCTTCATCTTTGTTGTTTTCCCTGGATGCTGTCTCATAGTTTAATATCTTTCTTGTATTGCTGTGCACAAAATTGCACACAGGACTCAAGGTGAGGCCACACCAGTGCAGAGCAGAGCAGGACAATCGCTCAACAAATGAGTCCTTGAATGACCTTAAAAAGAATCTTGAATCTTGTTCCAAGTCAGATTTGGAAGGCTTTGAGTATTATCTTGTTTCTGTAAAGTTAAAGGAGGCAACTGAGGGTCAGTCAAAATATTTCGTTAATTATTTTGTGGAAAATATTTTCTTTCACTTAAAACCTCTAGGCAGCAATGGTTTAGAAATTAGATTTCAAAAGGTATGTTCAATAATTAGGTTCCTGATTCTAAAGAGACAAGCTTTGAGACAGATACACAGGAGTTGGAAAAAAAAAATGTGAAGGAATTTAAAAGAAGTAGTGGATTCAGAGAGCAAACGTGGAGCTAGGGAGGAAAGGTACATAATTTTACATTGCATAGCCCATGGGCCCTCGGGGAAGGATCTGGACACTCCCCAAAGAGCAAGGAAGCAGCAAATCACTCACAGCTGAGCAAGACTTAAAACATCTCAAAATATTTTTCTTAACTATTGTTTGTGGCCATTTTTAGACTACTATAATTCCTTGGAGCATACAAGAAGGGGAGAATAGCTAAAGGAGTGTTTTTCTGCAACTCTTTTGACATTAAAATGTGGTGCTATGAGCCCCTAATTTATGTGAATCAGGGACAGAAAAAAATCAGTTTTAGACAAAATGGACAGGACAGAAGCTTTAGGGATCTTGAATATCCTCTGAATAACCCCTCTGCTCTGTTTATCTCTTTAAATCATCTCTCTGCAAAGAGTAGCAATGTTTTCATGACTGTGGACTGGACACAATTTTAATCTCATGCTTCTTCTTCTTTTTTTTTGGGCAAAATAAGAGCACACATTTGTAGTTATTTGGCTGAATTGTACACATCGTTCTGGCAGCACTTTGCTCTGCTCTGTTAATAAGCAAATAGAACATGTTCTGCGAGTCTAAAGGAAAGAGCTTATCACCAAAATTACCAAGTGGACACCACATCTCTTTTTTGGGGAGCTCTGCATGCACTAATCACAGAGGTCCATGTGACCTTCCTATTGCCAAGTTCAGCTACATCTATTTAAAAAGTACAAATATATACATGCACAGTTTACTGTTTAGAACATACACATGCATGTTCCTGTTTCTTTGGTGTCACAATTTTCTATTGTCCTAAAATTTCTTAGTATCATAGTAATAATTATTTGTTTAAAAGGAAAATTCTGAAAGCAGGAACGTTCTTTTCTGATGATAAAATATAGGAACATGAGTGCAGTAACTGTCTGGGCACACCGAGTTAAGTGAGACCTTTCTTGTTTTCCTAGTTTAACATGACTGAGTAGTTGCCATTAATTGTTCTGTGTTAGTAATTTTTGTTTCATTGATTAGGTGACTCAGTGTTATCCAATCACATAATGACATCTTTAGAAATAGGCTAGAAGGCTGCAATACTAATTAATATGAAATATTATGCAGTGAGCAGTAATGCAGGCTAGTGCTTTGTTGAAATACAATTGCATGCCCATAGCTATTGGATGGGGCATAAATGATGATTATTTTTACTATTAATGTACAGAGTAGCTCATTCATTTCTATAGAAACTGTTCTCTTTTTTATTTTTTTTTCCCTGGCATAGTGGCTTCCTCTGTATGTAAAACAAAACTGAAGTTTCAGTGCTGGAGAACATTGTTATACAACTCTGGGATCCTAAACTCAAAATTAGGTTTTGGTGTTAGCATAGAGCATAGTGAGGCAGCAGCCATGCCACTAATTAAAGGCATATTGATTTGTTTGGCCTAATCTAATCATAGTCTTTATAATAAATCAGAATGTGTTTTGCAATTAGGAAATCTGTACTAAATAACAAATGCACTGTTATCTCTGCAAGCTTACTAACTGTGTTTTAATACAGAGTTGCTCTTCACAGAGATGCATTTTACAGGTTTTCATTTGGGCCTCATTCAGGACTTTAGTGGCCTACATTGCCCTGAGATGATTCCCTTAGAAAGTATGCACCAAATAACCCATCAACATGTTTCTTCCCTCAGAATTTTTCAAAATCCTTTTATTTTAATTTATACTTTCCTTCAATTTCATTTTGCTCTAAGCATTGCTTTAAAAACTAGCTACTAGAAACAAGAATCTACTTAGACATCTTAAACTCAAATTCATAGTTCACACATAAAGGTATGAAACTTTTTTTGCTAACAGCTAAAAAGTGCCCTGTTTGGTATACCTCTTCATACCTGTCCCCTTCTAACCCTCAGAAAGAAAAATCAGTGTCACTGCTGGGATTGAATGTGAAGCTTCATCTCTGTTTGTGATGTCTGATCACGGTAAAACTGAAGGCATTGAACCAAAAAACTATTTGGTCTCTAGGAATTGTACTATTTCCTTTCCAAAATGTCAATTTACATGGGATAATTGTGTATGCAGAAACATGATCCATGCGTATTTTTTATGCAAAACATCTGTATGACTAAACTGTGCATAACTCAGAGGCAAGAAGGTAATAACTTAATAAGAGCTGTTAACACAAATAAGGGGATTAAAAGCCAACTTCAGAGCAATTAATTAAATTGGGATTTCTATTATGGAGTAAAAAATTAATTGTGACATTGTAAAAAGAATACCTGAAATTAACCTTAGGAAAGGCACCATAATCTAATTGGAATTTGTAATTCTCCTTAAAAAATATAGAAGAAATACTGGATGGTTGTGGTTAAGCTTTTAGTCACATAGGTTCAATATATCTGAAGGCAGAACTTGCCATTAAGGGAGAGTAAATCCCATTTTCACTTTGTTACTCCTGCACTAGAGTAAAAACGGCCTGATCATGGGTGTAAAAACAATTTGCCAGAGCAAAGTGTAAATTAGGAACAGGATGAAAGTTTCAGTAATGTTATTGTGTGGCGATTCTGAGATGCTGTATATCAGCAAGTAAAGACAAAGCTAAAACTGAAACAGCCTTTATACACTTAGTAACATCATCATTTCATTCCATTGTGCTTTAGTTCTGTAACTCAGATTTACCAAGAGCAGTCAGAGTCCCTTGACAGAAGATAATATCACCATTATAACATATGGTAAGACTGAAATTGTGCTCATTCTTTTTCTCTAAATATTTTGCTCTGGTCCCACCTCCAGCATTATGGTAATACTGGGGGTTTGTTGATTTAGTTACATACTCAGGAGTGTGCTCTCCCTTTGAATGGTGCACATAACTTCCATTAATGGTACTGGCACTTGTGTGTGCATGTTGAGATGGGAATGCTCCCCTCTAGAAATTATACATGAAAATCCCTATGGGAATAATATTTTCCACAACTGCACCATTACCCTATCAGAGACTAAATAGTTAGCATGCACAGTAATTAAGCAAGTACAACAGGCAAATTCAAATTTCAGGAGTCTGGGGTTTATTGTTACAGATGTTCTTCAGAGCAAAGTCTGCTCAGCAGTTCCTTGGGTCATAAATGTTTAATTTTTAATCTATTTCTTATCAGTTTTGTGTAATGCAAGCTCCTTGTAAATTGAAAGAATTTTTACAAGTGGGCTTTTTATGTCTTGGAAATTTAAAGTAATAGTGGTTGTTTAGCATTTTTCTTCTAAAAACATCCTGCCTGATAGAAAAGTAGTGTTATGTTTAACTCTAAAAGTGAATTCATTTGCTTGTGACTAGTGCTCTGAATTTAACAGAGAAAAATTAATTGATGGGTTTTTTTAAGGGAATCTAAGGCTTGATTCCATACAGTCAACTATGTGACCTTAAAAATCTGCCCCATTTGGAAATGACCCTCAGCTCCCCAGCCTCACTGTGAAAAGAAATGCTTTGAAAATGTCCTCTTATATGGCTCTGAGGGTACACACCACCCTGAAGGATCAGATCTGCTGAGCAGGCACATCAGATGCACACTTCCTATTTATGTTGCTGTTTACAGATGGTAGTCTGTTTGCACAGATTGAATATTCTCCTGTGAAAACCACACAAGTTACTTCGCCAGGGTATTGTTAGACTCACTTTGGGTTACATCATTTATTTGCACGGAAGATATCTATTTAGTAGACTCAGGAACTCAAAACAATAGCTGTTTCAGGTGATATTTATCTTTTGTGGCTCAAACAGCTGTCTTGTCTTCTCTATTTGCATGATGGTATAGTTTGTTAGTTAACAGAAGCTGATAAAAGGTAAACTGCTTTTTGAAAGACTGAAATATAATAACATAATGATTGTGGGGGAAAACTCCTGGTGATTTAAACATATTTACATTTTATCTTCTGCCATCTGCTCCAAGCTAGAAATATGCTCATCCACATCGTGTTGTGTGCTCCAGTCACTCAACCCACCAGACGGGAAATTACTGTCTTGAGCTTCACAGAGTTAAATATTCCTGTGGCCACTGCCTGACCCAGCAGCTCTCTTCACACTGTGTTCAAGAAATAAATAAATAAATAAATAAATACATACATACATACATACATACATACATACATACATACATTGAAAAAAATCCTAATTTTTAATCTATGGAGAGAGATGATCTATTATATTTTGTATAATGCAGCTGGCCTTTAGTCAGCAGTGTAACACAAATTATAACCTACAATTAAGTAATTATTCTTTGTTGGTCTAGATGGAATTCTGCGGAGGAAGGGTGCAAGTATTTACTTATTCCTGCAAGATGCTGTAGAAAACAGTCATGATGATAGAGTGCTAAGAAACCAGTTGAATATTTCAGAAATGCCTGGGTACTAGCTAATTCGCTTTGCTTTCCACAGGATTTAGATATACCACTAGTTCTGGATCCAAAATGGATGTTTTCCTGTGCCTTTATGTACCCAAACACCTGCACTTGTCAACCCATTTATCCCAGGAGCTTTCAAAACTATTTTGGCACTTTTGAAATTCATGTCAAGCTGCAGCTCCAGATCTAGAAATACTATCTAGGACTTGACTAGTGAAACCTGTTCTTTAGGTTCATCCCTTTGTAATGAGGTTTGAAGGCTGCTGGGCTGGGTTGGAGCACAGGGATGCTGGGAGGTGAGGTTTGCAGTGCACAACTTGGGGACCCCAAGTTGGACATGGGAGAGGATGGGGGCATGTTGGACTTGTTGGGTACCACAGGATTTTGGGGCAGCCCAAAATTAGTGAAACACTCCTGGAGGTGCCTGCAGGCAGGGAGGTGAGACCTCCCACAGCAAGGACATGTGCTGGGACAGCTCCCATGGAAGGAGAGGGGGGAAGGACCAGGCAGCTCTGCCTGCTCTAGCTTTGAGTCGTGTGGCTGTAAGAGGAGCAGCTGGAGGCTTGGGCTTTTCCCTCCAGTCCATGCTGTGAGTTCCATATCATGAAAAGGACAATGCAGTCAAGCAGAGTGAGCAGGAGTGCATCCTGCTCCTGTGTGAAATGGATTGCAGCTTCAGTGCCCCACCTATCGCTTTCAATCAAATATATTGTTGGAAACTGAGCTATAATAACATTTTAATGTTCTCTAGTTATTAAAGTTAAACAGAGGGGAATAATTCTCCTTGGCAATCCAAAGCATTCAAGAATGAGAACCACAGTATCAGAAGAATGGCAGAAAAATTAAAATATTTATATGCAATAAGTTGTGGAAGTTTTTTATATTCTGCTCCTTACCTATCTTGTGATTCTTTCAAGTGCCATTAACATTGGAGAGGGAAGGGAAGGGAAGGGAAGGGAAGGGAAGGTTGCAGGAAGGGAAGGTTGCGGGAAGGGAAGGGAAGGTTGCGGGAAGGGAAGGTTGCGGGAAGGGAAGGTTGTGGGAAGGGAAGGTTGCGGGAAGGGAAGGTTGCGGGAAGGTTGCGGGAAGGTTGCGGGAAGG
>VXBI01009016.1:105085-125634 GCA_013397375.1 Toxostoma redivivum
GAAGGGAAGGGAAGGGAAGGGAAGGGAAGGGAAGGGAAGGGAAGGGAAGTTGCTAGGTCAGTAAGCAAAAAGCTTAAATTCCATCACACTTAGTGGCAAAGGCACAAGAGATAGCAGAAGCCTCACCCATAGTTCCCTTGGAAAAGGATAAATTCTCCACACATTTACATCAACTTGTGCAGTTGGGGCTATCTGATTTGCTGGCAAAGGTATCTTTGTCTTGTTGCTGTGCCTGATGTTAGCAGTTTTGAAATTATAGCAATATTTTGTTTCATTTTTCCCCCTTTGTGGAAAATTGGTTTTTTTTGTTTTGTTTTTTTCAAAATGCCCCAGACCAACAAAGGTAGGTAAACCCAAGCAAATATTTAGCTGTTAGAATTGTCAAAAAACCCTGAATTTTCTTGCCTCTAGAAAAAGTACTTTACTATTTTTTGAGGATAAAGACCAACAACAAAAATGTCATTCAGACAGATTACAAGGCAGAACCCATTACTACACAGAATACAGGAAGCATAAAGCACAAAGTGACACATCTCAGCACACCTTTTTCCCTCTCTAGGTCTTGGANCTTCAGTGCCCCACCTATCGCTTTCAATCAAATATATTGTTGGAAACTGAGCTATAATAACATTTTAATGTTCTCTAGTTATTAAAGTTAAACAGAGGGGAATAATTCTCCTTGGCAATCCAAAGCATTCAAGAATGAGAACCACAGTATCAGAAGAATGGCAGAAAAATTAAAATATTTATATGCAATAAGTTGTGGAAGTTTTTTATATTCTGCTCCTTACCTATCTTGTGATTCTTTCAAGTGCCATTAACATTGGAGAGGGAAGGGAAGGGAAGGGAAGGGAAGGGAAGGGAAGGGAAGTTGCTAGGTCAGTAAGCAAAAAGCTTAAATTCCATCACACTTAGTGGCAAAGGCACAAGAGATAGCAGAAGCCTCACCCATAGTTCCCTTGGAAAAGGATAAATTCTCCACACATTTACATCAACTTGTGCAGTTGGGGCTATCTGATTTGCTGGCAAAGGTATCTTTGTCTTGTTGCTGTGCCTGATGTTAGCAGTTTTGAAATTATAGCAATATTTTGTTTCATTTTTCCCCCTTTGTGGAAAATTGGTTTTTTTTGTTTTGTTTTTTTCAAAATGCCCCAGACCAACAAAGGTAGGTAAACCCAAGCAAATATTTAGCTGTTAGAATTGTCAAAAAACCCTGAATTTTCTTGCCTCTAGAAAAAGTACTTTACTATTTTTTGAGGATAAAGACCAACAACAAAAATGTCATTCAGACAGATTACAAGGCAGAACCCATTACTACACAGAATACAGGAAGCATAAAGCACAAAGTGACACATCTCAGCACACCTTTTTCCCTCTCTAGGTCTTGGATTTTTGCTGTCTCTAAATAGCAAATTTAAGTATTTGTGGTTGTTGTTATGGAATGTTTCCAATGAATTTTCAGACATTTTTTTCTCTAGGAGATTGCAAACTCCTCCCCCTACACATGTACACACATGTACACACATGTACAGATAGAATGGCTAATTCTATTTCAGTTTTATGTGCTTTTCATTCTGCCACTCAGAGGGATCTGCTTCCTTCCATTCCACTTCTACCCCCACATTTTTATGCAAACATTTTTCTAAATTCTCCTTTACACTCATTCCACTTGTTTTCTGCATCCCATTTAAGCTCTGCAACAAATTTAATCTCCTCACGCTATCAGTATCCCCTGTAGTTTAATTCCTGCCTGTACTTTAGTGCAGCAGCCAAACCAACCTTCATCCAGCTGTGGCTACAGCTACCAGATGTGCAGTCTTTGCTCTCAGCTCAGATTTGCCCTTTCTTGGTTGATGGCAGAATCTGTCCTAAAATACATTTGAACCATATTTAAATCACTAAATCCTGTAGTATAAAATTTCTTAATTAACTGAAAAGGCTTTCTCTCCCCCCCTTTTTTTTTTCTCAGACAAAGGCTCAAATACATAATAGATAATAGATCTCCTAGTAACACCTGAATATCTTTTATGCCATTGAAGGTACACAGCTGGACTCAGAGCAATTCTTTGACTGATGGTAGTAGAAATATTGACTTTGGTAGTGAAAGATGAAAATACAATATACAATAGCACAATACATCCTCTACTTTTAGAAGTGATTTTTCAAGGCTAGATATTTAGTAACTGCTCTAAAAGATGTTTGTAGATCAATTTTTTTTGTTCTGTGTCCTTTGGGAAATGACCTTGCTGCTAAGAATGAAGAAGGCAGCATATGTACTCCTTTAGACATGCTGAAATAAAAGGAATATCCTCACACATAATGGTTTTTCTTCATGGATATTTCTGTAGAGCACTACAGCTCCTGTCTGTAAATCACACATTTATTACCCATGTGGCTCACATCCTGCATCCACTGAAACAAACACAAGTTTTCACTTCAGCAAAAGTTTTATCTGATCAGCTTTGGGCCAGGTTGTAAATGGTAACCAAGTGCATGAAAATGAACACTGTGTGAGTGAGATATCTTGAACCTTTAAATCCCTTTTGCCTGGAAAATTTCTCAACGACTTCTGTAGGAATTCAATTCCACACCTGCAAAAATGCCAGAGAGAAAAATACTACTGTGTGAATAGAGCCTGCTTTTCTTTCACAAAAATGTTGATTTTTTTTTAAATGACAGTTTTCACAATTTTACAGTATTTGCTATGCAACGAAACAATTCTTATCCTGGAGAATCTTCACTAAGGGTTACTAATCAAAATAACATCTTATTGTTCTGTATTAGGCTCTGGTATTACTTCATATTGCATATAACTCTTTTAAGTTGGGGTTCCAGACTAATATATAACTTTTCAGACATATTTTTCTAACCAGCATTGTATATTTCTTCCTTCAAAATATATTTAATTATTTTTGTATATATCTTTACCAGACTTCTGTATCACCATAACACTTGAAGAATATAATTTTACAAAGTACTGAAATAGAAGTAGGAAATAGACTGATAAAACAGCTTATTAACCCAAGACTACTGAAAAAGACCTAGGCCTGAATCATGTATGACTTACAGCTGAGGAGTTTGAAGGTCTAAAATGTATCTTGGACCTATTGCTCTATAAGATAACAGAACTGTATCTTATAGAAAAATAACGAATTTTGTGCACATCTGTAATCCAAAAATTTCCACAGATGTTGGCAAAATTGGGGGGAAAATCATCACACATGTTCTTTCTTACAGAAACTACATTTTATCATTTCCTTTAAGGAAATCAGAGAGAAGTAAGTGGTGAGTCAGTTAGGGGGCGAGGAATTCCAGAGAGGCCCTGCATCACGTGAAGCAAGGACAGTCTGCATAGCAGCCTGCTGGTCCCATTGCCTCCTGCCCCAAGGAGGGGCAGAACCCTATTTCCCCACTCACTGCTTTTGTTTGGGTCCTGGTCCTGTGGGCAGAGAGAACAAACTCTCTTGGGGGTTGGTATCTTCATCTCAGCTGGCCCAAAGTCTGTGCTCAAAGAGTGTAAACTCTTTGGAAAGAGACTGATGCCTCCCAAGGCAACTCCAGGTGGGATGAATTGCTGAAATGGATTAAAAGACCTGAAATTCTGACAGGCTGTATTCAAACATAGCCTAGTATTCAGTGTGTTAAAATGTGTTCATTGAGAGGCTGTGGCAGCTGTCTAACAAGAGTAGCTCATTACTTCAGTCACTTCTGTCTTGCATGGCTGTGTTTTCTAATGGGATAAGGTTTAGAATCAGGATGACTGAGGATAAAATCATGACATGTTCCATCCTCCTCAGAATTAGCTCAAAAGAGAAGCAAATACTTTGGGAAAAGCAAGGGATTAGGAAATAGAGCATGAAGGCACAAGTTGCCTGACATCACAAGATCAAGACTCTTCGCTCAGGATGTGACTCACCAAGCTAACCTCAGGTATCCATATTTCACCAGACTTTTTGGAATCTCTCTGATCATGGTTGGGGAGTGGAAAGACTTTGAGGGCATGATTCATCTGTAAATATGGACATCTTTCTACAGCACTGCTCTCTGCAACTACCTGAAAGGAGATTGTGTGAGGTGGGGTCAGTCTCCTCTCCCAGGTAACTAATAGGGAAAAGAGCCTCAAGTTTTGCCAAGGAACATTCAGGTAGGATATTAGAAAAAAAATTTCTTCACTGAGAGAGCAATTAAGCAGTGGAATCAGCTCTCAAGAACAGTGATGGAGTCACCATCCCTGGAAGCATTCAAAAAATGAGTAAATGTAGCACTTTGCTATATGGTTAAGTGGGCATGGTGGTATTCTGTCAATTATTGGACTTCACGACCTTAGAAGTATTTTCTAGCCTTAATGATCCTATGATGCAATGATCTGACTCATTATATCGACATAAATTTTCCTCTCTTCTTCTCAATCACAAAGACTGAAGCTAATGTGACTAGCTCAGACATGGATGTTTCCTCTGTGGAAGTCTAGATCTGGTCAGATAAATCCCCTCCAGAACATAAAAAACATCTGCACCTCATGGAATCAAAATACGAAACTTTTCTTGTGCGAAAAGGATATTTGTATAATAGACTTGAATGTAACAGCTTTATTTCATATAAACAAATAAAAGCATCACTTAAGGAAATCAGATGTATTTGGCAAAAGCAAGAAAAATATTTCTTTTTTCATACAAAAGATCTTTATTCTCTAGTCTAAGGTTATTCTCATAAAAAAAAATCAGAAAACATTAATTCTGTGCTTGATCTATATTTTTTTCAGGGGGATATTCTGAAAATTTTCAGATGTCAGTGGGGTTTCAAATACTTTCAGAACTAAGTACCAAATCTCTCACTCCAATCAGGTTCTGTACCCTTTACTCCTTCAGCTGATTTTAGGTTTGCAGATAGACTTCCAATGGACAGCAAGTCAGAGATGCTGAGCACTGTGGTGATAAAAGGGAGTGGGAGCAGTTCTCTGGGCATTGAACAATAAGATAGAACATTATGTGCCTAATAGCAATATGCTACAGCTATTTTCAAAAAGCAGATATCTTCACATCTCTTTCTTTTTCCCTTCCCTTTTACTTCCTTAAATATATTAGCTATTAGGTCTTTCTGACTGCTGTGAATCTATGGCTTTTTCTCACTGCACAGAATTACCTAACTAATGCAGAAATTAATTTCAAGTACACTTTTATCTTCACCTCACCCTTTTTCACAATATTTTTATTTTAAAAATATTTGTGCTTAAACCACAACTATAATAAACAAGTGCAAGCAGAAAAAATGTACCTTCAAAATAGAATTTTATTATGAAAAATCTTTTCCTTTACATAGATACATATTCTGCTCAGTTTGGCTTTTTTTTTTTACATTGAATTATAGTTAAATACTGTATACTAATAAACAGAGAGTTGATCATGCTTTTACTTCATATATCTCCTTAGTCATAACTAGTATTATTGAATTTCAGCAAGATAGATTTGTCATAGAAGTAAAATAGGAGAAGAAAAGAGAGAGAGGAGGAGGAAATCCAGTAATTCAAATTACTTTCTGGAACTGATTTTGCAGTGTTAATATGTAATGGGTAGTAAACTATAACTACTGCACACACATGGTCATAAACTTTACATTATGCAATCTTTTTCTTCAGAAAAAACTATGTGTGTGAATATATGCAGTTACTACATAATTTTATATAAGCAGTAACAGTATCATATTTACAGCAATTTTTATAATCTATGGTTGTTAACTCCAGCAGGCTTGTTCATAAAAAAATAACTATAAGCCTTCAGCAAATGTTGACCTATGTTCAATTCATTTTACCCATTTGAGCTGGCTAGATAGGTTACATGAGTTCACACTATAGACAGTGGAGAGAGGCAGAGAGAGGTGTTTCAAGAAAATGATTCATATCCCCAGAAGAGACACAGGAAAAGTAGATGGGGTGAACAGCTTTCCTCTTGTGACTTTGCAGCCTGTGAATTAGCTTATAGGTAGCTGAAATTAGCTGAAATAATTAAAACTAAAAACAGAGGTACTCCAACAATGAGAGAATAGATTAAAAAATGAAAAATAAATATTTTCTTTATAAAAGGTTATCTATTCCTTTTAGGTAATCTTGTGTTTCACAGTCTTTTTTTGATGTGGCAGGTTCTGATGCTTTGGGCACTATCACCATAGTAACTAACTAGAAAACTATTATACCAATAGTTCAAAAGTCAAGATGGAAATTTTCCAGTATCATAGTTTACAAACATTTCCATTCTTTTAGAGTACAGCTGAGAGGCTTTCATCAATTTCCACATTGCTTACAAATAAGAGAGCTAAAACACACTTTTCAAGCACAAATTGCTTGCAGAATATGTTCCTTTAATAAAGTCAAATAGGTATAGTTGATGCTATACATTATTTAGGTTCACATTTCTTTTTTTGCAAGAAGATGTAATAATAGGACAAAATGTAATAGCTTTAAACTAAAAGAGATTAGATGAGATATGATGAAGAAATTCTTTACTGTGAGTGTGGTGAAACACTGGAAGTGTTCAAAGCCAGGTTGATGGTCATTTGAGCAACCTGGTCTAATGAAAAATGTTCCTGCCGTGGCAGGGAGTAGAAACCAGATGATCTTTAGCTTTCCATGCAACTAAAACCATTCTGAGAGTCTCCAGCTTTCTTGGGATAGAGGTAATTTCAATGACTGAAAATGACCACCACACTAAGTAATAATTTTACTTTTATCCTCTAAATAAATATTCCTGATCTGACTGTTCTTTTTTCCAAGTGTATTATTCTTTTTATTAATTTATTCATTTTGATCATTATTTCTTTAAATTTTAGTGATTTTGGGTGCCCCAGCATATCTAGTCTAGAGATTTCTTCAAAGCTTCTGATTTTCATGAAGGGCTGAATAAATAAAACTTATAGATTTGCTATTTCTTGGGTGTACTCTGTAAGGTTTTAAGGGTTCCTTGCTATGATAAATTAATAGATGGGATGAATCGAGGTGTTTTTTGGAATCTCTGTTTAGGGATGTTTCTTTTCCTCTCAAAGCCTGTGAAAGTGTAAATCTTCAGACATCAGGCTCTGAGGCTTCAATACACCACTCATAAGCCTTCAGACTGAGGCTTTGTATATGTGATTCTTGTTCTCTACCTGCATTAATAGGTTACCTATCCAAAACTGCCACATATTTACCTATTTTTGCATTCAGATTTTACATGCCGAAATGAGCACCTGTCCATCAAAGTACATTTGCATTTAAATTATTCCTTATGATATTCAGAAGCCTAGGCACAAACATGGCATCATTGTTCTCATTTGAAAAGGAGTCCAACTCATGCATTTGCAGTAAATGTACTTGGAAAAGAATTTAATACATATACTGGTCACCCTGACCTTTCAGGATCCTGTTCAAATGCATCAACACAGGATTTGAAGTTTGCTTTTAGCTCTCAGAGTGGTCACATTAATCCTGAGCCACCATCCTGACAAACATCCATGGCACAGCCGTGACCAGAGTGACTTTATTTAAAGATTCCAGTGCCTCTTTCCACAGTAACCAGCTGGGTCTTCCAGCATCCACAGCAGTAAAGAAACCCTGAGGGCTCCACAGTGTTTTCTTTTTACTTATTCAATTACATGGGCATGGATAAATACAGAATGAGTTTTACAGCAGACTGCAGCTTTTACAATGTCCAAAGGACATCTTATTATATGTTTAAAACTAGAAAATTCTCCAATAGCTATCTGAAGGATATCCCAAGGACTCCAACTCTTGAGATGAGCTACCAACACAGGGGAAAGATAAGGAATTTTATTCGCTTTCAGAGTCTTCTATCCTATTTGTTAAAATAAATAAATAAAGTTGATTAATCGATACAATTTTACCTTTTTACTCTAACTCTACTAAGGTTAAATATGATGGACAGTTCCTTTTGTTCATACATTCTTATTTTATTATCACATTAACTTCTCATCAACTATACTGTTATTTACTGGAGACTAATTAATCATTCATTGTCTTCTCATTAAAGCTTTAGTTTGCTGCTATCTTTTTACTTCCATTTGGAAGCATGAATGCCATAGTTCAAATTCTTTTGTAGATTATTCTTACTGTGCTCTAACAGAGATTTCAATAAACAAGTTAAAGATTAATAAATTATGTTTGGATTTTCAAAGCACTTAAAGAAGGTGGGTGTTGCATTCTTAAGAACACCATGAAGAGTTTGTTTGTCTAACTCTCCTTTTCTCTGCTGAAAGTTTGAATTCTTATTTTCTACATAGGAAGTCTGCATAGGATGATGTTCTGCAGGACTGTAATTTTAACAGTGGTTTAGCTTGTGACCATCTGCATCAGCATGTCAAGACAGAAAACAGAAAACTTCAACTAAGTGACAAATCAAAAGTTTGCCACAGCAATCCATACTTGGCTGTGCCAAGCACGGAGAGGAACCACAGCAGGAAGGCACCTTGTCTCCTTTTCACTGGCATACACACATTAACCATAGGAGTGGTGCAAAGGAACATGGGAGCTGCATAAACATCAGCAGTCTACAAAAGCACAAATATGAATTTTGCTTGGATCCAGAGGATACACAGTACCCTATCACAGCTTCAGTTCAAGCAGTTCCAACTGGGGTTGCTGGCCATGCATAAAGCCAGGTTTCCAGGTTTAACATACTTCACTTTATGTACTTGCCTAAATTTGAACCAGCAGTAAGACTTGACAGTGTGGAGAGCTGGGTTCTTTTTTCCAGACATATGTTTTCAGTTATGGTTGAACTTTTCTCCTTCTCACACTAAAGTCCTAAAACATCTTGCTACGGCAGTAAATTTTTCAATCAGTGTTTATAAAAGGAGTGTGTGGACATTCCATATGATGTGAGCACTTCTCTTATTAAAGTTGTCATTTGTTGACAAATGGGATGCAATTATGGTATATGTAAGAACATTACAAGTTCTTCGTGCTGACAAGCCTAATTGCATAATTTCCTATACTTATTATCAAGCAAATCAGAGGGAACAGAAATGGTGGATTTGGATCAGCAAATAAGAAAATTGAAGAGACCTCATATAACTGATAATGGTAGAATGTGCATTATGAATAACTATTATGTAATGAAATATATTTGTTTGGGTTTTGTGGTATAAAGCAAGCCTCCTAATGAGATGCAGATGGCTCAGGGTCATTTCACAACATAGCAGCCCACATTTGGGGAGGAGCCTTGCAGGATTCTGCGTTGGCATCCAACAAAGCCTGATACAGACATCTTTTATCTTTCCTGATGAAATAGAGCTGCAATAGTTCTTTATAGAATATTCCATCTATTGGTTTGAGAATTTTTCACTTCATCAGGTTATTAAGAATTGTCTCTCATAAACAAAAAACAAGTCAAAAAAATAAATGTTTCATGTTGAAATATAAAACCACCACACAGAGTACATTCCATGGCCTAGGAAGATACTGCCCTTAGACAAACCTCAGAGGTCTTTATTTCCTAAATGTATCTCAGACACATCACCAGACTCAGAAGTCACACACTAAATATTGGGCTATCAGTGTTGCGTCACCACACCAATGGAGATTTAGGTTCTCTTCTTGGTTACACCACAGTAAATCCAAAGCTATTCCTCAAGTCTCAAGAAGTTCATATGGATGTCTGTGAAGGAAGAAAATGGCTCTGGAGCCTGGCACTGGGTAAAACATGGAGTCACCACTTTCCAGACCTACAGAAGACAATACATCCTCTGCTGTGCAGGCATAATTTGCTGTAGTCATTATGGAAGACTGGTCCAAAAAAGGTTTAGTTTAGTTCCCAAAAGTTAATTCCTAATTTACAAAAATATCTATCTGTGTTTGTGTGTGTCTGTGTATTTTTAATTAGTGCCAACTACTCAAATGTCTTCTTGTCAGAAATCCAATATAGTATCTAAAAATTGGTCTAACAGTTCCTGTGCCATCCAATTGTATTTGAAATCAATGTTGCAAAGATTTTGTGGACAATTGCAAGAGCTATGAGCTAAATTAAGTTCTGCAAATGCTTCACTTGAGACAGCTTCCACAGAAGAGAGTGAGAAATTCCATAGCAACTTTCCCACAAGTCATACTGAGTTATATGTTACTGAAAACTGATGGGGACATCTGCATGAGATTTTGTTTGGATTTTGAAGTGATCTGTGAGACTGAGTGTGCTGTTTTGGGAAAGCTTGAGGAAACAGGTAGGCTTTTCATGTAGTCTTTTGTATGGCAAGTGGTCTTCCTCATTTCTTCTTCACAGCAGGAAATTGATATAAGTGTTGCTTGATCCAGATAAGTGAAAATACTGTTTTATTTTCATAATGCCAAAAATAATTATTTTACCTGAGAAGTGAGTTTCTTAAACAGTTTCAGGATGAAATTTCAGACAGCCTATTAGCTGTTTGCATGTTTTAAAGGTATTTGAAAATATATTTTTTATGAAAATTTGACTAATCATAAATGCCTATCAAAAATGCTAAGCATTAATTTTTTGTTCAGTATGAACTGTACATTTTATAAATATTGTATATCCATAAAGCCGCTATCATGTCAATGGTATATGGCTATATGAAGGGTAATATTAACACTAGAAATATTACCAAAAAAACCCTTACTGGAAACAGCTCAGATATTTTTGCTTTATTTGCACAACGCAAAAATAGCCTAAATACATTTTTAATGCAATCAGCTGAATTCCGTAAATCCAAATTG
The DNA here is from genome assembly GCA_013397375.1 of Toxostoma redivivum. Lineage (NCBI taxonomy): Eukaryota > Metazoa > Chordata > Aves > Passeriformes > Mimidae > Toxostoma > Toxostoma redivivum. The sequence goes on from VXBI01009016.1 coordinate 115,800, forward strand.
TGTGCTAACTGCTCATGCTGATTAGTGTGAAATATTAATTTGCACTAATCAGCTCCAGGCAAGGGAAGCATAATAAACTTGACACATACATTTCACGCTTTACAGTGTTGGAACTTGCCTGTAAACACTATCAGTGCTGTTAGTTATGTCACAGGGGCTGTGTACTCAAGGTGCACTTGGAAAAATTTCTTTAGCCCATGCTTCGGCTGGGTTAGTGTTGTGGAAATCCTGGTCTCTGAGAACTGATGGTCTGCACCAGCTAAATGTTGTCAGAAGCATTTGTCTCTGCAGTGAGCTGGAGCATCTGATTCCTGCCCTGGCTGGTTCATGACTAAGTCATTTCCATTCACATTCCCTCTGCTCTCAGTGTACCAGGGTGAGATAAAGACTCCACAAGCCAGTGGCTTCCTGCTTCCTTTCTAGCTGAAGCACGTGCATATAGCAACAAAACTGTGTCACTAGGCCTAAAGAAATACACCAGCTCTTAGACAAACACACAGGGGAATAGCAACATCAGGTTTCATATATTATGTCTGAGGGTTGCTTTTTGCAGCCCATCTTACTCCTCTGCAGAATGGTGCTTGCAATTCCTGACTCCATGGGTTAATATTACCCTCAATAAGCATCTGATTTAGCAAGGACACCATCCCCAGATGCTATTTTATGCCATAAACCCATCATGTGATGTGATAAACAGGGCCTTTTCTCTCTAATACGTGACTAAATATGTAGTACCTTAGAAGCTGGGTCACAGTGAAAGTGAGAGTCTGACAGAAGGCTGGAGGGGAAAAAAAGTCTATTTATGTGTACTTAAGACAATCATGTGCATGAGTGAGAAGGGATAATCTGTGCAGACAAATCTGTTGCTCACTGCTGCCTGGGCTGTCCACGCTCTATCTTTCCTACTCTGTGTACTGTTCACAAGGGTCTGGCTGAGTCTGCAGCCCTGCCAAGTGCAAGGGAGAGACATGAATGAAAACACATATGGTGAAAGTCACCATTTGGTTGAACAGCAAAATTGTAAAGGCCTGTAGACCTACTGGATTTTCACTGACCTCTGCCCTCCTATATTTTGCTCTTCCTTTTTACTATAAATTACTCCAGGACATAGCTATGCAAATTCTGTACCCCAAACCAGATTAGATTGCCTGTCTGAAATGTGGGTCACCCAGCTGTTAATGGGGAAGAGAGCATTCCTCATGTTAAGTGGGGAAATTTGAAATATTTGTGCTGTGTTTACATGTGATTAAAATGACCTAACAAAACAACATAATTATCTCATGTGTTCTGCTGCCCAGGGCAGGCAGAGCTGAGCATAATGCTGAGCACAAAGCACATTGCTCACCACAAAGTTCATGACAAGCTCATTGACCCCGGTGAAACAAGTAACCACCATTTGCACATAACCAGATACACATTTGGTGTGATATGTTCTCAACAATATCCATTTGATTACAGCCATTTATGTTTTCTAGAGGCAAATGTAATTTGCCTTTTCATATGAAGGGGCATTTGGAACTTGAAATGGATTTACACATCAAAGAAAATTGAAAGAATCATTGGTCATTATATGGGTACAGATGTTCAGTTTGGAACATTTTTTTAAAATCTTTTAATAGTCTGTGAACGGACTACAACACTGTCTTTAAAATCCTTGGTGTAATCATTTATCCATGTATTTCACTCCTCTTTATTGGACTACTACAGGTAATCAAAAAGTGAAGCACTTACTAGATAGTGTTTTACCAGGTGTGTTTAGCCTAAGTGAACACAACTCCATTCTTTCACTTTTCCCAACTATGTCAAGTTTAATAAATTAAGTGTGACAAAGTCAGATGGACGGATCATTTTTAAGAATACTAGATCTTGTAACTTTCATTTTTTCACACACAAGTAAATCCCACTTAAGACCCTGACAGCTGGGGGTGTAGGTAGAGGAAAGAGAAAAGGAAAAAGGATGACTCAGATCCTGGCCTTTAAAGCATTTTTACCTCTGCACTAGGGAGAATTCCATTTTTGGAGAAATATAATATTTCAGTCCTGACCACCCATAATTCATTAAATCTTCCTAATACTTCACATACCTCTGTCAGAATTCAGTTTGTATGATTATATCCAGAGAAACTTCAATTCTCTTTGTAGTTTCAACTTATCACTTCTATATATAGATATATTTTTCCTTTTTAATTCTGACTCTTTCACTAACTAAATACTTTCTCTCTTCACAACCAGTCTAGCACATTTTATCTTTCTCCTTCTGTTTTAGTCTTAATGGGGGGGTAGCAAGTGCTCATCTGAACAGAATTTCAAGACTTCCCTAATATTCAATGTGTTCTTATTTACTAGGTTAACATTAGGTGAGTTAGGAAATATTCAGCTGCTTTGAATTTTCAGCTCTTTCCTTTGTGCACTCTGGGAATAAAGAAACAAAATTTTTAAGTTTAGTGTTTTAAATCACTGTATGTAAGAGTATGTTATTTATCTTTATTAATGTATTTCCACACTTTATAGCCAAGGGAAAAGATAAACAATGTATCACAAACATTTCACTGAAATATACAATTGAACCTTCTTCCTTAAATTTATTACTATTCATAGGACTGTCTTCATTGTTTTAGATTCTGTACAAACACTTAGGAAGAGACAGCAATTACTCCAAAGCACTTGTAATCACACTTACACGCAGTTAATTAATTAAATTAAATCAAGAAGAAATAATTGTAAAATAATTTAGATTAATCCACCAAGGCTTTGCATCATTTTAACTTCATTTGTTCAAAAAAGTAATGTGATGTTGCTGATGTAGATTGTGTTTAAAAACAGGACATCATTATACAAGATAAGGCTCCTGGAAAACTCCACATTTGTACATTGCATACAGTAAAGGAAGAGCAAATAATGGGTCACTATGCAGGAATGGGTGTCTAAGGCCTCAATCATTTAAACATCTTGCCTAAAGAAGGCAAGAGAAGTTCAAAGCAGAGAACAATGGAAAGAATCCCAAAACAGGAAATATCTGTTACAGACATTAGAAATGCAGTAGATCATCCAGGTGCAGTCACATACTGACCAGGAAGGAATATTAGGCTTTGTTGCAGAGAATAACAAATCCCCAAAGCATTCAGCTTGATATGCAGCTGCAGAGCACAAGACAAACAAAAATTATTCCAGCAATAAAAAAATACAATAGAAATCAAAGGATACAGTTCTACTTCTAAAAATAACACTGCTCATTAGACTTCACCTAACCTATGCAGGCTACTGACTATGGTTTAGAGGCGACGTGCATATAAACTACACCAGTGCCTGAAGGCATGCAGTGTTTGGCAGGAGGAATACAAATTTTGGTGTTTATTAGCACCAGAATTAGAGAATAAAAGGCTGAGAATGCATTTACCAATAAAATTATTTCTTAAATGTCTCCTTTTTGTGGAAATTTATGAAGTACAGAACAGAGAGTAGGAACCAAATCGGTTCATGCAGTGAAGACAAGGGAGGTAGCTCGTTTAACAGAAGGCTTCTGAGACTACTGGAAAAATCGGCTTTACAGGCTGAGAAATGAACACACAAAGCCCTTTACATGAAAGCAGGATTTAGATCTTTCTCAGTGTTTTTCCTAGTTCATAGCAGTCCTCTTTCAACAAAGGAAGTCAATGAACTGGGTTTTCATATACGGGAAAAGACCCATTTTGGGGGAGTGAGTATCCAAAGTAAGGATAGAATGAGGTGGTGAGAGGGGGATGAAAGGAGACTCTCCATGACCTCTCCACTGTGAGGGGTCCAGCAGCTGCAGGGAAGGGGGCAGCTCCCTGGGACAGGAAGCAGCAGGGCTGCAAGCCCTGCACAGCCCAGCCTCCAAGGGAGAAGGTTTAAACACACAGCCCCGCCTCGTTTCTTCCTCTTCAATGCCCAAACACTAGTATGGGCTTGATGCCACAATATTGCCCACTGTGAGTTAAAAAAGAAAAAAAAAAACACCACGAAAAATAAATAGTAAGATCTTGCCCAGTAGCTGAAAAATTTGCAGGACATGCATAAACCTTTGCCAAGGATGCAGAAATAGAACGTAGGTCTTTCTTCTGATGCAGTGAGAGAAGTCTAAGAGTAGGCAAACCCTTTCCTCTAAAGGCTTGTGGGATGAAACAAATTCCCATAAAGTAATCACAAGTCTGTTTCCAGTAGATAGGGAAAGTAAAATGCAGGAAATTTTAGGAGAGTCAAAACATCACATAAAGAAAGAAGAAATGCTACTGATCCTAGAAGGAAAAGGGTAAAAGGAGGAGGGTCATGACTTTCCAGATGTACAAGAAAATTCATCTACAATCCGGCTTCTCTGAAAGGGAAATGAAAGCCCTTTCTGTTCTACTGGCCTGATCTTCTTGTGAGATGAGTTGAGTCAATTAGACACAATGCAAGAGAAATGCCAGATTATTGTTGCCATATGAAAAGCTAACTTTCCCTCTGTGGCTGGTCTCTGCAAGCCAAAATTCATCAAAGGACTGAGTGAATCTGAAGATTGACACAGCTGGAATGAAAATCTCATCTGAGGCTTCAAAAAGAGTAGTCTAAATATAGGTTCTTAAATATATGTAACCTGTTTTTGAAAAATGTGAAGTTCTGTCAGCTCCTATGTGAAAATCAGGCCGATTCTACTTCATAGCTTCAGTAGATATTGAGATTTTGGATAAATCCCCTAAAACCAGCAGAAAGAGTTCTAATACAAGGATTGGTGCTTGTGAAATTGTGAGCTACTGAAAAGCCTTGGCTCTGTCTTGGCCCATACTCTGGCAGGCAGTATGCTGAGTCTGGTATTGTATTATTTGGAAAACAGGAAATGAAAAGGAAATTTCAGAAAGAGGATTTCCTCAAGAAAGGGAGATTCTGAAGGGTGTGGGAGGCAGATTCTTCAAGCGCTGTTTGAGCTAATGCCAAATTTAAGAAAATGGAGATATTACTTACAGCAAAGATTGAAAATTAAAATATAATTGATACACACTCCATTAATTAAATGATAAAAGCTGAAATAAATCAAGCCTATTACAAACAAATTAGCATTAAGTAATTACTGCTTATAACCCCAATGCCACTTCAAATAAGAAAAGGTAGCTCATGTTTCAGCTTTATATTATCTACATACACAGAATTAATTTCTAAATGATACACCAGATTGTCTTTGCTGCATCATTAAAATCTGGCTTTGTTGTGCACAATCACTGCATTTCTAGCTTTGACTAGAGGTTGCTATTTTTACATTCTGTGTTAGGTGTATTATATTTCTCTAAATTATAATTTGTGGTTGTCTTTGTTTATAAAATACAGTGAATGACACATCTTTTTAAAGTAGCCAAATTTGATATTTCAACCTAGTTCTACAGTGAGGTTTCTATTCATGGAATATGTTTGGGGATCCCATTTCTACCTGCCTTCCCTCTTCACTCAAGACATAGCTAGGAAAAAGTTTGTTACACAAAACTAGAATAGCATTCTTTTAAATGTTTTATCAGCTCTCTAATGATATTCACAGGGCTTTGCTTTAGAATTCACCAGAAACTCATCAGGGCATGCAGCCAGGACTGAATGTTTCTACATGCTTAGTAAATGCAGTTATTTGTAACCCAGAAGTACATGTGTATTTATATTGTTTCTGCTAGGGAGAGAAAAATAGACACAATAGAATTCAATAGTGTCCGTAATTTTAGATCTGTGTTTCCAATAAAGTCAGTGGATCTCCCCAGGTTCTTAAAATAAAATTAAAAATAAATGCTGGAATGATTTCAAGCTCCTAAAAAACCCAATCTTAATATTTAAAGAGACCTCATAATTTCTATATTCAGAAAAAAAAATTACTATAGGAGAAAATTATCCAGGCAGAACATGTTCTTAAATACTTAAAGGGAGGTCTATTTTTTATAATTGTTGACTGAGTGCTGGAAAGATGCATCTGTTGCTAAAAATAAACCTAAAGTAAAATATGTAGGAATAAATTTGACTTCCAATGACAGGTGCATTTCCATAAACACGGCTCCATTGAGGGAATATACCTAAAACTAGGAAACTTATTTATGATTCCTTCAGCTTCATTTGCATACTACTGTATCAGCTCTGTTTGCTCCTGTTAGTCAAAATCCATGGCATTTTAGTCTGATTTGGAGGCCTGAAGTGGAAAAAGCCAAATTCAAATTTTAGCACCCGTGAATTTTCCTTTTGGAGATATTTATGTACCTTGCTCTCCTGAATTGTATGGAATTCAGGAACTAAAATATACAGAATTATGACTTCACCACTGCAAAAATTACTTTCCCTGGCTGTTGAATATCCATTACTTAAATTCATGAAAACAAATGTGCAGAGTGATCAGCTGGGTTTTAAATATTTCCAAGGCTGGAAACTCCAAAACATTTCTGGAAAACTGGATCTAGAAGTCTTTGACAACCCCTACCCCCTAGAGTAAAATTTTCTTCTTAATTTAATATGAAATTTCTTGTATTTCAGCTGATGCCCATTGCCTCTAAGCACCACTGGGAAAATTCTGGTTCTGTCTTCCTTCTTCTGTCCCAGCAGGTATTGATACCCCTGGATAAGGATCCCCTGGCCTTCTGTTCTCCAAGCTAGGCAGCCCCAGCTCTCTTAGCTTTTCCTTAAGACTCTCCAGGTCCTTAAACATCTTTGTGAACTTGTGCTGGACTCACCTCTACATGTCCTTCTCTCTCCTGTACTGAGGAGCCCAGCACTGGACCAAGCTCTCCAGATTTATTAATTCCAGTGCTGAGCACAGGACAAGGACCAGCTCCTTCATCCTGCTGGCAGTCCTCGTCCTAAGGCAGTCCAGGAGGCTGCTGGCTGCTCTGCTGCAAGGGAACATTGATGAATCACATCCAGCTCCCATCCACCAGGACCTGCAGGGAGTTCCTTACAAAGCTGCTTTCCAGACAAGTGGCTCCCAGGTGTGTAAGGTTTTTTACTCCCTATCCAGGTGTGTAAGGGTTTCCCTCTCCTGGATCAGGCTGTTAGCATTTCCTTTTGCTGAACTTCATGAGGTTCCTGCTGACCCATTTCTCCATCCTCTCCAGGTCTGGTATATTACCATTTCTAGTTAGATAATTTCAGATAGGTAGTTTTGCTGAAGGTCTGCTCTATTCCAGCACTATCTCATAGCCCTGCACCTGCATGCAGACCTCTCTTTCCCTCTGTTCATTTTTGCTGCACACGTATTTCCCAGAAGAAGAGTGAATTTTTCCCCTCATAATGCTCTGATGCTGGCATGTTTTTATTTGTTCTATATGGTTACAGTGGGCTGCCTTCTATCCTTTTCTTTTGATTCTGTGGTCTCTCCTTCCACATTGGCCAGTCTACCACTTCCCCACTTGATTGTGTGTTATCATCTCCTTCCCCCCACCATTCTTGGTTTAAGGCTGTCCTCAGTGGGTTGACCAACCTGTTGACAACAAAATTTTTGCTTCGCTTGGTCAGATCTATCATACCTCTTCCTAGCAGTTCTCAGTTATCAAAAAGGACTGTGGCTTTGTAAAGCAAATTCCTGTCTCCAACACCAGATGTTCAACCAGTTGTTGGTTCTCAGCGTCCACAAATGACAGATGTCATGAATAATCTCACAGTAACTCTGCTGTCTGATTGCAGTGCTGTCACAGGGCATAGACTGATCCCTGAAGACCAAGGTGCTGTGAGTCTCAATACATCATTTGGGGCTGAATTCACTCTGGCTGTAATGGAAAGACAGTCTGCAATCAGAGACCTTCCTTGAAGGTTTCAATGACCCTACCAGGGAGGAAGAAAGTGCTCCTGAGAATTTTACCTGTTTAAGATGGTACATATAGAATGGTTTGCTGGCTTCATGAATACATGTTGAACAAATATATATTTTTTTCTAAATGAAACAGCCTTGATTCCTAAAGACATAACTTCATAAATAGGTTAAAAGTCAAACATGATTGTAAATGTGCTAATTTTTAAAGAAATCCTCATCTCAAGCCCAGCATTTAAAACTTGCTTAAACTTTGCTAATGATTGTGATTTTTTTTTGTATTATTAATATTATTCCTAATCTGAATGTAATTGAAATAGCAAAGCAGCTGTGGAACTTCAAAATGTTTTCAGTTATTTCTTTTTTATCAAAGTCGTTGCAAGCAGGTTCTCTTTCTCTTTGTGGCTAATCTTCATTGATTGGGGATGAACAAGCAGCAGTAAATTCCCAAATGACTGTATTTGACTAGAAATTGCAATTACTTGATGCCTAGTAATATGCATTTCAAATGTGTTTGGCATTCTTTCAATATTCATTGATTACCGTTATCAGCTCAACAAATTAAAATGCTTCTACAGGTATGAGAGAATATAGGAAAAGGCTGGTTGAGATCCTGGTCGTAGAGAAACCATTGGCTTTGCCATTGACTTTTGGAAATACAATCAATGCTCAGGTATTGGGTCTCTAACAGTGGTCAATTATTAGGTACTTGTCTTCTCTATAGGCAGGAAAAGAAAAAGGTCTACCTTAATTTATTATTATTTCAGTAGTGTGAGCATATTGATTCTGACTTTTCAGCCCTTCCAATAACCTTGTGGTAAGCATCTATAAATGCTAACCCTATTGGCCTGCGGTACTCCTAAATACTCTTAGACATCACTGCTACCACAGGCTTTAATGTAAAATATCTATATCATATATCCAATTAACAGATGAAGCAGTCTTCCCTAAAGCAAAGAACCTAAAGAATTAAAATTTCTGCTGACTTTCTGCTTGCCAGTCTTTGAAAAGTGAGCTCTCCTTTAACACAGCTGCCTGAGAAAATGTTCCCATCCCATGGACACCTGGGCAATGAGAAATAGATGCCTTTCACACAGAACAGTGAAATCAGTGCCTTTAAATGTTGTGCTGCAAAACACAAATGTTTATAAATTGATCGACTATTATAAACGATACTCTGATGTGAAGAGCATTAAGTTGGGATTAACGCAGGTTCGAGACTAATTTTAATCACTTAAGAAAACCTCCAGCAATGGAAGCTAAAATCAATTGAGAATTTCTAAAAACTCAGGCTTGGATTCATCTTCTCTAAATGCAGAGGCCTCTGCTGAGACATCTAATCAACTGAGCTGCTCACTCCAGGATGCCTTTACAGCCAACAGAGTCGTGGAACCTCAGGCTGACTCATCACAAGTCAAAATCCCCGTAAATATCCACTCTGCTCTACTCTTCTCAGAGGAAACTGGGGATAGCTTGCTTATTTAGGCATGTTTCTATCATATGTAGATGGCTCGAGTTCTCTGGTTTATAAGTGAATAAACTCCAAGCTTCTTGTCTGAATTGGTCAGTTTAGCAAACAACAATAGATCATCAGCTGCTCTCACAAAACACCTGATCTTTTGGCAAACAAACTGGAACACACTGGGATGTGCCTCTTGCAGGCAAATTTCTTCTAGAGAAATCTACAGTGATGGATTTTTTTTTTTTTCCAAATAGAAAATTCTCTGTCATCTCTGTAATAAGAATTAAAACCAGATATTCAAGTTCTTAATTCCCATCAGTAGATTCAGGTGGCAAAAGTAAAATTAGGAGTGGAATAACTTTGCATATATAGTCTTAAATAAAAGGTAAAAGGATCTGCTTCAGTCTCACTTTTATTTCAACCCAGAAAAATGTCACATTACTCTTTGAACATAAGCCTGGAATTCACACTGGTGTTTTTGGCTAGTTGTTGTATTATTCTGCTGTCTGGCTGAGTTTACATAAGAACATATTGATTTCCTCTTCTCCCTTCTCCTGCATCTCCCCCCTCCAATACAAACAGCATGGGTGAATCAGTACTTAACAAAAAAA
>VXBI01009016.1:125990-153409 GCA_013397375.1 Toxostoma redivivum
AAAAAAAAAAAAAAGAGGGAGGATTTGTGCAAGTGTGAGAATGTTTCTTTTCTTTTCCAGGAAATTTGAGTGTATGGTTGGATTCACATAACTGTGGGCCATTTTATTAACCTACATTATCGTTGCTATTGCAATATATGTCTCACTGTGGCAGTATTTAAAGTTTATAGTCAGTCTCATTTTGCAAGGCCCTGTGCATGAGCTGTGCTTCACCAAAATGATGTCATCTGGAAATTAGAATCTAATTTAGTGTTTTAGACTATCATTTAGATTCCCTTTAATGAATGAAGTGACATCAAATTGTCCATTACAAGAGATTGACACCTCTGGATGTAAAAATAAAAACAGTTATCTTCTACACAGGGGCTACCTCCCACCTGCTGACAGAAAAGGGGCAAAGATGCAGAAGCTGAATGAAATGTGGTGGTTTCTTGTTCAAGTGGAGAACAAGGACAGGTGCTTTTCTAAAGAAATATCTGGCAATTTCCCCATGGACAGGTCCACAATCAGATTCCTTATTGGGACACAATATAAGAACACTGGCCAGTGAATTTATCTTCTACTTAACCTAAAAGAAAATATAAAATGCAATGTTTTCTTGTTGCAGTCTAAAAAAAAGTGAAAGTCTGACACCTTATGCCACGACCACACACACACACCCCAAGAGTCATGGTAAATCTTTGCTGCAAGGTGATAAAACAACTTATAAAGGTCATGCAAGGGTAAGGTCAACTTCTATTGCTTTTGGCTGATTTTTTGATTACCTTGGGTTGGATGCTTCTTTGGCGTTTTTGGTTTTAATTTGCAAGAAGTCTTAAGGTAGATTGCTTACAATTCATGAAGGTAGACATGAAAAAATCTTACAAGTGTCTATTCTCTTAACATAAAGATGCTAATTTCTGAAGATATCAGAAATACAGCTCTGACTGAATAATCCTGACACTTCATAGTGAACAAAGTAAGCCTTCATTTTATTTATCTCTGAGCTGACACTCAGGTCAAGCTGAGGATTATGCTTCCAAGTTTCCAAAACAATCCCTCTCATAGCCAAATTTGGAGATGTTTCCCAAGGATATTCCCACTGAATGCAACAGAATTATGCAGCAAGTGCTGGAAACTATAAGCAGAGGTGTAGGAGACCGACATATAGACTGAGAGAAAGAAGGAAAAGTCTACCCTGAATTTCCAAACAGGGTGATGAGCTCATGGCTGCTCTTCTTCCTCCCAGGTCCTGGCAGTACCCCACATGCAGCACAGCATAGACAGGCATGCAGGAGGCAGAAGAGAATAGGTCTTTTCCAGAAATAAAAACAAAAGGAAAGATTGCAATCTCCATAGATGCAATAACACAAAAAATTAAATATATATGTAGCATTATTCTTTAGCTGAATTCAAAAGAGAAATTCCATGGAGAGTGACAGCTGGCCAGGGTTACTGTGTGGGTGTAGTTAAAGTCAAACACCTTACAACTTTCCTGGTTTCAAGAAAGGAGGAAATTGTAACTACCTGGAGTTTCCCTCTGCTTCCTTGCTGACTCTGTTTTCTTGCCTTAGAGTTTGGCAGCATATAATCTTGTAATTCCACCTGTAGTTCCTGAGCTGTTGATGCAGAGCATCCTGTATGACATTCCCTGGCAATATCCCCAGAATTCAGCTTTATTATTCATTCTGGCTTGCCACAAGGCTTCTGAAGCTCCCTGCTTCAGTGTCTACCAGACAAAGAAATAAATTGGGAGACAGCAAGGAGGTAAGATAAGAATGGTGGTTTTCTGCTAAGAAAAATTCACCATGATTCCTATGAAAACTTTGGTACCATAAAAGTTCCAGCATTGATATTGCACTGATATAACTTTTTTCATAAGAAAAGAATGTACAGGGCAACAGGAGCTCCCATGTATATTGAAGATTCTGGTAATTAACTGAGCTTTACCATGTGGCTTATTACAATAGCACTTAGAGTATTTCTACATCACACAACATTGTGCCATGAAAAGATACCCCAGTGATCTATAAAACAGCCCTACTGAGAAACTAATTAGTCAAGGCAGAGCTCTATGTTAATTCTACTCTGCTGCTCCTGGTATTACACTAGCTCACTCAGAAAGAGAAATAAAAGGCAAACTGAGAGGAAATAACTGGCCTGGAGATACAGAGGGTGGGATCCATCTCACCTGACTTTAGAAATCAACAATGTAGACATTTAAACTCAAGCTAGCCCCTGGGGCTTGATGTATAGTCACTGGAGACAAATATGCCCTTTTAGGGTGCCAATCATCTGCCTTGTTTCAGACATCTAATTTAGGAGAGGATGAATTGCCCCCTGGATTCTATTGACTAGTGCTTCACTGACTATCCACTGAATCAGAAGCCAGATGCAGATGTCTTCAGCACAGGCATCTACATTTAGTCAATATATTTCCACCTGCAAAGTCTATGACAAAGTTGGGAAAAGCATATTTCCTTTATTCCCAGGCCTGTACATTATTCTGTAGATCCTACAACCACTTTGGTAACTCTCCTAGTAGCAGAGACACCTGAAATTATGCTGTGTGATACTTAGAAATTGATCAATTATTATAAATTAAAGTTTATTTAAAAATCTAACATATTAAAACTAGGAAAAATAATTTTAGTATCATTAAAATCCATTCTAGGGTTTCAGCTGCATTCTTACGTTCAACATTACAATGGATTAATACTTTAAAATTTTGATTCAGCTTAAAAACCAGAGTCACAGTTATGCAGTTATAGTGTCAGGACAGGGCTTGTCAAAAAGGAGCTCTGGGGTAAGAACACACAGCATTGTGCATATTGTCCAGTCATGAACAGTGTGATGAGAAACACATTCCTGTCTACAGTAGGAAATCAATTTCCTCTGCGTGGGGATAAGTGCTGAAAACTCAGCAAGTGTGGGCAGTGTTATGTGAATAAGAACTACAGGATGAATGAAAAGGTGCCTTTGGTGTCCCAGCTTTGGTTTGCTGCAGGTAATGCAAGGTACCACAGAGAAGATGAAGGAAGAATATAAGAAAATTGTAGAAAGCATAGTGTTCCATTACTAAATACACCAGGGAGAAGCTTGGCTGCAGACTCAGGTAAATAAACTGGTTTCCTACCAGGTCAGTGTGTCCCTGTGTCAGCTGAGTGTCTCCACTCCTAGCAGGGTCAGCTGAGACCTGGCCAGAGCACAGACAGAGCCCTCAGCAGGGCTGGTCTCACAGCCAGAGGAGTCTCCTGGGGAGGCTGAGCTGGGAGCAGCTCCTGGCCCTGTTGGCACTGCTGGCAGCTCAGATGCCTCACTCAGGTGTGGACTTACAGCAGAAACTTCTGCCTTTAAGCTCTCAGTGCAGAGCTCAACTCAACACTGAACAGCCAGCAAGGCACTTATACCATCTCCCTACCTCTGCCACAGTGCTCATTTTGGATTAGAGTCAGCTGTTAACATTTTTACTGGGTATGATTTTCAGAAATTCAGAAGACTGAAGCACATGGATAGATGACTAGAATGCAGATTGTCTATTTAATACTATTGCCCCTGAGAAATTATAGGCTAGGTGTCTAAAGTTGGTCATCAAAAATTAGTGTAGGATTTTGACAGCTTTGTCTATAATTTATCTTTTCTTCAGTTCTCCATCTGTAAAATGATGGTAATAATATGCTTAATTGCTAGGGCTGCTGTGAATATAAATTCACGATGTTTGTGAAGAACTGACAAATTGCAGAAAGAACACCATAAAAACCACATGAGGAACTTAATAACAATGTATTCAGCTGAGGCTTTAGATTGTGATTAATAGAGCCTGGAGCCATACACTGAAGAAAGGAGATAAAAAGAACTATTTAATAATTATCCATACAGAGAAATAAAAATAATAGATGACCGTGCAATTAAAGTCTGGGGCAAAACACATATGCAAAGAGAGCTATATGAAGGTGACAGATGAAATTTCTGATGTTTACAGAGCAATATCAGGAAAATGAAGACATAAAAACATCCCTCAGTGCAGGGGAAAGGCTGGACACTTCTTGCTACCTACAACATTCAGGTACCAGGTATCCTTCAGGTATCCTTGTTAGGATCCAGATTTATGTAAGATATCACCTTTCTCTTCACACATTTTTGTGTTCCTTTTTGTGCTACTTTCAGAGTTACTTTATCCCAGGATAGTCTCTAATCTGGTTTAATGCAAGCCCCTACAAGCTGCAGTACTGGCAGGAGATGTGGGGTGAGCAGAACCATGCACTGGGTGAGAAGGAGCATCCTGAAGGGAGGAGACGCAAGGAAAAGGGAGAACAGGAGCCATAAAAGCCACCAGGGAGAGAAAAGGGCATTTAAAAGGCCGTGCAAGCAGATGACTCTCCAATCAAGGTCCATCTTTTTTAAAAGCCCCTGAGAAAGACAGGTGGTTCATGCAGAAAGCAGTCTACATTTTAATCTTTTTTTTTTTTTCCCTAAACATGGCATGAAAGTGCTATCCTCAGCGATAAAAGCTCCCCTGGGACTCCACCTCACTTTCCAGCCCTTGAGTACTGACTTCCCCTGGTGTGAAGGAAGGTTGAAGTGCCAGCTGTTAGAAGAAATAATTATTACAGCACTTCCTGCAAGCACTTCAGATTCCAAAGAGGAGAAGCAAAAGCTACCTGATTCCACACTTTTTTTTTTAATTTGCTTTTGCATTTTTATTTTTTTCCCTTACTCCCTTAACAACCTTTGTCTGTAGTCAGTGAATAAGCTTTTACCCTGAGGATTCAACATGTTGCTAAGGGCTGTCATTACAGTGAGCACATTTCTCGAAGTCATATTCATAGAGTCATTTCAAAAGCAGCACAGGCTAACCCTTTTCCATTACAGACATGGAAATTCTCTCACAATTAAACCCAGTCCACACCTTCCAAGCATTTAGAATGATGTGGGTGACTAGGAAATGTTAAGAAATGCGTCTTCACTCAAGATTACAGAATACAAAGGCAAGAGCTGGAATGTGCTTTGCCATTGTTCACTGCCTGCTCACTGCTCAGAGCTAATTGCACAGAAAGGAACCATCATTTACTGCTCTGGCTATGCACGATTCCCTCCCACACATCAGCCATTTCCTTGTCCTTATGTCAGTGGTCTGTCACTGGCTTTGTGGTAGCTACCTCTGTGTGGGCATCCACACGTGGTGTTGTGCTGCCTCTCACCCTGCAGGTCCACACAGACTGGTGCAGATCATCTCTGAAATAACAGCTATGAGCACTGGTTTTATAATGGGCTGAAACCAACAGAATTAACAGACCTGCTTCAGTTGCTCTCTATTATCCTTCCAAAACCTGATTAAAGACTGTTTGAATGACGCTGTGTTTTCTCTTCTTGTTACTTCATTTCATTTTGTAAAATGTTGGCACTCTGAGTAAAAATATAATTAGACTATGGCACAGAAGCTGATAGCTTTGATCCCACCTAGCTCAGTAAAAAAGACAAAACAGGCACATTTAATCCACTATTTGTTCAGTTAAAATGTGCTAGTTTTAAACTATGCACATTCCAGGGACTGAATGAGTATATGGGGAATGCCAAAAATTAATGTATGAGTTACAATTATTGCCATACAAAGGCTGTTGTAGTGCAGACCAAAAGTCTCAAAACAATGAAGTTATGTCACCATAAAACATAATGCGTGGCTAAATCATAATGTAAAAAGAATTTTGAAAAACTATATTCTCATGTGCACAGCCTGTGGCCTGTGATTCAATAGGGCATGTTCATATGTATTTGTAGAAAAAAAGATTTCCCCTCTCCAGATTTCCCCTGTCACACACTTCTCTTTTCCCTCTTTAGTGAATCTCCCCCTGCTTCTGCTGCCCTCTGCCTTTGCCTCTGCTTCTCTGCATGTTGCCTGAGGATTACTGGAGAAAATTGATTTGCCTGAGGATTTATTTGCACATGCATGCAGCTTATCTGATATGTAAGTTTTACCCATGGAAGTATGGTATTCATTTTGTGCATAGAGAGAGACACACACAGAGCCAGGTGTGATAATGCCAATATTCAGCATTTTTTATCCTCAAAATGCCCTGCAAATGTTAACTAATTCATCCTCAGAACACCTCTTTGAGTTATCCATGCTTATTCCAATTTCTTGGGCAGAGACAGAGAATCTGAGAGGTTAAGTGACTGCAAGAGCTTCCACTAGTGTCAGGGAGGGAGGGAAGAACAAAACCCTTGTCAGCTTTCATGGAACTTCAATCAGGTACAAAGCAATTTGTCTAACAGGACCAAAATGTCAGGATTAGAGTGGAGTTACCTGTATCTGCAAATTCCTGGGACTGATTCTGATCTTTTGATCTGCCCTGAATTGGTCAGGCAGCTGAGACAGATGATCAGGATAGGTCACTTCCAGTTGAAAATCTGCTGTTCTATGCTGTTTTATCCTCTCCTATTCTGTCTCTGGGTGGGTTTGTGCCCGGGTCAGCCACGAGCAGCCCCAGAGCTCCAGCACTGGAACAGCAGCTCTGGTGCCAGAGGGATTTGGCTGCTGGCAGCCGTGCTCACGTTTGCACTGCACCACTTCTGCAGCACTGCTTTGCATCTCTTTGCCAGCAGAACACAGCAGGACCAACAGTGATGGCAGGTGACAAGGTGGCTTTTTGCTTGTGGCAGGGCACCGAGCCACACGACCTGTCTGCATGGACAGCTGTGGAGTGACATGCTGCACACTGCAGGGAGAGGTCACAGGGCTGCAGCCCCCCTGGCCTCCTGACAAACACCCCCCACCCCCTGATGCTCTCCCAGTCTGACAGCTGAACAAAATGAAGGCTATTTCTGATTTATAGCTGCAACCTGCAATGAATTATACTTGGGTGGTTTATTAATATGAAGCACGTTAGCAAGAGTATATTGTCTGTCTGCCACAGATGGAAAAACTAACTCTATCGATGATGGTAATCCATTCATTGTTTTATGAATCCAGCATCCTCCAGAGAGCACCACAAAACCCCTCTCAGTGTCTCTGAATACTACATTTCACATTTAGATTTTCTGGCTTAAAGAAAAGATGTGTAAAATCACAAGCAGGCACAGCATTCCCCACTGACTAGTGCATTTATGAAGTCTTTTGTGGTGTTATTACAGAAAGCATATGAAATACAATGTACATGAAATAGGAATAGGGAAATAAATACGTCTGCATTTTTTAAAGGAACAAGAGGCTGGTATTTCTTCACTGTGAGAGTGGTGGAGAACTGGATCAGGTTGCCCAGAGAAGCTGTGGATGCCCCATCCCTTGAAATGCTCCAGATCAGGTTGAATGGGGCTTTGATCACTCTGGTCTAGTGGAAGGCATCCCTAAAAAAGATAGGGAAGTTGGAACTAAATGGTCTTTAATGACCCTTCCAACCCGAACAATTCTACAGTTCTGAAATTCAGGTTTCTTTCGCACAGTTTGGATTGGAAATGATGTATTCTGTTTTCTGAAAACATGAACCTGAAAAATATATTGAAGTGTTTCCTTGAGAGGTCTGGTATAAGACAGGCTTTTTGAGGCTTTTGGTCATAGTTAATTTTGGAGTCACCCAGGGAACCCTGTATAACCAGTCACACAGCTCTGGGAAATCATAGGGGTTTGGGGCAAGGCTTTGGCAGTAGCAATAAATGCAAATGGAAGTGTGTCCAGAGGGATTTTGAATTGTCTGGGGAGCTTACCAGAATGATTGTAAAAGGTGGACTCAAATGGCAGGCCAGATGGATTGTGTCAAACCTGACCTGAAGTCGTCCTCACACCCTCAGGCTGTACAAATGTTAGAGCCAAGTCCTCTCCATCTCTCTGATAGACAGACAGTCCTCTGGGTCTCTCTGAAAGCAAATGTGACAGGATGGACTGCAGTTTCCCACTTTGCACTGCTGGACTCATCTTTCTACATTGTCTCTTATGTATAAACATCTGCAATATCCCAGTGTATCCCTGGATGTCACAAGAGCCTCAACTAACATGCACCAATGGATATGTACCATTTCTTTCCTCTCAGGGAGAATTTTTTACATTTGAACCCTGCATAACAAAACTGCATGAGGCTGAGCTTTCAAAGCACACATTTCACAAGATAGGCACCACAATGGCTGCTCCTTGTGGGACAGAAAAGTGCCATAGTTTACCAAAATTTGTCCCAAAATGAACCAAACCTCCCTGTAGAGCTTGTTCTTGGAGCATTGCACGTCACACCTTGCTATGGCATTGTCACACCAGGGTATCATGGGACACAGCTGCTTTGCCCTGTGCCACCCCCTGGCTGAAGGTTTGTGGGGCAGGAGGGATCTAATAAGACTCAAACCATAACAGTCCATGAGTACACGGCATCCACATCTTATAAAAGAAAGCCAGTCCAAATCCCCCAAACCACTACAAGGATGACTTCTGCACCAGACGCCACAGCATGGTCACTGACTACTAGATGCCCATTCTGAATCCTGTAAGTCCCTTTTTGTCCAAAGGTATAACCAAATTTGCTTATCTCAGATGTGATAGGAGTTAATATATTATGTATGAAGAAAAAATTCTTAATAACAGATAAGAATTCAAAGCCTTATTTTTAATATAAAATGTGAATCAAGCCCTGTTTTCATACCTTTATTCAGTCCAACCTGTTATTGAAGTCAGAGCATTGTTTTGTGTAAACATGTACTGCCAGCTCCAAGTCCTTTAAAAATCTCACTAATTCCAGCAGAAATTTTGCTAGAATGAAGACAATAGGGTTTAGCCTGTTGCAGGTGATTCAATCTTATGCAAAATATGTTTATATTTCCTGAAGCAAAATACTCATCACTTATATTAGTTAATAGGAAAACAATCAGCTAATTTGCCAGGTTTTGCTGCATGCTGGAAGAAAAAACGCATCCTATTCAGAAATTACTAATATTGTCTCTTCCCAAGCATGAGAACAGTGCCTCTCTCTTGAATAGTGGCATGGTCCTAGGTTTTAAGATTTTTATAGTCCTTTTCATTGCTTTTTAAAAAAATTATTTATACTTTCAGCTCTCTCTTTCAAGGTAGTTTACAAATGAGTATATATCTCAGTCACATGACCAAGACATTGCAGCTGAATAATTCAGTATGCATTATCTGAGACATGGTGGCTGTCCTTGTGCTTACTCAGCCTATAGCAAATGCAAGGCTATACTATTTATCTTGACTTCCTTTGCTGTAAGCGAAGCCAAGCTGGATTTGCTGTGGACTACAACGATGAGCACAGGCAATTGCTCTGGCTCACCTGATTCAGAGGAATTCCTACAACTTCAGTAGGTTGTCTGCCTGTCTGAGCCTCCCAGAAAGCATGCAGTGATTTGCATACACTCACACAGAAAATCCATGGCAGGACAGGGAATCCCACCTCACACTGAATCAGTGCCTGAATTTCCCATTCTGGCCATGTCATACCATGTGGAAAGTAGCTGATGGTCCTGAGAGAGAACACACTTTAAGCAAAATACATTTTTTTAAAAGGAAGGAAAATATATCAATTACTTTGATTTGATAGCCTGACAGGATACTGAAAACAGTGAGAAGAACAGCCTTACCTCTTCATACAGTTCCCCTGAACAGTATTTTCCCTTTTTTATTTTATTTACTTACAGTTGACTGAACTAATATCTCTTATCGTAGCCTGCAAAGAAAAGCTGTAAAAAAAATTAAACTGGAAAAGCTAAATTATTTATACAGTTTCATGTGCTGGATGTTTTGGTACAGTGGAGCCTTGCTTCTTTCTAATAGCATAAGACTATCAGGAATTGTAATACTCCTCAGGGGATGTAAGATTTATCAACCCTTGCAGAACGGGATGGAAGCCAAGGCAGGAGATTAAGGGATACTAGTTAAATTAATCAACCTTCTCTCCGTATATTGGCCAGGAGAATGCAGTAAGTTGTTATTCATACATTTTACACAGTAGGAGCACAATTTGACCACAACCATATGTTGAATTTAATATTTAACATTGGCTCTTTCCAAAAACAACTCCATAAAAATGTCAATACTGCTTTTTTTTTAGACAAATGGCTCTATTCATTTTTAAAGGCATTTACACTCACACACAAAATGAAAAAAGTGCTTTTCTATACCAGTTCTGAAAACAACCTTCCATTTTAATCCTGGTTCAGGACCCTATCGTGCTTGTTTATGAGTCAAAGTCTAAGGCTAAGATTAATAGAGAAGACAGAAGAGTTGCAAATGCTCCTTTTTGTTGACCTCTCTTTTAACTACAAGAGGGTCAAGAAGATATTTTCCTTGTCAAGCTGAAAACCTTGGAATGCTATCTTCTGCTTTATGCACTTGAAATGCATGCACACTACTATTTCTGTCTGTACAAAACGAAAAGCTTCATTACATGAACAATTTTTGGAGCATATTGCACCTATTGAATGGTATTTTTTTTTTAAACGCAGAAACCAGCTTAAGAACAACAACATAAAAAATTTTGCCGATCATAAAATCAGACCATCTTTAATCCTGAGCAGGTGGAAAGAGCACCTTTGAGCTGTGTCTCACAGCCCCTCACAGAAGCAGGTAAACACATCCCATGTTGCAGTCAGTTATGAAAAAGTCCCTAAATACCTGCTGGCAGCAAAGGGGCTCTGGCTGGCCTGGGGCTTGTGCTGAAAGGTCTGGAATGTCTGCTGGAGCACCTCTACACAGCACTGCACTCCCCCTGGTTTCAGGTGAGTTTGTGCAGCCTTATCTGAGACAGTTCCTGGGCTCTGACATAGTAGCTCTGACATCAGGATAACCAACAAAGTAAAACAACAAAAAAAAAAAAAAAAAAAAAAAAAAAAAAGAATTCAGTGGTTCATATATTTAATCTTTTTNAGTAAAACAACAAAAAAAAAAAAAAAAGAAAAAAAATCAAAGCATTCAGTGGTTCATATATTTAACTCTTATTACTTGAAATGAGGGAAAGTTAAACATTGTTTCAGAAATATGTGGTTTTCTGTGTGCTTTAGCACTGGTTTACACTAAAGGACTGTCAATTTTTGAGACAACTAGTGGGACAAATGTGTGAAGGAATGAATATAGGAAAATTAATTGTTAGGGTATGGAAGGATGAGGAAAAAAGAGAAAGACTGTATTTGTAATCTCCACAAAAAAGTATAGCACTTGCTATATGTCACACAAAAAAGGGACTACTATATCACACAGAAGTCAACATCTATCAACTGACTGGAAGCAGCCTCTCAATAATTATTTTGTTCCTTTTTTAACTGAAAGGGATCAAAAACGTGTCAATATATATACAAAAATACTTTAGAATCCTATTAACAGCAGCACTTCTTAAGGTAATATAAAATTTTCCTCTGAAAAATACAGACGGAAAAGAAATCTTCCAGTGAGCAGATAACAGTGTTTGCAATGGCAAAATAAGTCAATTGAAAGTGTAATGACTTCTATATAATGTCAACAGAAGTGTTTGGTTCACACACTCATATAATGCATAAGCCATTCGCCTGACATTGTATCCAGTTGCTGTTATAATTTATATGAGTAAGGGCCTGTAAAAACTCTATTTTTTAGTCTATTATGCTATCAGAAGTGTTTGTTGTGAGTGAAACCCTTTCTAATGCTCATTTATTATAAGCAAAAGACAGTAACACTAGCATTAACCAATAAACCTCACTGTTTTCCAGTTTTCTTCAGTGTGTGCTCTGTATTCATCTGTACTTTCACAGACCATCTGATCTGAAAGGGGGTTATATAATCCTCTCTTGGAGGTACATCAATTCTGCTTGAAATAAAGCACATGGTTCAACAGTCCACAGTCATTGTATTATAGCAACATCTAGGAAAACTAGTCATAAACATTCATTTCTCCATGACTCAAAACAATCACCCATTGAAATTTACTGATTTGGAGACTACTGGTGAATTTCCCATCATTTAACCCAGAGTTCTG
Source organism: Toxostoma redivivum (assembly GCA_013397375.1). Taxonomy (NCBI): domain Eukaryota; kingdom Metazoa; phylum Chordata; class Aves; order Passeriformes; family Mimidae; genus Toxostoma; species Toxostoma redivivum. Next base: position 137,906 of record VXBI01009016.1, read on the forward strand.
AGTTACACAGACCACAGAGCTCGTGCAGTTACCTTGGTGTTGAACCCAATGGACCATTTTCTCTGGCCAGGGCCAAATGCAGCTGTCATGTGGAGAAGGAACCTCTACTGATCTCAGGTGTATGAAACTCACATAACTGATGGAAGGAATACTACAGCTTTAATTCTCCTATCTTCTCTGCTTTGCCTTATCCTTTCCCCAGTAAAACCTGCAACTGACATTTTGTGTAAACTTTCAGGCAAGAAAATTCTTCTTGGGACGATCTTTTCATAGGAAGAGAAGGAACCAAGCTATTGGTGATGTTTGCTGGGAGATCAGACAAACTGTAGGCACAGTGTAGCAGTGGAGTAAAGATGCAGCATTGCCCTTTAGGAAATGTATGTAACCCTGTGATCCAGGTGAACTCATACCACTGAACAGCCTGAAAATAATTCCCAGTACAAACAATACACACAGCTAAGACAGGAAATAGCTTGCAAGGAATCCACAGGCTACAGCATGTTTGTACAAACCAGACAGCTAATGCCCAGTTTTGCCAGCTGTATTCACTCTAAGCATACATTTATTCTAGGGTAGTCCCAGATTAAAAAAAAAAAAAAAGTTTGTACACAAATAAGTTTTCTAAAAAGTACAAAGCAGAAATTTTGGATGGGTAAGTTGTTTCACTGAGAATAGCTTGCTCTGCTCTGGGTGTGCCTGTACACAATGTGCTGGGAAGTGCATGGCATTATGAAATCATTTTATGAGAAATAGATACATCCAATCCAAATAAAGCTGCAGTTTGAGACTTGCTTTTGCACTGTGAAACCCTGGTCAAGTATGTAATTTTTTGTGTAGAAGCATCCAAGGGCTCCTAAACTCTTTAAAGACACAAACAGGTGTCACAGGTATACAGATGGAATTAATTTCGGCCATTTTTTCCCCAGTCAGCCTCAAAAGCATCATAAACTAGAACTGTTGAGGTCAGATTAATTGTTTTCACAAAATTCAACACTTTCCAAAGGAGGTATACATGTGTTTTCTGGCTTCACTGTAAACAAGTTCCATGTCAAAGTGGTGAATTAGTAGTCCAAAAGTTGAAGACACCAGATGATCACTCAATAATTTGAGAATACAATACAATACAATATTTGAGCTTATAACTCGAGTGTCTGCAGCTCTAACCTTGTCTTTGGAAAGGCCATCTTTTCTTTCCCTGTCTTCCCATAATAAAGGCAGCACTATTTAAACAGATTTGAAACTACTGAAAACTTTACTGGTCTGATTCGTCATAATCCCTTCTTTCTACATTGAAATTAGAGGAAATTCAAAAATTTTAAACAGATTTTTAATCCTACTTTTTAACTAAACATTAAGTGTCAGACTGAAAAACAACTCTGTGGAAGAAATATATAATATGTCTATAAATCTATATTTTCTCCTAGATTTCTTAGGACTTCATTAATTTCCCAGGCTCATTTCTTACAGTTTATTAATCCAATGTTGCTGAATCTTCTTTCTTTGTGATTTTTTAATTACCTCTTTTATATTCACAGGACGAATATTCCCTGTGAATCATCAAAATTCACATTATTTTTATTTGCCAGACTCACTCTATTTCTACAGATATGTCATGCCTGGATGCTGATTGGTCCTGTGAAGGAACAGTGCTGTTTTCTGTGTGCATATGGCATCCCTGATTGCTTTTAATCACTGACCTATGGGCTGTTATCCAAAAGATTAGCAACATGAAAAGGATTCTGCTGTGCTGGTAAGACTATCAGGAGATGTTAGGCATCTAATCTGCAGAGATGGTCCTGTAAATTTTGTTTGTCACCTTCTGGTTTCTAAGGTACTTGAATAGCTACATAAATCTTACCTTTGATCTAGAGTTCTTCCCTCATATTATATTACAGCAGCACCTACTCAACCATGCTCAAGGCACCATGCACATTCAGTAAGAGATGTCTCCCATCCTGAACAGCTTAAAAGAACTCTTCTGTCTAGATGGGGGAAAAAAAGGGATGGGAAAGGAAAGGAAAGGAAAGGAAAGGAAAGGAAAGGAAAGGAAAGGAAAGGAAAGGAAAGGAAAGGAAAGGAAAGGAAAGGAAAGGAAAGGAAAGGAAAGGAAAGGAAAGGAAAGGAAAGGAAAGGAAAACGAAGGGTAAAATAACTGTAAATAGAAAGGAAAGGAAAGGAAAGGAAAGGAAAGGAAAGGAAAAGAAAGGAAAGGAAAGGAAAGGAAAGGAAAGGAAAGGAAAGGAAAGGAAAACGAAGGGTAAAATAACTGTAAATAGAAAAGGAGCACACAGGTGACAGAACTGTGAAATGGCACCTGAGGGAAGAATCACGAAATACATGCTCTTTCCTGGAAAATAAATCAAGGTGCCCCAAAGGAAAGTGATCAATAAAATCACAAGTTACATGGAGAGGATAAACAGAGAATGATCAGTCAGTGCTCACTGCTGCAGTACAATGACATCAAATCAAACTAGCAGTTGGCAGACTGAAAGCAGACAGAGAGACTCATTCTCACACAAAGGGAAGGAAGGTAAGACACAGACAATGCTGCAAGATACTGGGGGGGCCCAAAGGCTTCCCCAGCTTCACACTGACAGGAGAGCCATATGTTAGGGAGGGATGGAGCTCCAAGTGTTTCTGGCTTGAGCAGCCCCTGAACTTGAAATGACTGGAACTGAAGAGAGAATTCTTGGCAAGTTCTACTACATTTGTCCTGTCCTTAAACTCATCTGTAAACTTTTTCTCATTGCTAGAGAAAGATTTTGGACTGACCCAGAAAAGACTTTTTATGTTCTTATGATACATTAAATAAGCAAATCAAGGACATTACATTAAGCAAATTTGAATCAATCTGCATCACAGGCCAGCAAAATAACTGGAATCAAGACTTCTACAGTGTCTGCGCTCCATCACAGCTGCATCTGCTCTGGTGAATACAAGTGACCAGAGAATGTTCTTTGGATCTGAATCAAGTTGTGGGACAGGGCCATTGTCCATACAGCTGAGCTTTTTTACCTGCTGAAACCAGAGACACCACATCCATATTGGCCATTTGGACTATTCCTTGGTCCACACCAGCTCTTGAGAATGATCATAAAGCTAGGAAAACCTGATCTTATTTTTCCATTACCAGGACCTAGCTATGAAGAAAAACAGAGGAAAAAAATCTTTTCTACATCAGGTACCTTTGTAACCAATAGTCTCTGAAAGTTTAAGTGTTTCTAGACACAGGATGTTTTTGTTTTGCAGAATAAATCAAATCTCCTATATTGCAAGTGCTTGGCATGACTCATATAATTGGTCCTGGACTGTCAGCAGCCTTGGAGCTGTGTTCATGGTGATAATTAACCCGTGTCAGTTAATCCTAGTGCCCAGTCCCATCTCCTGTAGCTGTGGTTACATCTTTTACACAGAAGCACTCCGAGCATATATTAATAAATTCAGTGTCATTTGAAACCTTTATATATACACAGAGATGACAAAATGTTGTTCCAATGCCACTGTAGGAGTCCAGGTGCTGGAATTAATGTCTTCTTAGAGAAACTTGTGTCTAATTCTCAGAGAGCTGGAAAACACTGAGGGATAATAGGTCTCTAAAAGTTCTGCTGCTTTTTCCAAACTAGATTATGATAACTTCTGGTTTTGAGTTGGAGGAGGGGAGATAAAGAATCCTAACTTTTTGTTTTCCTTCTTAAAAAAAAAATAATAAATCTGTGGGGAGCAAAGAAATATGGTTTTTATCTCTCAGCTGTATACATGCAGTAGTGTTATTTGATATTCCTGAAACCAGGAACATCCTGTTTAGGAAACTGAAGAAACCCAATGGGAATTACTATACTCTCTCCATTATTTCTGCTCCCCAATCAAAGAAAAGTACTTGAAAAGCGTGAACACTATGTTTAAAAATAGTTCTGCTGAAATATGCCCAGAGATCAGAAAAAACTTCCATATTTGGAAGAACCTACAGTATGTTCTGCCAAAGTATTTGGCTTTTCTTTAGGTCAAGGCAACCCTGGGCTTTGCTGTTGTTCCCATAATGTGCTATAGACGGGGTGAAAGTGCTCTCCTGTCATTTCCAGTTTACAGTACAGTTTGTGCTGGCTGGTATGGGACATGCCTTTGCAGCCAGTCCTACTTTGAAAACCTCAGTAACTGCAAACTCATGTTCTCTTGTGCTGCACTTGTGTTTCCTGTGAGTACACATGTAGAGCAGGCAGAATTTCCTTGAAACCTACAGAATTTCTCTCCATTTTTCTCACTGATTCCTCTCTACACACCCATTAAAAAATACTCATTTTCATTTTTTCAAAATTTCTTTTTAGAAGACTTGGTAAGAACTAGTGAAAAATTATGTTGTATCTATATAGGTTCTTTTCCTTCCTTTTTTTTTTGTTTGTTTTGCTTTTTCTTGGGGTTTTTTTGTGTTTTGGTTTTGCTTTGTTTTGTTTTGTTTTTTTTTTAAGTAAAGTTTTGATGACATTATTTTCTCAATATCTTTTTTGCTATATGTGAATTAACTCAAGCATGACCTTATATTCCCCTTAAATGCCCTACTCTTTGGGTAGATAATTACATATTGGTATAGTATGTAATATATAGTAGTATATATTTGTTTTTTCTGCTTTTTGCCTTAACTTCTCTGTCTCTCCTGACACTGCTTTTCATGCTCTAAAATGTAGTTGCCATCTAAGCTGGAGGACTGGAGCCATTACACATCTTTAGTTTCATTGTGTTAGCTGAATATATAAATCTTATATATATAGTCTTGTTAGCATACAAATTCCAGGCCTTTAGAAAGGAGGTTCAAGTACAGTGTTGCCTCTGCTCTCCTGTGGTGTTCCAGTAAAATGGTGTTAAAAAATGGCTCTAAAAATCAGGTGATGAAATCAGGGAGTTTCCTGAGCAGCCCTGGCAATAAGTATGTGCCATTTACTATCTCAGCATTTCCTGTTCCTCAGCAGCTCAGTTGCCCCCCAAGCTACCTCAAATGCAGGAAGAGGTGTCTTCATGTCTTGTCCTCAAAAAATTTTATTCAGTGTACAAAACTACATAATGCAAAAGAACTGATGAGCAGAGAAGTGGACAACAGTTAATATCCAAAACCAGTTCCTCAGTGCTTCACTGTAGCTTGAACCAGAATATTGATAAGTAAATAATAGCAAACTGATTTCTGATCTAATTCTATTTTCAATCCTGCCCTTTGCCACTCTCAGGCTCACCATTCCTGAGGTGCTGCCCATGCTCTTGAGATCTTTTGGTCTAACCAAGTCAAGTACAAAAGAAGCTGAGGCTCAAGCCTGCACTGGAGGGCTCTGATGAACTCACAGTGTCTCATAAAAGGAAAGATAGAGAGTTAAAGATTTGCTTTCAAGCTGGAAAAATGTATCCAGTAAATCGTACGGCTGGGTTTATAGGGACTTTGTTTTGTAGGCAAAATAAAAGTTAGGAAATAAAATTTGCTTCCAGGATTAAGCCTCTAATCCTTGGCTCTCCTTTGGCCAATAAAGTGTTTGATGGATATTGTAAGTCTCCATCAAAGTCTGTGTCTCAGCACTGGCTTAGCTAGTCTCCAGAGCAAACTACAAAACCTCATATGCAGCTTGGAGCCACGACACCAGGCAAATCAGTAAGGCCAAAATACAGTTTCAGGAGTATTCATATTTTGCATAACAAATTTAGTAGTTGATAAGTGTTGCAGAATCATCACAGGCTTAATTAATAATGTGGTGTGTCTCCAGTGCCAGCCCTTGTTTCAAGGGGCTGCCCTGCAGAAATTCAGTGCAGATCATCACAAGACTTCCCAGCAAGCCTTCCTTCAATAACCTAGTGAGCACACACTGAATCTCTAAATTCATTTTTCTGGGAAAGTCATATTCATTTATGATAAAACTGAGCCCTGTGCAGCTGTCAGTGCAAATGTTGGGCTTCTCTCTGTTGGGTTTTATATTCCTGAACCTAGACAAAAGTCAACTGGGGTGAGGATACAGTGCTTTTTTTTCTGAGAGGGAAAATTATAAGTACTCGGTATAATGACTTTGGGTTATCTCTGACTTGATGACTGATGACAATTCAAATGTAAGAAAATAATGTAATGTCTTATCTGTCAAGAGAAATGAATTGCTTTTAAAATCTTAGGTAAACTATGTGTTTTACAGAACAAAATGAAATTATGGGTGAAGTTAAACTGGGACTTGGTACTATGCAATGACATGAATTTACACCAGCAATATCTGTGGGGTTTTTCTGAGGCCTTGATTATTTAATTGGAGTCTTAATCTGTTAAACATTCAATTTGCACTGAATTTCAGTAGACTTCAGGTATTTTTACCTCTTTAGGCCCCTTTGACAACCTCTCTTCACATGGAAATGTGTCTTATTCATAATCCTGGAGGTAAAATGAGGTACAAGGACACAGTTGAAAATGTTTCTGCTTCTGTGCGTGCCAACATTCAGGTGTAGGAGCATTACTGACTAGGGAGGTAATGTTGGCTCCAAAGCAGTGTCCATGCTGCACACAGCTCCTTTCCACTCTGGACTAAATTGTCCCAATTCATCAGGCATCTGCCTTTGGCTTGGAGCTCTCACAAGAACGTTTGCCATGGCCTTGACGTGTGGTAGCTTGTTAGTTTGAAGGGACTTGACAGAACATCTGACTCTGCCTCACCAGTGCCTCTTCAGCTCTCAAATCTGAAAGAGGAAATTAGGAAATCAGGGAGTATTTTAGGATTTACTGCTACTAGACTTTCATCATTGAGCCTTCTGACAACTCTTGCTGGAGTTGATGAGCAAGCACTGAGCAGTTGGATGTCCTCACACCCTCCAAGGTGTAATGACTTCTTCAGATGCTCCAAAGGCTGGAATGCACTCCAGGCTGATCAACCATCTTCATTCTGGATTAAAACCTTCAGGAGTCCTTTTTGTCCCAATGAGGAAACTGTTGGTCTGTTGTCTGTATCAGTCCTTTTACCTTTACCCTTGACAAAGAGCACATCACCAGCTGTAGGTTGGCAGCTCTTTTTTGTGCTTTGTGGTATAGGCAGCAGTCTAATAAACTCCACCACTGGCAGTAGCTGAGCCAAGAACCATAATACATGAATGTAAAACACTGCCAATTGCTATAGATTTTTTCTAGTACTTGTGGAATGTCACTTCCCATACCTTTTTTCATCTCTGATGCTGTATGTACCCTCAGTCTTTCACATCACTTTAAATTAATGTGTCCTTACTGTTTCTTTGATTTCTTTTTCCTCCCTTTCTAAGAACTGCTGGTTTTATTTTCCTCTGTGGCTTACATTAGAGCCAGCTTAGATTTGATCATTCCAGTGCATCAGAGGAAACATACAGTACATACTGTGCTTTGAGCTGGGTGGACAGAGAGCTATACATAACCCTCAGTTAGCAATAATATGACTAATGAATACGTTGTACTATGGGTTTCCTGCAAAAGAGCAATTCACACAACTCAGCCTTTATCACATTGTTTTTGTTAGCCATTGCTCTTTATTTACTGTCACTGAGGCTGGGAAAGACAGCTCATTTTCTCAGCATTGTGCATATGTATCTGAGCTGGAGCTGGCAGTACAACTTGTTCTTCTCCTGCATGTTTTATAACCTGTTTTTTATTTTACAGTACTCTAGTAATTCATTCTCTCTAAAATTAAAGTGGAATGACTATTCTGTACATGGGCCACCTTGCACATTACACTCTACTTTTAAGAAAGCATAAAGGACTATATTCAAGCTTACACATCTCTCACCTGTACATTGAAGGTCCCAGAAATCCAGTAGTCTTTGCTGGCCTATTTGGAGGCATGGTTATAATTCCAAGATGTCAGCTAGCTAGAGGCCTTTGATGGATTCAATTTTCATACTATAAAGCATACTGCTTGTTTCAGTATTACTTTTAGCTGTTTATATATGGAACAGACTTACAGGACATTCAAGAAAACTGTTGCTCCCTGCTTTGTTTTCACCATTCTTTGGGCTCCCAGAGGGTAAGAAAATGGCTGTGTCCCTGCTCAGCCTCTCCTCCCATACAATACTTTTCATTATTTGTCACAAAATGTGCCTTCATTGCTTAGGTGCTCATACTTCAGATGCTTGTATCTTAGGCCTATAAATTTCCACTATCAAAGATTCCAAGTCTTGTTGTGAGATGAAGGCCCTTCATACAGACTTAACTTTGTTTATCCTCTTATGATGTGTTTATGTAAAAGCAAGATCCCCATAATGGCACTTCAGTATCACTCTTTTCAGAAGAGAACAAGTACTTTTTTGACTGGCATTTGTAAAAATTCCTGCAGTTGGGTCCTGAGTGCCTCTTGATGTGAGAGCTGGAGTAAGAGTTGAAAAAGTTTTACAGGACCACTTAGTCTTTAACACCTTCCTTTCCTCTGGGTTTGTGCTCCTTTCACATTTAATCTCTACACTGGTCACAAAGGCCATTGCAGCAGCAAAAAAAACAATTGAACTTCAAGGCAAATAAATTGTAGCAGACACAACAGAGATCTACAAGGGGACTCTCTAAGACATTCTCATACACTAACATAGCAAATATATATCTTAGAAGAACAGTTCAACTGCAGGAGAACAGCCATTAGATAGTCATCATTTTAAATTAATGCCACTTGGCATCCCCATTTCATAGTGTTCATCTCTCCAAATATTTAATTGTTTCTCATCATTGCTCTTTATTAGCCCCTTTAGCCATTTCCTCAGTTCTGTTTTTATGGAGTTTTTTTTTTGTGCAGAGTCAGGTATTTTCCAAAAGCATAACTATTCATGTTTCTGCAAAAGTAGCTGATTTAGATGAAGGGAATAGGTGACTACGACTCAAAATGTTTGGGGTGATGTATAATCAGTCCAATATTACTTCTACTGATTAACCTGCTCTCTTGCAGAGTTTAAATATTTAAAAGAAGAATTCAGTGTTATTCTTGGAAAGCTTATTATTTACATAAAGCAGTAGACTCTACCAAAAAAATCAATTCTCAGGCTATGAGAGTCAGCAGCCTCTTAGATGTTGTTCTTTTCTGACTCATACAGATAAAAAGGCTTCATGTCACATTTTGGCTCGGTGGTGAAATCCTTAGCCAGCTTGTCTGCTCCCGTGAAAATACAAGAAGAAATTCCTGTGAAGTCCTGTGCCCAGCCAAGCTCTGCCCCCTGTGCTAGGGGATGTGCCAGTCTGCTGTGCCACTCAAAGCCAGTGGAGCACAGGATTCTGCAGGAGCAGTCTGGAGAAGGCAAAATTCTGCACCCTGCACCATCACAGCACAGAGCTACTGTAGTTTGTGGCACCTCGCCCCTCACCGCATCCTCCTCTGGGACAGAGGCAAGATTTAATGTATATTATTTTGTATCTAAGAGAAGGCATTTTAAAACATCTGTTATTCTCTCTCAGAATGAAAAATCTCTTTAAGGTATTTTTGCTTAGAGACTAAAATTGGAAACATAAGAACTACCAGGTACTTTCATACATTATTTTAAATGGAAAACACAAGCAAAGCTCAGAGGAGAAACCATCCAATGCTACACACTCCTAAAATGCATTCACTTAGTGTTTTTATTTTTCTTCCTCCTTTTCCCCAAATATCCCAGCTTTGTAGAGAAGAAAAATAAATATTAGATATTGTACAGATGTGATCTCAGTATTTTGGAACTGCTTAAAACAGTGGGAGCTCCAGACTGAAATCCTTATGTAGAAATTACCCAAATAAAGCTCCCACTGAGGCCAAGTGTTTTACTGCCATTTATACAATTGTATAAAATGAGCTACATGCTTTACAGAACAAATAAAGAAAAATCACATGATGTCTTTATCTCCTTCCCTAGTTTGTCTTACTCTCACAATTCATTGCATAAGAGAAACAGCACAGGAGCAGGAGAGAAAAGACACACCATAAATGGTGATAGAAAACTCTATAAAAACAACAGCTGGATGGGGCAAAATTTCCTTTGTTGAAGTCAGATGGCTATTTATTTTTAAACATTTGACAAAATATTTTTCTTTTTGATTGACTAGCTGATAATTCCGCAGGAGTTTTACCTAAGTGGACACTAAATGAGGACTCATGAATAAACCTGCTATAAACTATTAGATCACTGCTGTGTATTATGGTCTTATTTTTATCCAAAGACTTTTACTAAAATAGCACAGCTTTCATCTGAGCTCCCTTGTCAGACAGGGCTGTGAGGAACATTTTGGCAGTGCCTGCTCCCCCCTGCTGATTCCCCAGCCCAGGGGGCTCTGCAGGGACCTGGGGGAGCAGCACTGCTGCCACTGTCCCTCCCACCCTCTGTGTGCCTCACCCCTCTCTGCTCTGGAGGCTTCTCCCCAGAAACCCAGCTCACTGAGAAACAATTATTCTGGTTTTTTACTATTATTATTATTATTATTATTATTCAGCAAAGAAAATAGCTGTTTTTTTTTTTAATCTGACCATTCAGATTCAAAGAGCCTCTCCACAAGGAGTTGCTACAAACAAAAATTTTAAAGGGATCCTGCTTTAAAGAGATTTCTGATCTTTTCTTTTCTCTTGGTGACACCGAGATAAAAACAGCACTTTAGTTGACAGGATTATGTTGCAGTGAAATGGAGCTTTGCGTGGGAGCAAATTGAGAGCCATTGTATGAAACTCTCATTACTAATCATATAATTGGGAAGTAAAAACATTTTCAGATTAGCCTTGGCTTTCATAAGAAAGGACAGGGATCTCTTTTCAAGCATATTGGCATTGGAGCAGAAGGAATTGAATTAATTGTGATCAGGACATAGGGAAGTGTGGCACAGACCCCTGAGCTGGACAAGTAGAGGGAAGGCAGGGAAGTAGAGGATTGGGCACATGCTGCAGGCTGCAGTAAACTCTATAGTCATGTGTGTATTTAAGTACATTTATGTATTGCTGAAGACCAGGAAGACTTAGAATTTACATAAATAATTACCTGAAAGAATACATTCTTCTAGGAGCATCCCATCTCAAGCACTTAACAAAGGTAATGAAAGATAGTAAAAACACTAAAGAAAATATTTTGATAAATGAGTAGACAATGGATTATGAAATGTGTATATTGATGTATCTCTCTTATAGACTTTCATTGGCTTGAAATAAGATTTGAAATTATTGTGAGATTCCAAATGTTCTGTCTAACCTGGCTGCAGTATTTATTTGATACTGACACATGGCAAGTGAATATATTACTATATTCTGCTCCAGTAGCAGTAGCACTTCGCTCTCCATTATGGTTCAGCAACTTTATGACACTGTGGAAATGAAGAGATCAGTATTTAAATATGCCTTATCAAAAAGAAGCATAAAAACCCCAAAAATGCCTCTGTCCTCCAGGCCAGGAAGTCCTTTCTGAAATGATGGTCACATGCTTACTAAACTTTTTTAAGTCTGTGATGTGGAGATAGGGAAAGCTCCTCACTACTATTCTTTGATGAAACAAAAGAATTATAGAATCATACTGTTTTTGCATGCGTGCCAGGCCAGACCAAAAATGAGGTTTGGGCTTCAATTAACTTTGTATAGACATCCCTAAGACAAAAATATCATTCACCATAATGACAATGAACTAATACAATAACTAATACTACTGTGTATCTGAAAGAAATAGAAATACATTCAGTGTGACCTGCTCAGCATAAGTAATATCTTTTTAACAGGTAATGAAGTTTGGTGCTGACTGAAACTGAAACAAAAGGGAAAAGAGAAAAAAAAAAAAAGAAAAAAAATAGTGGCAAACTTTTTGGTTAAGATTTGTTTGTTGCCATAAAACATTATCAGCTGAAGACCTGATTCTAGCACAAGATCTTTACTCACTGCTGCAGGGCTCTAAACAAAACCCCCTGGGCAGTGAGGTAAAAGATAGCACAGTGAAGGTGGAAAGGGCTCTACTGGGTATTAAAGAGGCTCAAGCCTAATACTGGCAGCATGACTAGATAAACTAATGGACATTCTGAGGTGTGGAATCACTCTGCTGGGCCCTCTAAAGCCCTACATTTTTCCATGTCATATCCTACTTGCCTCTCTGAGATGCAGAGGAGGTGGGTATAATCCAAGGATCTTTGTTCTCATGTTCTCTGCTCATATGAGAAATGGCAATGGTGCAGTAAGAGAACCAGAGAATATGCTACAATAAGAGGCACCACGGGTAAGTCAGCATCTCTTTTCTGGACACCAGACTGCTCTTCCTCTCAGTGGAGGCATAGCTACAACAGGACATTGCTAAAGCCAACAATATTTGAATATTTGAATATTATTTTGTACCTGTCAGACCAAAAAAATAAATTGAATAAATAGTAGAGAGATAACAAAGGGAACCCAAGAGGGACTTAAATTCACATCAAACTTATATGTTCAGTTTTCATACACAGATTAGACAATTGTAAATTATCTCTCTAGCATGTTCCATATAGTGAACTGAAGGTTTTCAATGCTAAAATAATAAACAGTATCTCTGTAAACAGTACCTTTTGGCACCTTCATAAACCATCTTATCAGAATCAAAAGCCTGGATAATCCTAAGGACTAAGGCCTGGACTCTTCAAGGTATTTTAAGGATCTGTGTGTGTAGTGCCTTCTTATGTTTATCACTGATTCTTACAGTCTCTGAGAAAACTGTACCTCTGACATTTTCTTATCTCTTTGACCACACTCCCTCTGCTGAGCAGGTCTTTAGCCATCACTTGCCTCTTTGGGTAGAGTCAGAAATTTTCCCATTCTCAGCCTGGACATCCAACACGTCCCACACACAGCAAATAAGATTTAAAGCAAGCATCTGATTTTAGTCCAGATCTTTAGTCCAATCAGTTCTGGTCCCTTTTGACAAAAGCTTCCTCATATATAGCATTATTTACCAAGGACAAAACTGTTTCTGAGGAAAGATATCTTCAGAGCAATGCAACCAAGAATTGATTATTAATTGATTATTCTCCCATACCTTTTCTAATTCTGACACAGTTGCACACTCTACTGCTTTCAGTCCCACCTTTTCTCCTGAAGGACATGCTATCCTCAAGGAGAGCTACACCAACTTAGCTTTCCTGTCTCTAAAAGTGGAGTATAACAGCTTCTTTATTAGCACCAAAGACAAAGGTCAAGTGTGAAGTAATCTTTCCTCTGTCATACACAGCCTGTCATATGTTGCACCAGACAACTGTTTTCAGTGACCAGGAAAGGCTTTATCTCAACAAATAGCCCATTTTTACTCCAGATAAATATTTTTTACCTCTTCCATGCTCTTTTCTCTCTCATGCCTATTTTTTTTTATATTTCAAAAAAATGAGGCTCACAACCCACTGAAGATATAAGCAGGATTCCTACGGATTCCCTTGACTGTCTTTCCCTCCTCTATGTGTTAGAGAAATTTCTATTAATCGACTGTGTGTTTTTTCTAATCACTTTTCCCACAGCCTGATTTAAATTAGTTTAATGTTTTCAGACAGAACAGCTCTTAGTTCCCTCTGTAGACTACAACTGTCTTGCAACTTTTCCTTGTTGATCACAGAAACAATTATCCACAGATGAAAATACAGAAGCTTCATGCCAACTGCATTACAGAAAAGTTTGTTATTCTGCTGTCTCTAATAGACAAATATTGTCTTCATTCTCCAGTGCTTTCATTTCAGCAGCAATTATAGGCAGTACTTTGCCTTGGAAAAAGATAACAAAAAAAAAATAATAATTGAGAGTTCAGTTTCAGAGGATTAGGTGTGATGTTGACATCCACTAGTCTGGAGTTGGAGCAGCACTGAAAGGAAAACAGAACAGAGATAAAAAGAGAGAAGACAAAACAAAAATTTTCACCTTCAAATTAAGTGATGAAGCCAACTCAGGAGGACACATGAAGGCAGACAGGCAATAACATTCATCATATTTTCTATTTATAAATAAAGAGAATATAAAAGAATCATCACTAAAATTGTCTGTGAGCAATTGTATTGCCTTGTGTTTAGTTCCAGATATTATACACCCTTAAGAAATCCAAGCTTGAACATCTGATTGTGGAGAATTTCAAAGGCACTTCTGGGAAAAAAATGTTCCCAGTCTTCCTTAGAAGACTTCACTGTCCAGAGCTAGGCTTAGGATAAGCTGATTGCTTGTTCCTTCCAGGGAAACCTTATAAACACTGCTTGTGTCTACAGTGAAAAATATCTGGAAGAAGGAAACTGAAGCACAGTGATGTGTACACTATGTGAGTTGGTGATATCTGCTAGAGTGCAAAAGAGTGTAAACATTGAGGATATATAATGGAGCATGGCAGTATTCCCACAGGATCACTAATCTCATCCACAGGCTGCCCAAATCTCATGATAGAAAAGGCAAAGCAAAACAGATGTTTGCCTGTGCTGTCTGCTTCTCACCACCTTGAATTGAGGATATCCTTGCAGGAAACAACTCCTTCAGTGTATACATATACACAAGGATATTTTTGTGGGTTTGGAAGGCAGAGAATTTTGTGATGCTTGTTTTTTATAGATAAGCTACAGAGGAGGCCTGGACATTTCTCATCACCCTAAAGAGTTGTGTTCTGAAGGTGCACATTCAACTTGCACCTGTTAAGTCTGTGATGGCTGCAGGATCCATGCACAAAGCAATTAATAAAATCTTGAAGCCATTCTTGGGTATTCACTATGGTCCAGATCTCACTTCCACTTCACATAAAACTTTTCTAATAGCATTTAAATTATGAGATCTTCAAAACCTCATACAAGAAATAGTTCATGAAGATATGAAAAGCTATGTTTCAGGTCTCTTGAGCAGTAGCTATAATTAAAACTATTGAATAGTGATTATAGACTTGAACTATGAAAATACTGAGAGAGAATCAGCCAAAATAAAAGTCTTGATTAAACTGGGACTTGATGTGGAAGAGCTCAGAGACTTCAGTTAGGCATAGCCTGTAATAAAGTCTGAAAGTCACAGATAGAGATTACAACAGGAGAATTAATTTTTAACATTCAGTTATCACTGATTCTTTACTTATCCAGATTATCTTTGATTTTATTCACAGTATAAACTTAGCAATCATCACAGAGTTCTGCCAACAGCAGCTTGCAAAAAATGAGCCAAGGTTTCAACCAGGTGACTGCCCATTTAATAATAAGATCTGAGCCCTGGAAAATGGACTAGAAATGCCAGATGAGAAGCTTTTCAGTTTCTGATTGCATTGGTAGGAATTACTGTAAAGACAGGCTGAGCTTTGGCTTTTCATTTTTTTGGTCGGGGCAAAAAATGCTGAGACACACAAAAATGTAATAAAATGCCAGTGGTTTCTTTGCTTGCCAACTGCATTCATAAACCTACAAGATTGCTACATATCAGGCCACATATGGACAAATGATTAGCTAGTTTGCTTCTTAGTTAATGGTCTGAATTAATCAGTGACATGAAGGAGAATTACTTGAATGAAGGACTTTCTGTGCCAAAAATCTTTTATGTGGGGACATAGCTAAATATGGAACTAATGGAAGATAAGAATAAAAAATAAAATAAAATA
>VXBI01009019.1:0-16581 GCA_013397375.1 Toxostoma redivivum
AATCTCAGGAAGTGTGGCTGCTTCCTGACCTTCCCTCCATCTTCTCCCCTCCAGGAATCTCTGGGAAGAGCTGCTGCCAGTTCCATCCGCTCCCTCTATGGCACCACCTTCCAAGTGGGCACCATTTGCAGCACCATCTGTGAGTATTTGGCCACTCAGGGCTTTGAGGGGCTGTTCCAGGACACCAATCCCAATCCCTGCCTGCACCACAAGGGTGTGTCCCTGTGCACTGGCACATGGGATCTGAGTGTTCCCATCCAAACCTCATCCCCCAGAATGCAAACAGCAGGAGAGCAGAGCTCCAGCACTGCTTGCTCACCCCTGTGGATCATCTCCCTTTCCCTTCCAGACCAGGCCAGTGGAGGCAGCATTGACTGGAGCTACGACAATGGCATCAAATATTCCTTTGCCTTCGAGCTGAGGGACACGGGCCGCTATGGATTCCTGCTGCCAGCCAACCAGATCATCCCTGCAGCCAAGGAGACCTGGCTGGGGCTGAAGAGAATCATGGAGCACGTGAGGGACAAGTCCTCCTGAGAGCTGGACTGGAGTCAGCTCTGCAGCACCAGCTCATGGTCCTCCATGATGGCTGCAGTGATGGAAGTGGCTGAATAAACCCCCTGTGCACTCCCCATGCTGTTTGACATGTTCCTCTCTGTGTGACACATCCCTGAGGAGATTTTGGGACACAACCCTCCCTGCCCACACAGCCAGTGCCACCCCTGCCATTGTTAGAGCTTTGGAAATAAAAAAAAAAAAACCCTCCAGTAATTGTTGGAAACTTCCTTATGGGAAATCATGGAATTATAGAATGATTGGAAAGGATCTTAAGGATCACCCAGTGCCACCCCTGCCATGGCAGGGACACCTCCCACTGTCCCAGGCTGCTCCAAAGCCCCGATGTCCAACCTGGCCTTGGGCATTCCAGGGATCCAGGGGCAGCCACAGCTGCTCTGGCAATTCCAGCCCAGCCAGCAATTCCTTCCCCAGTCTCCCCTTTTTTCCCAATCTGAAGCCATTCCCTGTGTGCTGTCCCTCTGTCCCTTGTCCCCAGCCCCTCTCCAGCTCTTCTGCAGCCCCTCCAGGCCCTGGAATATGCTGGAAGCTCTCCCTGGATCCTTCTCCTCTCCAGGCTGAAGGGGCTGGTGTTAACCAGCATAACCCAGGCTATGGAACTGATTAAAATAATTTAATTTCCCTTAACGAGCCCCCAACCACAGTCCTCAAATGTACACCCCATCCATTTGGCTGCCCCTTTTCTCCCTCCCACACCTTCCCAGCAGATGTGGGTGGAGGGAAGATGGAGATGGGAGGACACCTCAGGAGCCCCTCGTTCCATTGTTAATCCTGCAAATTTCTTGGGGATTAAGAGCAAAGAGCTCAGGAGGCCCAGAAGGATCAGAGCTTAGCCCTGGCTGCTGCTGCTGTGGTGATTATCGAGTCTAACAGGTTTATCTTGGTGTCTTGTGACCCCCCAGCAGCTGGTGAGTTACTCACCCTCGGGAGGCTGGCAGGAGAGCAAACAGCGCTGATGTGCTGGATAAAACCCTGCGGGCTCAGGGCACGGAGCTGTGGGCAGGAAAAGGGGGAGGCACGAGATGGGGTTGGATTTGGGTTAAAAGCTGCTGTTTTGGAAAGCAAACCCATGCTTGGGGCAGCCAGTGCTACCCAAGTGTCCCTGTCCCCTCTGCTCATGGCTTTATCCAGTGGCACCTGCTTTCCAAAATCCCGTCCTCTGCCTGGTGATTAAAAACCACTGATGGTAAATCCCAGGGACAGGGCACTTGGTCCTGGATGAGCTCTTGTCTCCAGAGCCTGAGGAGCCTTGGTGGGGAATGTGGAATTCTGACCTTGTCCTGGCTTGGAGGCTCATTCCAGCCAGGCCCTGTCCCCTCCTCTCTAAGTGCCTGCTGTGGGGAGAGCTCTTCCAGGTCTGGAACCCTGACTCCTGAGGGATTTGGGGTCAGAGCAGGGGATGCCACCCAGAGGAACAGGAGGGTGTGTGCCGTGATGGGAGATGGGCTGGAGATAACACAGGGACCTTCCCATCCCAAGGAAGGAAATTATTGAGGAAACAGAGCCAAGCTCTTCACCACAGAGTGATGGGAGAGATAACAGCATCAGCTGGAAGGAGGGAGAGCCAGGAGAAACATCAGGAAATGCTTTTCACCAGGAGGAGAAGCAGCAGGACCTGGTTCCAGGGGGGCTGTGCAGCCTCCATCTCTGCAGGACTCCAGGATCCAAGGAGGAGGGAGCTGGAGGGTCCCCAGAGCTGGTCGTGCTTCATCCAGGCACTGCACACAGACCTGCTCCCTTCCCACCTCAGCCACCCTCGAGGAGGATCCTGGAACAGCACCAGCTCTGCTCTGCAAACCCCAGCAGACCCTGGTACCTTCCCTCCTGCTCTCAGTGCAGCCAGAATCCCTGGATTTAACGGAGAAAAACACGGACAGGGGATGTGAGCTGTAAAATCCTGCCCTGGGAGGTGCCTGCCAGCCTGGAACACAGCCCAGGAACCTGGAGCATCCCTGACCAGCACGGTGGGAGCTTGGGGCAGCACAGATAAGGCCCAACAAAGGCCCTGCTGTAACCTGCAGAACAAAGGCACTGCTTTAACTGGGGAACAAAGACACCTCTGACAAACTGACCTCCTGGGATAGCCCCAGCTGCTCCAGAGCCACTGCTTGCACTGAAAACATTAAAATAAATCATTTTCTACCCAAAAGTGAGCCTTTCTGTGTCAGCATTGCCCCAGGTGAACGTCCTTGTGCACAACTTCCATCAGCTTTGAAGTGAGATTTCACCCACCATCAAGTGGCCTCGCTCCTGGGAATGGTTTGATGAATAATTTGAATGATATATTTCACATTTTATATATTTATATATATACATAAAGTAATTAATCATAAATAAGTATGTTTAAACGCTTGCTTTTTCTACCAGTAACTTTGTAGTAGCTTGCATTACACATGCATTACTAATCATAATTATGATTGACTTACTCATAGCAATGTGCAATGAAGAAATTCATGGAAACAAAGAGGTGCTTCCTTGTGGTTTTGGGGCTCCTGTGACCACACCACCCCCACCATCCCACACCCTTGGGTTGGGAGCTGCCTGCACCCACAGCAGCTCGGAGCTGGGAGCAGGGACACTCATCAGGACCCACTCACCGAGGAAGACGTTATCAGATCCTCCCTAATTTGGCTGCTCTCGTGTTGACTTTGCCAAATAAAGCAAACATTTGGGCTGGAGGGAGCCCTTCCTGCCTGCTCTGCTCGTCGCTGCCGACGCCGCCGATGCGGCCCCGCTGAGGAGGGACCCAGGGGGTTCTGGCCATCCTCGGGGCTCTGGCTCTGCTGCCACCCACCATGGAGACCCTCCTGGTGTTCCTCACCCTGCTGGGGGTCACCAGCACCGAGCAGCTCTTCGTGGGGTGAGTCCTGCTGGAGCAGGGGGGCGGTGGGACCCAGGCTGGCGTGGGGATCCAGGTGAGAGAGGCTCGGGGTGAACCACAAGGGTGACATCCCAAAGGATGGGATTTTTCCCAGCTGGGAAAGGTTTGGTTTCATCCCAGGTTTGGAGCAGGTAGGAATGAGGGAATGCTGCACCCTGAGGGCATCGCTCTGAGCTTTGCCAGGCTGTGGAATCCCAGAGGATCGGGGATCATGTGTATGGCTCAAACCAGGGATTGACGGGAATGAAAACCCAAGGATTGCTGGGAATAGCAGCCAAGGATTGTCAGGAATAAAACTTATTGATTTCTGGGAATAACAGCCAAGGATTGTCAGGAATAAAACTCAAGGATTGTCAGGAATAAAACCTAAGGATTTCTGGGAATAACAGCCAAGGATTTCTGGGAATAAAACCCAAGGATTGTCAGGAATAAAACCTAAGGATTGCTGGGAATAACAGCCAAGGATTTCTGGGAATAAAACCTAAGGATTGCTGGGAATAACAGCCAAGGATTGCTGGGAATAAAACCCAAGGATCGCTGGGAATAACAGCCAAGGATTGTCAGGAATAAAACCCAAGGATTTCTGGGAATAACAGCCAAGGATTTCTGGGAATAACACGGCGTGGGAAAGAGCAAGATGTGGCTGGAGAGGGGGCCCTGAGGAGGGAGGGCAGCACTTTTTCCAGGATGAACATCCTGGCTGTAGCTCCTGGAGATAAGAGCAGCACAGTCCAGTGCAGGAATGAGGCTGAGAAGGGGGCATGGGATGTAGGGGGGTGGGGGTGAGGACCACCCAAAACTCCCAAAGCTTCCAAGCCATTTCCAGAAAGGTCTGAATGACTGGACTGGCAATGAGAGAGTGGGAATTCCATGTTCAGAGTAGGGAAAAACCTATCCATAAAAATGTACCCCCAGGATGTTGGACATCCCAGCAGCTGGGGATCCCATGACCCAGGGAATGCTCAGAGCTGTGCCAGGGGGGTTAGGTTGGATATCAGGAAAGGTTTCTCATCCAGAGGGTGCTGGGCACTGCCAGGGAATTCCCAGAGCTCCAGGAGTGTTTGGACAATGCTCTGAAGGACAGGGTGGGATTTTTGGGATCTGGAGTTGGATTTGATGCTTGTGGGCCCCTTCCAGCTCAGGATATTCTGTGATGGGACTGACCCACCTTCCTCCCTGCTTTCCTTCCTCCTTGGACACGGTGCTGTGGTTGAAGGATCCATCCAGGATCACTCTCCTCCAGGCAGGGGGTGCTGGGAGAGATCCAAAACTGCCCAGGGAGTGTCAGGGCTGCTCCCTGATTTTGGAAAAATCACAAGGATTTAATGCCTGCCTGAGCCCCCCAGCAGGACATGGGTAAATGAAAATTATCACCCTGGGGAAGTGGTTAAACTGAAAAGGAGGATGAACAGAGGATGGAAGGTACAAAAGGGGAAAGGTGAAGGAATTTGGTGCCATTTTAAGAGTGACTTTAAGCACTGCCCAACAGGAGAGGTTGGAGGATTGATCTGAGATGACAAAACCTCTCCCATAGAACATTTCCTCCTCTGCAGGGGCTGTGCCTGTCCTTGGGGACCCAGCCAGGCTGGGCTGGCACCTCTGCTGGGGAATACATCCATAAATATAGAATATATCCATGAGAGATATCCCCCAGCATCCTGGGAGCTGACCAAACAGAGCTGGAGATCATCTCAGCCTCCCCAGAACCTGCCCTTTCCCCATCATGGCTGCTCTGAACCTGCGTTTTTTTCTCTCAACACCAACAACTGATGCATTTTCCAACCCTGTGAGATTTTGTGGAGCTTCCCCAGCTCAGAGTCCCCTCCCTGTGACCCCTGTGCCTCCCTGCAGGGACCAGGTCCTGCGTGTGACAGCCAGGAACGAGGAGCAGATGGCCCTGCTGGGGGTGCTGGGGGAGCAGGAGGAGCTGCAGGTGAGCTCTGAGGGGTCCTGAGCACCCCCTGGTCACAGACCTGGTGAGTCCAGGCCTCTCTCCTTCTTTCCATCCTATCCTTTTCCCTCCCTATTTTGGATTTGTATCATTTAGAACCATAGAAATACAAATTTAACTCGGGGTTCCTTGAGCTCAGAGCTCCAGTTTGGTATGAACTGGGAACATCCCACAAATACCCAAACAACTTGGGCTGAAACATTTCTGTATTTCCTATCCAGACATCCATCTGTGGCCCAAAATTTGTCCAAAAACCTTTTTAGATCCTTGAGGGAAACTCCTGTGAGACCCCAGGAGGTGCTGGGAGCTCAGTGGATGAGCTCCAGCACGGGATGGGGGCTGAGTTCTCCCTTTCAGCTCAATTTCTTCTTCCCAGGTGGACTTTTGGCGTCACCCCCACAGCCCTGGCCACCCCGTGGACCTGCGGGTGCCCTTCCCCAACCTCCAAGAAGTCAAAAAATTCCTGGATTCCCATAATTTCTCCTACAGTATCATGATTGAGGATGTGCAGGTAATGGTTATGATGGGATCAAGACAAGTTCCTGCAGCTCAACCCTGAGAGAAAGTCCAAAAAGTTGGAAATCAAGAAATGGAAGAAAAATCCAACCTCCCTGCTTCTTTCAGCCTGTTTGATTTGGGGTTTTTTTGGGTTTTTTTTTGTCTCATAACCAGGAATTATTGGATGAAGAAAAGGAAAGCATGAGGAGGTCTAGGAGGATGAAGAGAAGCTCCAGGATGTTTGATTTTGCCTCCTACCACACAATAGACGAGGTACCTTTGTCTGCAGAGCATTGGCTTTGTCCTGCTGGGGTCACTGCCTTGTGGGGAAGGTCGTGGTGAGTTCTCTGTGACAGGTGAGACCTCCCTGGGACACTTTTCTCACTTTTCTCCTCCTTGGTGGAGCTTTTAGCTGAGATGGGAGACTGGGAAACCTTCCACATCCAGCCTGGGATCTCCCAACCTGTGGAAGACATTTTCAGCTTTGCTGTGGGGGTGCTTGGAGCCCAGTTTGGGGCTGGTGGGGGCATCTCAGAGCTTTTTTTCCCCTCACCATTCCTTCTACTTTCCCCAAAAAACCTTGTGATGTGCTCACACAGAGCCCCAACCACCTCGTGTTCTCCAGGGAAGCACCAGATCTTCCCCAGGGAAGCTCTGCCTGTTGCATCCAGTGCTGGATACCCTCAAATCCAAAAGGTGAGAACCAGGCTGAGCCCCGTGACCCAGCAGCTCCTCCTTCCAGATCTATGACTGGATGGATGTCCTGGTGGAGGATCATCCCAACCTCGTCAGCAAGATCCAGATTGGGCAGAGCTATGAGAACAGACCCCTGTATGTGCTGAAGGTGGGTCCTGGGGCAGCCTCACCTGGAAATTCCCCCTCAGGATGAGAAGTTGTGCCAAGGGTTGGACAGCAGCAGGAATTTCTCCGTGGGCAGGGCTTGGCAGGGGTGTCCAGGTTTGGAGTTCCCATTTCTGGAGGTGTCACTCAGGGCTCAGGGCTGGGGACAGGGTGGGGATGGGGCACAGGTGGTCCTGGAGGGTTTTTCCAGCCCCAGTGATCCCGTGATTCCCACAGTTCAGCACCGGGGGACAGAAGCGTGCGGCCATCTGGCTGGACACCGGCATCCACGCGCGGGAATGGATCACCCAGGCCACCGGCGTCTGGACGGCCAACAAGGTGACCTGGGGGTCACCTGGGATGTGGGACCCCGGTTCTCACCCTGCACCCAGCCCACCCTCATCTCCAAGGGGCACTGGGGCAGCTCCTGCTCCTCTCCGTGCACAGATCGCCAAGGAGTACGGGCAGGACCCCTCTGTGACAGCCATCCTGGACAGCATGGACATCTTCCTGGAGATTGTCACCAACCCTGATGGCTTTGCCTTCACACACAGCTCTGTGAGTGTGGGGACACCACGGGGGGGTCTTGTCCTAGAGCTGTCCCTGGCCACGTCCATCTGTGGTTTTTGGGTCCCATGAGTGGAGATCCCAGTGCAGGGGTTGGGATTCCTATGGGAATCTTGTCCCAGCACTGTCCCCAACCACGTCTGCCCATAGTTTTGGGTCCCATGAGTGGAGATCCCTGGGGAGGGGGTTGGGATTCCCATGGGGATCTTGTCCCCAACCACATCCATCTGTGGTTTTTGGGTCTCATGAGTGGAGATCCCTGGGGAGGGGTTGGGATTCCCAGGGGGGAATCTTGTCCCCAGTGATGTCCCCAACCACATCTGTCCGTGTTTTTGGGTCCCATGAGTGGAGACCCCTGGAGATCCCTGGGCAGGGGTTGTGATTTCCAGGGGGGTCTTGTCCTCAACCACATCCATCCATGGTTTTTGGGTCTCATGAGTGAAGATCTGGAGATCCCTGGGCAGGGGGTTGGGATTCCCATGGGGATCTTGTCCTCAACCACATCCATCCGTGGTTTTTGGGTCTCATAAGTGGAGATCCCTGGAGATCCCTGTGCAGGGGTTGTGATTTCCAGGGGGGTCTTGTCCTCAACCACATCCATCCGTGGTTTTTGGGTCTCATAAGTGGAGATCCCTGGAGATCCCTGTGCAGGGGTTGGGATTCCTATGGGAATCTTGTCCCAACGCTGTCCCCAACCACGTCTGCCCATGGTTTTGGGTCCCATGAATGCAGATCCCTGGGCATGGCTGGGATTCACATCCCTGCTCTGCTCTCTGTGTGCTCCTAGAACCGCCTGTGGCGCAAGACCAGGTCCATCAACGCTGGATCCCACTGTGTTGGGGTGGATCCCAACAGAAACTGGGATGCTGGGTTTGGAGGTGAGACCTCGGCCACCAGATCCCCACGCTGGGCATTTCTTGTGCCTCAAAACATCAGCAGAAAAGCTCAGGGATGGAAACCCTTCCTGAGGGATCCTCTCTGGATCTCCTCCTCCTCCTGCTGCAGGTGCTGGCTCCAGCAGCAATCCCTGCTCTGAGACCTATCGTGGCCCTCATGCCCACTCTGAGAGGGAAGTGAGAGCCATCGTGGATTTCATCCGTGCCCACGGGAACGTGAAATCCGTCATCTCCATCCACAGCTACTCCCAGATGCTGCTCTTCCCCTATGGATACAGGAGGGAACCCACACCTGACCACCAGGAAATGGTGAGATGGCCCCAAAATGTGGGGCTGTGACCACCTGGAAAAATCAAGCAGAGCATCCCAGGAGCTTCCCTGCTCCCATCCCTGGATATAACCCAAATATTGAACCCCTGCACCTGGGTCCTGGTGGAGGGTGGTTATGAGAGGGAGCTCAAACATCAAAAATTGAGGGGTTTTGGGAAAACCTAGAGCAGAAGGGATGAGGAATGATGGCCTTTAGATCCCCCTGCCTCTGATCTACCAGATCTCACCAATTTTGGTGGTTCCTTTGCAGAATGAACTGGCCAAGAAAGCCGTGAGCGACTTGGCCGCCGTGTTTGGGACAAAATACACCTACGGCAGCATTGCCAACACCATCTGTGAGTGTCCCTCCCTCATCCCACAGAAAATCCCTTGGGAATGGGTTCCCACCTGGGCTCCTCTCCCTGCAGACATGGCAGGAGGCACCACCATCGACTGGGCCTACGACAACGGGGTGAAATATTCCTTCACCTTGGAGCTGAGGGACTCGGGGCGCTATGGATTCCTCCTGCCCAGCTCCCAGATTGTCCCCACTGCCACTGAGACGTGGCCAGCGCTCCTGGACATCATGGTCCACGTCCTGGAGCATCCCTACTGAGCCCACACCTCCCTCAGCATTCCCTCCTCTCAATAAATCCTCCTGGAGATTCAGTGGTTTTGGGCACCCTCATTTTTTTTTCATGCTAAACTCAAAAAAAAGGGTGGAAAAGGGCTTGCAGCTCTGCAGGTGTTGATTTTCCCCCGTGACTTTGGTTCAAAGTCCCCATCCTGATGGGATAAGATGGGGATTTTTGGGCAACCAACCCCAAATCTGTGGGGTTTTGAGCAGTTTTGTTTCATCATCCTTGACTGGGCGGCTACAAGGAGGGATATGGGGCACCCTCAGGGTCATTGCTGGGTGCAAAGTGCTTCCAGGAATTTGCTGTTTATTTCTGGCTCCTGGGACAACTGTCACCTGCTCTGACCTCTGTCCTCAGCCCCATTTCAAACCATTTTCCCCACCACTGTGGTTTAGGGATCCAGCTCACCAAGTGAAAATCTGCATTTTGCACATTCTCAACCCAAGCTGATCCTTTCCCTCCCCTCAGCCAGCGCTGGGGGCTGTGGGATTTTGGCACCTCCTGCTCTCACCTTGCTGGCAGCTCACTCACCATGACCCCAGCCTGTTCCTGGGACAGGTTTGGCCAGGACTGGGATTGCCTGGATGGGGACAGTGGGGCCTGACCTTGGCTGGTCACCAGAGCCCTGGGAAAAGGGACAGCTGGAGGGGCCGGGCTGGGGCCACCATCCCATGGGATTTAAGAGCCCTCAGGGCACTGCTGGGATGTGAGATCAGCTCTCTCTGCTGACCATGAGGCTCCCTGTGCTCCTGGCTGCCCTGGTGGCAGTGGCCACCTGCACCGAGACCTTCGTTGGGTAGGTTGGGATGGGGCAGAAAAAGGAAAGAAAAGGGAGATCCCTGGAATGGGGGGATGGATGGGGATGGGGCAGAAGCTGTGGGAGCTGGTTCAGCCCTCAGGGAGCACAGGGAAAAGGCTCAGGGGATATCCCTGGAATGGGGAAATGGATGGGGTGGGGTTAGGCTGGACTAAACTCTTCCCATATGTCCCAACCCCACAGGCACCAGGTGCTGCGTGTCATCCCCCAGAGCCATGAGGAGCTGCAGAAGGTGCAGGAGCTGCAGGAGCTGGAGCATCTGCAGGTACTGGGTGTGGAGATGGATTTTGGGGACACCCCCCAGCCCAGGCAAAGCAGGGATGGGCTGGATGTGGGATGATGGGAACCAAGCTGTGAAAAGCAGGACAGGCTGGTGCTGGGGGTGTATCCCAAGGCAGGATCTGACCCTTCATCCCCATTTTTCCCCATCCNTGTGGGAGCTGGTTCAGCCCTCAGGGAGCACAGGGAAAAGGCTCAGGGGATATCCCTGGAATGGGGAAATGGATGGGGTGGGGTTAGGCTGGACTAAACTCTTCCCATATGTCCCAACCCCACAGGCACCAGGTGCTGCGTGTCATCCCCCAGAGCCATGAGGAGCTGCAGAAGGTGCAGGAGCTGCAGGAGCTGGAGCATCTGCAGGTACTGGGTGTGGAGATGGATTTTGGGGACACCCCCCAGCCCAGGCAAAGCAGGGATGGGCTGGATGTGGGATGATGGGAACCAAGCTGTGAAAAGCAGGACAGGCTGGTGCTGGGGGTGTATCCCAAGGCAGGATCTGACCCTTCATCCCCATTTTTCCCCATCCAGCTGGATTTCTGGCTGGCTCCCCGTGGGCTCGGACTGCCCGTGGACATCCGTGTGCCCTTCCCCAGCCTGCAGGCGGTCAAGGCTCACCTGGAGGCTGCTGGGGTCTCCTATTCCATCATGATCGAGGATGTGCAGGTCAGTGGTGCTGCAGGGGAGGGGTGGGATCCCATCCAGGGGGAATGAGGCTCATCCCACCCCATCCCACAGGCCCTGCTGGATGAAGAGCAGAGGGAGATGCTCCGCAGCAGCCGCCAGCTCCCACTCGACACCGACACCTTCAACTACGAGGCCTACCACACCATAGATGAGGTGGGAAAGCACAGATTTGTGGCATTTTGGGGGGAAAATTTTGCTCTTGGGCAGGGGGTGAGCTAGGAGTGACCCCCACATCCCCCATTCCCAGATCTACAACTTCATGGACTTGCTGGTGGCCGAGAACCCCAACCTGGTGAGCAAGCTGGAGATCGGCCGCTCGACCGAGAACCGTCCCCTCTACGTGCTCAAGGTGAGCATTTGGGGATTGTGATGCAGAGGGGAAAGTGGTGATGGGGACAAGGCCAACCCCCCATGTCTGCTCTCCCAGTTCAGCACAGGGGGCACGAACCGCCCGGCCGTGTGGATCGACACCGGGATCCACTCCCGCGAGTGGGTGACACAGGCCAGCGGTGTCTGGTTTGCCAAGAAGGTACTGACACCCCCCAAAAGGGCCACCCCGTCCCTGTTGGAGCTCTGGTGATCCCACAGGGAGCCCCAAACCTCCATCCTCTCTAGATTGTGGAAGATCATGCCAATAACGAAGGTGTGGCCTCCATCCTGGAGAGCATGGACATCTTCCTGGAGATTGTCACCAACCCAGATGGCTTTGCCTACACCCAGACCACGGTACCGCCCCGATTTCCTCTCCCTGCTTCCTACAGCCGTGCTGGATGGGGCTGGGGAGCAGGATTTGGGGTGCTGCATGTCCCTGAGAGGGCAAAGCCTCCTCATGCACGTTCCCATGGCATGGGAAGGGGGCCACCACGAGCCCTGGGCACCAGCTGAGGTGGCTCTGCCCTTCCAGAACCGCATGTGGCGCAAGACCAGGTCCAAGCACTCGGGCGCCCTCTGTGTTGGAGTGGACCCCAACCGCAACTGGGACGCAGGTTTTGGAGGTCAGAGCTGTCCCCCTGCCCCTGTGGAGCGTTTCCACCCTCCAGCTGGAGGCTCCAAAGCTGTTTCTGCCTCACTGATGTCCCCTGGGGAAGAGGTGGGATTTGCTCTCCGTGGCAGAGCTGAGGGTTTGGGCTCTACCAAGGCTTTGATGTCCCCCAGTGACAAATGAAAGTCACTCTAGGAGCCCCAGGAGCATTCCTTGCTCACCACTGAGGAGCTGAGGGGTGGGAAAAACCCCAAATTCCCACTGTGTTCTCACCATTCTCTTGTCCACAGAGGCTGGAGCCAGCTCAAGCTCCTGCTCGGAGACGTACCACGGACCCTACGCCAACTCAGAGCCCGAGGTGAAATCCATCGTGGACTTTGTCAAGAGCCACGGCAACATCAAGGCTTTTGTGTCCATCCACAGCTACTCCCAGCTCCTGCTCTACCCCTATGGCTACACCTACACTGCAGTGCCAGACCAGCAGGAACTGGTGAGACCCATGTGGTTTGGAGGGGTGGGATGGCAGGGAGCTGTGGCATCTTTTTGTACCCCAAAAAAAAGCTGTATCCCACAGGTTTATAATTTCCTTTCTCCTTTCATTTCCCTTCCCTTCCTTTCCTTTTCTTTCCCTTCCCTTCCTTTTCCTTCCTTTCCTTTTCTTTCCCTTCCCTTCCTTTTCCTTCCTTTCCTTTCCTTTCCTTTCCTTTCCTTTCCTTTCCTTTCCTTTCCTTTCTCTGTATTCCCAGCACGAGGTTTCTGCCAAGGCTGTGGCAGCTCTGTCCTCCCTCTATGGCACCCAGTACAAGTATGGCAGCATCATCACCACCATCTGTAAGTGCTGGGGCAACCCCAAAATCCCCAAATCCCAAAACCATCCCTCACACCGGCCAAATACCCCATGGAATCCAAGGCTCTGAACTCCTCCTGTTTTTTTCCTCCCTCAGACAGAGCTAGTGGAGGAACCATTGACTGGACCTACAACCAGGGGATTAAATATTCCTTCACCTTTGAGCTGAGGGACACGGGGCGTTACGGGTTCCTGCTGCCCGCCCAACAAATCGTTCCCACCGCCGAGGAGACCTGGCTGGCACTGAAGGTCATCATGGAGCACACCAGGGACAACTTGTACTGAGCTGGGAGCAGGGCTGGAGCAGCTGCAGAGGAGGGAGAAGGCAATCAATTAATAAAGAAATGAAAGGAGGATGAGAAAAGCCCTGTGGTTGTTCTCCCTATTTCTCAAATGGGGTGGAAAAGTTGTTTTGGAGCAGAACAAGCAGGGTGTGATGGGGCAGTGGTGTGGAATTGATTGAAAGGGCATGAAAATAGCAGGGATAAAAAGGAAAAGGAAGGTGGTGGTTTTGCCTTTGCCCTGGCAGAGGATGGACAGGGAATTGGGCTCTGGGACATGAGGTCAGCAAGATTTATTTGGGCTCCAGGAGAGCTGGAGAGGGACTGGGGACAAGGCATGGAGGGACAGGACACAGGGAATGGTTTCAGATTGGGAAAGGGGAGATTTGGGAAGGAATTGCTGGCTGGGCTGGAATTCCCAGAGCAGCTGTGGCTGCCCCTGGATCCCTGGAATGTCCAAGGCTAGTCTGGAGCACCCTCAAGTAAGGGAAGGTGTCCAGGAGTTGGAACTTGCTGGGCTTTAAGGTCCCTTCCCACCCAAAGCTGATTTTGTGATCTCTCCTCACCTGCTGCAATCCCTAAGGAATGGGGAGCTGAGCCTCTGCCCACTCCCAGCTTTTCCAGGCTCTCCACACCTCTCAAAGCTGCAAAAAAGAAAAATCACCCGAGCAGATGCTGTATTTTACATTTTATTAAATTAAACCTCTCAGCCTCTGCAGAGTTTGACTCTGCTCCAAACAACACCAAGAGTCCAAATCCACACAAATCCATCGAGATGGTGGGAAAGCACATCCAGTCCTTGCTTTGATTCCTTGGATTTGGAGGATTTCAAGCAACTCAGGCCAGTTTTGTTTCACCAGGAGGTTTTCACGCAGCACAGAGCAGCCAGGGATTCTGGCTCTGTCTCCCACAGCTGGATAGCAAAATCAGGATTTTAGCCAATGCAATGACACTTCCAAGAGCTCATGGAGCTGGAAAAAATCTACTCCCACAGCAGCAGGACCTTATCAGACTGATCCTGCCAGTCCTGCAACCAGCATTGTCTGATTTCACACTCAGACACAATAAATGATAAATGCACTCAGAGATGTCGAGTCCTAAGCTGCCAAACTGGAAATTATGTGCCATTTCTCCTACTTTTTGTCCTTTGGGATGTGCTCAAGATTGTCAGCTTCAAAAAGGGGAAAAAACACTGAATCCAAAAATATACACAAACCCCACGAGACCACGATAAGCACAGCAGGAGCAGGCTCAGCAATGCCAGATGGAAAAACTGGAGAGCAGAATCCTCCGAAATCAACTCCAAAGTGTCCCATGGGCAGCTCAGGAAAATCAGAGGATTCCCAGGTTATCCAGAAGCACCAATTTGAGGAAAACTGTGCTACTCATTTTCCAGGAAACCTTCACCCTGTTCAGTTCCACATTCCAGGTCCCTGCTGGGTTTTGGTGAGGCAGTAGCAGCAAATTTTCCTTCAGCCACCCTAAACCTTAAAGAAGCTCCTAAAAAAACCTCTGGCAAAGGAGTCACTGGGAAAAAAAATTCCAGTTGTTCTCCTCCAGCTCAGCTTGAGAAAGACACAACAATTCACAAAGTGTCCACAAGCAAGCACGACTGTCACAGCACCAACTGGGCAATAAAAAACATCTTCATTACAAATACTTCTGGTCAGTATCATAATTTATTAAAAAAAAAAACCACCAAAGAACCCTTCCAGGATCTTCTCTCACTTTTGGCAAGTTGCTGAATGTCTTTATCTCTGCTAAAATCACCAAAGTTTGTGCTCACAGATGATCTGTGGCCTGTTCCCTCTCACGGCTCCAGGCACAGCCTGGGGATGTTATGGACACAAATTCCTTCAGCTGCACTAAAAACTTTGTGGAACAGTTTCTACTGGTCCCAGTTTTCTCCCTCCCCTACAAAACCAGTTCATCACCTCTATCCTGCCCTGCACCTCAAGTGATGCCATCCCTGCATGTAGGAAACATCATTGCAGCTGCCCAGCCTCACCTGAGCTGCCAATTCTCACCATGGCTGCTTTTCCCTGCCCTTCCCTAAAACCACAGAGGGGCTGCACTGCCCAGCATTCCCAAAGCCTGGACACTCCTTTATTTCCAGGGCCTGTTCTGGATGCTGGTCCTGCTGTGGGAGCGGCTGCTCAGGGACCCCAGGGTGCCAGCAGTGCTGGGGAGGCTGGGGTTGCTCCTCACTGATGACAGTTTGGAATCGTGGCCTGAACTGCCTCGGGTAAGGCGGCCTGTGGGACAAAAAAAAAAAAAACCCAAATCAGAAATTGGCTGGGCACAAGTTGTGGCTGCTCCATCCCTGGGTGTGTCCAAGGTCAGGGTGGATGGGTTTGGAGCAGCCTGGGATAGGGGAAGGTGGCAGGTTTAAAGTTCCTTTCCACCCAACCATTCCATGATTCCACAATGAGGTTGAAGCACATTCTGGCAATTATTTAGAATTTTAGCTTTTATATTTTTCAAATATACTGCATTAGTGCATGACTCTAAACTCCATATAAAGTGTTAGTTAACTCCATCTGCCCTTAATTAAATATATTTAATTCTACTGAAGGCCTTTCATTAAATATATCCCCATTTATTATTTAACTTTGCTTCTAGACAAGCCCAAAAAGGCATCACTGGACTCTTACTGGCAGTGTCTGAAGGAATCTGCTCCTCAGCCAGGTAATGCCTTAACTTCTGCAGATCATCAGCAGAAAACCTCCATTTGTTCTCTGCCCGTGTGGGGGGCACCCTGGGAGCTGCTTTCCTGCGGGCAGCTCCCGTGGGAGCTGGCACCTGGCAGGACACGGGGAGTGTGCCAGTGATCAACCCTTCTGGAATCTTCTGGGCAAGGACCTTGAGGCCTGCAGGGACACAGGGAATCTGTTATTGCAGCTGGATGGGCCAGGAGGGATCAGGCATGAGGGACTGATGGAGGTGGAGGTTCAGAAAGTTTGGATGGAGAAGTGTGGGGAATTCTGTCCCTGTGCCTTGCTCAGGTGAGATCCCACTTGGAATCCAAATCTGGGAATAACAGCAGGAGGATGTGGAGAGGGACAAGACACAGGGAATGGCTTCAGATTGGGAAAGGGGAAATTTGGGAATTAGGAATTGCTGGCTGGGTTGGAATTGGCAGAGAATGGCTGGAATGGCCAAGGAAGGATTGGAGCAGCCTGGGATGGGGGGAGGTGTCCCTGGAATGAGCTTGGAGGTCCCTTCCCAGGCAAGGCAGTCCAGGATTCTGGGATTCAGGACACTCAGAATCCATTGCCAGGGATTGGGATGGAAAATGGGGATGGAAAAGAGAGGAAAAGGGAAGGGAGAGCCTTGATGGTTTGCTGAGATTGCAAGGGAAGGGCCTGGATCCATCAATTCCTTGGAGAGGAGATGGATCCAAGCTCAGGTTGTGGAGAACTGGGAATTGGCAGCCTGGAGAAGGGAAGGATCCAGGGAGAGCTTCCAGCACATTCCAGGGCCTGGAGAGGGGCTGGGGACAAGGGACAGAGGGACAGCACACAGGGAATGGCTT
>VXBI01009027.1:0-17224 GCA_013397375.1 Toxostoma redivivum
GTGTCAGAAGAATGTTCTTCTACCATACAAGGCTCTGCTGTTTGGTTCTCCTCCTCTTCCACTTCTTCCCCTACTTGTTCATCAAGAGGAATTTCAGTGGATTCTGAATCCTGCGTGCAGAGAGTCTTGGAGTCACTGAAGCTGGTGTCTTCTTCTACTTGACTTCCACTGTCCTTTTCGGTGTCTGACTCACCATCTTCCTCCAGTGTTAGTTCAAACTGGAATTTTTCAGTTTGACCCTGCTTTCCCTCTTCTTTTTCTTCAGGTGCAGGCGAGGGACTTCGAGGGATTGTGCTCTGGTACCATTCTCGATTGTCTTCCAGTGTATCTAAGATATCCTGGGCATCTGGGTGGACGAGATCTGCCCATGTCTCCCACAAAGGATGAACAATGTAATCTATAAAACCCACCTGTTTCAAATAATACAAGAATATGATTATTCACAGAGAAATTAACAAGTCATGCAAAGTATGAGAAATACAATTCTAGGAAGAGACACAAGATACATTACCCATAAAGATGGCTGAAAGGAGATCATACTAGTTTATATAATAGATAAGGTCTTTTACTTTTCAAAAGTCTGATTCAGGATATTATATCAGGACATGGAAAAGATTCATTTTCAAGTGAACTACTCATTCCAAACAACTCCACTGCATCTAGTGAGCCAAATATCTGCTTTATATTTAATTCTGTTTCCGAAGGAAACCCTAATCAGCTGTAAATAATCACTTTAGGTGTATCTGCTGCTTTTCAGGTCAGGATAGTGATGGAATCCCTTCAGCAAACATACTGCCATGAGCTGTGTTTTCACAGTAAAAGTCTCAACTTGCCTCAGTTACTACTGAGGACCTGAATTAATTAACTCAGAGGAAGCAAAAGGGCATTCAGAAATTATTCAAAACATGACTATGTAACATCCTTTTCTTCTAAAAGATTTTACTACCTTATCAAATCAATTACCTGTGATTTTTCTACAGATGCATTGTGCTTATCACACATGGGACTTATCTCCATTCCCCTCTCTCTTTCCCGGTCTCCCTGACGGAAAAATTCCTCCATTATTCTGTCTGTCCATTGGCGGTAGAGATGGAGTGGCTTGGTAGGGTTGCTTAGATCTGCACAGTGCACCATATTCTGAAGAACCTAGAATAGATTGAACACCTGTGGTGTTATTACACTGAAGAAAAACATCTCCATATTTTTTTACATTTCTGGTGACTGTAAAATCTTTAAAATACATGTAATGCAAGGTTTATTCTAAACAGCCAAAACTTGCTTGTGTGCTTTTCACACTTTCAGTAATAGCCATGAATTACCTGGCTTCTGCTGCTTCTGCCTCTACAAAGGTCACAAAATCCTTGTGAGAAAGAGGATCACTTTTTGATAATTTGAAGGGAAGGCTAAAACCTCATTTTGTCCCAAACTACCCTAGCACTTTGTCAGTCTCCCAGAGTCGCTAAGACCATGTCACTTAAACCAGGGAGGAAACAGAAGGAAGCAGCGAATCATGGTGTGAAAGAGACAGCTCTAATCCATGCTGGAGAATGCAGAGGACAATGCTGTTATTAAGTATGTAATATAAGAGACCATTTTCAGGTGCATTTCCTTACCTGAATCCTGTCTGAATAGTTATCAAGAAGCAGGACACCAGAACTGGTCACTTTTTTAGTTTCAACCATAGTTTTTAAATCAGCCAATAGATTCATATGCTTAGACATATCTGTTGCAAGTACCTAGAAAAAAACAAACAAAAAAATGAATGCTGTGTAAATGATTCTACTGAGGTTTTTTGAAAAATAATTGAACATATAAATCAACAGTTTTGGAAGGAGCCCAAAGCTTCTATGCCTGAATACATAAATACGAGTCCTGTATGTTCATTATAGTAGATTCTCATGTTAATTATTTTAAGAATATGAAAAAATCAATGTCAGCATTCTTCAGAATAAACTGATCAGCCCAAATTTATTATTAAGTCAGTAGCAAATCTCTGTGATGGTAGAATGGCATACATGTCAGCATGAAACAGAACTGTATACCTTCTAGAAATGCATAGAAAACTATTGAAACTTAAAAGAACCCACTGTTTGTGTTTGGGTAAGACATGGCAATACTTTCATTTCATTGTTTACGGGCCTGATGACATGTCATTTATCATACGGTGCTTCTGTGCCTTATTATTCAATGTGCTAGCTCTATGGAAGACGGAGTCTCAACTCACAATGTCAATGACCATTTTCCTCAATGATTGTCTCTGTTTTTTGGTCAAATTCTGGAAAATGTCACAATTTTCTTCCTGCAGCAGCTTGAAACCCACAGCTAAGTGATGATTCTCCAGTACTGATGAGTCATTGTACATCAAGGCGAGTTCAGAATCTGCAATAACAATTGCAGGGCAGAAGGTTACTAAAGCCTGCATTTCTACAAAATCCCTTAAGATTTTTTTTCAAATTCATTAGATGCATAACAAGATTTACAGATAAACTTTTAGTAACAACCCTGAAAGTTACAGAATTATTGACTGAATATCTTACTAGGTCAAGCCAAAGTATGTTGAGCAAAACAAAGGAAAGGCTTTATAATGACACATATACATGTGCCTGGAGTGGCAAATTAGAAGAAATATAAGAATGGTAATTTTCAGAATACATTTTCATATCAGCATGAGCTAGCTTAGAAAATATTATATACATAATATATGCACAAACACATCTGAACTAAAACACACTCTGTTGTGTTGTCTTCTTGTGCCTCTCTCTGCCACAACACCTAAAATTTTATTGCTAGTCAAGTTTCAGCTTTCCAGCACTTTGACCTGGGAATACACAGCAGAGGCTTTTCTGCAGATCTGCTGCAGAGCATACGCTTCTTGGTTTTCAAATCATGTCTTTCTGCAGTTTTCTAAGATGCTCAGATTCCTATTGAGCAAGGCTTACAGTCATTAGTCCATGACAACTGAAGGCTGGTAGGATGGAACAGCTATGCTTCTGTCTTTTCCATGCAATGTTGTGTGGTGTGAAACTGCAGGCAGTGGCCTTGCCTGCTGCCTTGTGTTTGAGCGTGGTCAGTCCCTGATGCTGTCTGCAATATTGCCTGCACCAATGGAATTATCCTTACCTCAGTCACCCCATATGGGAGTGAGAATTACACACACTTTCCCAGCCAAGCCTGGGTTAAGGAACACCTGAAAGGTCAGCTTAAACCTGCTGAACAGACAGTTCAGAAAAATCAAAGAAGTTACAAAACTTTCTGCACAGCTTTAGCTTTAAGCCAGGAATACTGCACAGTCAGCTTGCATGTTTTAAGATACAGCTTGTAAATAAATCTATCACAAAATAGTCAATACTTTCTCTGCAATCATATTTTTCTTGTGCTATATTAGCTTTTATTTATTACAGCTGTTCTAGCCTATGTCTAAACATATATCAATCTATTCCACTCTTTTCTTCTTTTACAGCAGCCATGTTTTAAAATGCCTCCGGTTCAATGGGAAGCCTCTAAAAGCTTTGATCTTCAGATTTCATTAATCTCATTATCTATTCTCCTGCTGTCTTCCTCTCCTGTCTTGAATAAATTGATCTGTTGAATCAGGAAAGTCTTCCTCTGGCTTTCCTTATCCCAAAGGCAGCAAAACTATAACAGAAGTAGAAAGCAAGTTTGTAAAATGATTGCTCTTTCATCTTTCACAGAACTTGTTTTTCTTATGCAGAAAACAGGCAGTAGTTTATTTTCCTTTCAAACAGCCTTCTGATTTGCTGCAACTGCAAAACACTCCACATTGCCAAAATACTTTGGAAGAGCTGAAGCTACAGATACAGCTAAAATGCACTCAATTTCAAAATGGATGTAAAAATGGAAGAAAGTTCCCCCTTGGTAACGTCTATAAAATATTATAAGATTCAAGAATATTTTTCTGGAAGGACAGAGTTACAGTGGTAAAATAAGCATCTTCTCTAATGATAATATATTTCAGGGTTTTTTTATTCTTTAACAGCATTCCAGAAGGATCAGTTTAATTGACAACTCTGTAACAGACTTTAAATAGGAAAATAATGTCAGAAAAGTCACGAGACTGATTATAAAATATAAGATGGAAATATGGCAAGTATGTACATACTTTAAGTAACTGAGTCTATCTTTTTTTTTTTTTTTTTTGCATTCTTATATTTAGTGAAATCTTAATATATTGTTTGGTTCACTGGAAAAACAAAATTATATTGGATGCAAATTTTCTTTTGAAAATTTTGGATTTAAGAAACCAGCATTAGATGATCTTTTTCTATCTGTCCCTGTAGTTTCTTCCTTGTACATAGAAAAATTTAAAAGAAAAAAAACTCTTTGTTTCTTTCAGCCTTGCAACAGTAGTTTCAATTAGTGTTATTACTTGACTGACACATAAGCCTCCTTTATCAAAAGCAGAATTGAGAAAAACAAGATATATTTTCTAAGCTGGCAATTAGCAGCATGAGTATGACTCCTACATTAGCTGAATTTCAATCTGTCTAACTAGAAGTAAAAACTTTATGCACCACTACTCATCTCTTTGAGTAAGTTAACTCTTAAACTTAAACAATTAATTGGTTTCCTCACAGAACCTTGGAGCCACCAGTATAACTTGGTACTCAACTTCTGACACAACAAGCAAAAAAATGATACTTACAAATGCCTACTCTCAAGGATTCAGGTATTATACACACTGTTTTTTGCATAAAGCTTGATTCAGTCTCTGCCTGTACAGCCCTGCTGAACTGTACTGGTCCCCAGTAAAGCACAAAAAATCCAGAGTCAATCTTAATCCTTTTCCATGTGGGTGAGTCATCAAAATCAATTTCATTATAGGGTGGCCCTTAGGCCATTGAGACAAACAAAACTAGGTGCAGTCTAAACTGAAGTGCATGTCTCATTTGAATTTTCAGCAGCAATGTGTCAGAGGAGGAGCTCCCTTTTTCAAACTCTACTGCTGATTTGGGGTCATTCTATTTTAACACCTGTGAAATAGATTCGCCCATATAGAAAAGTGACAGTATTGATAAACCTGCAACCAGATGGGTCAAACACACAGCCCTAGATATGTTTCCATTTCTGTTGCTTTTTCTTCTTCTGTGCTTGGATTATTAGTACTTCTCAGTCAGTTATCATAAAAGGAGAAGTTGTCAGAGAGCAGAAGAAAAAACACACTATGATGGAATTTGTACTGACCTACAAAGTGCTACCCACTGATAATAGTGAATAAGTCAACAAAATCCAAGCAGGCTGCCACTGGGGAAACAAACCCTTGAGTAAATGTGTCATGATCAGGTTCAATAAAGTTAACAGTGTTTTTCTTTCAGTAGATGTATAAGGAAGGGATAGAGGTTCAGCAATGCTGCAGACAACAGCCTTGAGGAATGTAGAAGTACACTGGGTTTCAGATTTGGAGATCACATTAGGGTCAAAAAAAAAAAAAAAAAAACAGGTTTATCATAGCTGCAGAAACAGGGTGAGGATATTCAGTCTACAAGGCATGAGAGATTAAAAGTCAAGTACAGGATCCAGGCAGAGATTGTCCTGACTGTCTGTTTGCTAAAAAGAAACTTGCTTTTCTCCTTTCTGAATTTCTATCCTTGATCATGTCATATGTTTCCAATATAAACACATAAACTTTTGTCTTGCTTTTTTTTAAAAAAACCCCTTTCTTCATTCTCTTCCTAAAACTTTATCTATTTAATATAAATCAACTATATTTCCAGGAGAGACAACATGCAACACATTGAAACACTGCCAGGTTTAGAGTTCATACCTTAGTAATTCTTGCCAGAAGGTTCTGTTTAAATTATTTCTAAAGTTACAAAAAAAAGTAAGTAATTTCAGGTTTAAAATATAAATATTTTAAAATATAAACTATTTATTGAGAAAAGTCAGAGATAGAAGCAAACAAGGAATGAACTGTATGTTTTTCCACTGCAAATTTTTGAGAAAAGCTCTAAATATCAAACTTACTTGTGTTGATAAGAAACTGGTTTGAAACTCCAGGATGATCTACATCATGTATTGCACTGGCAAAAATCGCTGCAAGAATCTCCAAATCAGTAAACACTGCCTAGAATATAATGAAACAGAAATGACAATCACCAAGCAGTGAAAAAGTGTTTTCAATAAAAAGGACTCTACTTTGAATCTGGATGTGAACAAGCAAAACACTTTTGAAATATACCATGACCTCCAGAGACTTTACACACAAACTATCCACCCTTTGTAAAATCATCAATTATGTAGAATTTCATAAATATTTCAAGTTTGGCCTAAGTGAAATTATTTGTATTTCATACAGAGAGCGTTACTAAATTCTGTCACAACTGAAGCATTTTCAGCTTCAGTCTGTAAATAAATTCACCTTTTTTAGAAAATTAAGTACAGGTTTCTAACTTATAGCACAAGTTAAAGTTAAATATTTCAGCTTGATTCCTGTATACTGTCCTGTACTTGAAAGATACACATCTCGTATACAATGCTAAAGGAAATAGTGAGAGACTACACAACATCTTACTTAGAATTTATTGCATTTCTATTTGTATGAGATTATCAGGAAGACAGGAAAAGAGGACTGCAATGGACTGAGCCCAGTGCCCTGTTGTCAGAAGTACCCACAAGATGCAAATGCTTTCAGAATTGATCAAGGACAGCTCAGAAGTGCACAGACCAGCAGTGGCAGTGGGAAGACATTGCCATTTCATTGGCTAAAGCTCTGCTGAGAAGAAGGCCATGAAAAAAAATTGATCTGAAAAAAAAACCACCCACAATTTTACTTATGTTCAGCTGTATGGTGAAGAGAGTGGTGTTTTAAAAACATTATCTGATCCTTCTTCAAGAGAGCAAGAAATCTTTCTCAAGGGATTTCCAAGTCTTTGAGCATCCAAGTCTGTCAACAGTCTCAAGGTCCACTTATAACCCTCTTCTCAAGAAGAAGGTAAAAGGGAGTATTCAATGACATGAAATATTGACCATTATAGGTAAGAATCAAAATGCAGCCCTTCTTGAAAATGAAGGTAAATCCTTTTGAAATAATAGAATTCCTGCTGCTTCCTTTACCTGAATTTTTCTAACCATTTGCTGGGATATATCAATGTCAACATTTGCTATGTTAAGACCTGAAGTGTGCTTAAAAGAGGGAAAATCTCCATCTTTCACATCCCTCTACTTCATAGATTTAAGAACTTGCAAGAAGAGAATTGCTACAAAAGGAACAGATTCATTTTTTCCCCAAACAATTATGAAATACTTATGGGGTGGGTAAAAAAGAGATAGTCCAGTGAAAATTTAGTACATGTTCCAATCTGTCTTAGAAATAAATACAAAAGTAGTCTTTCCAGAATAAACTTTCCTATGAAATTCCACTTACTGTGGTTATATAGAGTCTCACATGGGAAATAACTACAGACAGGATGTAGCATAAATAATAAGATGGTGGAAACAAGATATGCATTGTGTTACAGTGAAAAAGGTTAAAAATCTGCATGATTTAAAATGAAAAGACATTATATTTTCTGCATAATATTTACAAGTAAATTTGATCCTCACAAAATATCTTAAAAAGAACATAGTTCATCAAAGAAATGCTAAGATTTATTTTTAAATCATTGCAGAAACTAAGATCTTTAGTTTAAAGACTCTCAGTGCATTCCCTTCTTTCATGACCGCCACTTTTCTCCTTCAGTGTAGTTTACCTCTAATGCTGGGGTTGACAGTAGGACATGGGTTGACTGAACAACATCTGCAGCGTGAATGTTATTGTGGTAAGCCACATCTGCATGGTAATGGTCTTCCAGGGTCATCAAGTAAGTTATTAAAGTATCTACTGGAATCTTAAAAGTTTTCAACAAGTCC
The DNA here is from genome assembly GCA_013397375.1 of Toxostoma redivivum. NCBI lineage: Eukaryota > Metazoa > Chordata > Aves > Passeriformes > Mimidae > Toxostoma > Toxostoma redivivum. The sequence goes on from VXBI01009027.1 coordinate 7,867, forward strand.
CGCTCCTATAAAAAGTAAAGGAAAAAAATCAGATTTCAAAGCACAGAACAGTCTCCAAGATAAGAAAAAAAAGCAGCATGACTGCTCCTACTTGCCTGAAAAATAGTATGCATGATGACAGTGAGAGGTCTGTTTCCAGATAACTCTGCTACTCTGAAAACCTGAAGGCCCCACTTGTTCAAATCTTCAAGTTCCTAGAGTAAAATCAAGCAATGAACATGTTGAAACCTAACACAAAAATTCCTGCAGTTTTTGAGAGAAGCAATTATAAACAGAAGACTCATTCAAACCTTGACACTGTGCAAGTTACATGCTAAATTTTGCAAGGGCTAAACTCTAAACTCTGCAGCTGCTACTAATCTTGCAATATCAGAATTTACATCTACCCATTTTTCAGATTTTACTTGTCTAAGCAGGAAAGACTGCCTCTTAAGTGGATTGCTCCAGAGGGAAAAATTCTCCAGCATCTTAAGTGAGTTTAACTGACACACTTTGCTATCTCACTGTCCATTGACAACAAAGTTCAGTGAGGCGAAAACCTCCAGAGAAACTGCAATTCTGCTGCTCTCACCCTGGTTCTCAATCAAAAATCCCTTTTTTACCAATTTTCTGTTACTACCAAGTAGTTAGCTGTTAGTGCAAAGAAAAAATAAGAAATTTCATTAAAAAATAAGAGAAAGGTTGCACATAAAATGATACAGATAAAAATAGGAAGGGTAGATCTAATACTATATACCCCTGTGCATTTTTAAAATATAATGCTATCTATACATTTATTATACATTTATCTATACATATCTATACATTTTCATTCCTGTGACATCATAAAATACATTTACTCTTCAATCTTCAGATATTTATGAACAGGCAGCTTTCTTAATGCATACACAAGTGATAATTTATATTCCATCTCCAGATGAAATTGTCTTCATGCTGTAGTTAACCCTTATGGTCTGATTTTACTTGCTATTCTACTCCAACCATTTGAATTATTTCAAGTGATATCTATGCATGGTGCTGCAGCTTGAAATCAATGTATATAAGTAGAGGATGGAATAAAACTCAAAGGTCCACACTCTGTTTATAAAAATTCAAGGATATATATATTCTCTACCTTGGCAAGGACATCTTCTTGGTCTGTTTTAACTCCAAACCTGGGAATACTGGAATTAGTTAGGCTGGAGCTGTGCATGAGTTTTTTGACTCCACTGATCTGGGACATTGGCCTCTTCTTTTTCTCTTTCTCTTTCTGTGTCGGAGAAGGGATTTCAACTTCATGTTGCTTGTCTTCAAAAGAATGAACAAAAAGAGAATAATTTATAAAAGAACTATAAGTATTATAAAATTCACTGTTGAGTTGCACCTTATGGACTTTTTAATTCTTAGAAAAATGTCTTTTAATATTTTGCAATAGATTCTTTCTATCAAGATCATTATACCCATGAAAAGTTAAATATAGACCTATACTTCAGTACAAGCAAACCTCTTTTACTCAAATTGCCTCATTATTTCTGAATTGGCTTTAAAAGCAACTTGTGACTGTCTGATTACCACTCCTGCCATAACCCTAGTGCTGTAGAAAGGGTCAATCATCTCAGTTTAAAAACGATATTACAACTGCACAGGAATACATTTTTCAAGAAAAACTAATTTTGTTTTTTTTTTTTTTTTTTCAGGAGAAACATTCTCTGAAATTGTATTTCAAAAACTGTCCATGTGTAGCCTCATGTAAACCTTTAGAAAACTTTTTCAGGACTCAAAGGATTTTCAGATTTGTGGACTGGTCCTGTTTACTAAGACTGTACAGCTTGGAAAGCCTTTTGCCAGCCACATCTACAGGACTTTGGATTGCTGGCAGTTCATGCCACCAACACAGCGTTTCTGCACTTCCCAGCTAGAGTCAATAATAATGATAAAACAAGTGCTTTGTTAATCTCTGAATTTCGCTCTGGGTTTTTGCCCCCACAGCAGTATCAGCAGCATCACTTAATAAAATTTATCAACATAAGCCAGCAAAACTTTAAACAAGAATTAAACTGAGAGTAAAGTTTATTCAGGCAACTGCCATAAGATTGCTGCAAAAACAGTATGGGGTTGTGAAGCATTGGAAATATCTGCCCCAAAGAAATCCAAATTAGTGCAATGGAGAGCTTTTCTGACAAAACTACTAGGAACATGAATTATTTTTGTTCCTTTAATTAATGCTGTATTTCAATCTAGAGTTTAATGACTCCCTTCAAATGATCTCTTTTTTTTTTTTCTGAAATGTATCTCTACCTTTTCTAGACATCAAGAAATATACCAGTAAAAGCACAAACATCCAGAAAAGATGTTTCTGACACGGGGCATGAGCCAAAACAGCTAAAAAACACCTTAAATCAAAATAAAATTTTAAAAGAAAGTAAGAAAAATTGGGTTTTTTACTTGTGTATTTTTTCCTTTCTACAATATTCATTTCCAATACCAACTTTGAAACCAGATGAGGTTAGCAAGTCTATTTCTAATTACGAGCTTGTTATATGTTTGGTTCTTCACTTTCTTTTCTCCTTTTTTTAAATTTTTTTTATTACCCTTTAGCAGATACATTTAATTTACACCTCAAATTCCAAGCAAATTACAATGAAGAAGAGACTTTGGAAATGTCACCAGGTTGTAGCCTGCAGCACTGAGTCTCCTGACCACCCCATCATACTTCACCACTCTCCTTGTAAGGAGGAAAAGGGGAGGTGGAGCACAGCAGCCCTTGTCTGGTGCAAACTGAAAACAGATGAGGAGCTGTGACTTGTGCTTGTGCTTTGATGTTTATGGTTTCAGTCATATGCACAAAGTTTAGACCCATCAAACAGAGGTTCGTTAGCTGAACTGTCAGACTAACTCAAGTGAAAGGAAGTGTGTGTCTGAATGACTTAAGATCGCCAGAGAAACTCCATGGGACTGCCTCTGCTTCTGTAACTTTGAGCACACAGGCCTGTGCCCATCTGAACATCCAGAAAAGAAAGCTTGCCATTTTGACCCTGTTTAAGCTGTGCTCAATGACAGGCTCTCAAACATTTTTCATTCATAGAAAACAGGGTAATGGTGCTGAAAAAGGAAAACATTGCATATTATTATACACAATGTAGGAGCCTTACGTCTTATACACAAGTTATATTTCTTGTCATTATAAATAACTTCAAACATTCATATAGCCCTAAAGTAAAACAGTTTGGGCTTGTGGTTGTTGTTGTCTTTTGTTTTTGTTTTTGTTTTTTTTTTTTAACAAGAAGAACAGAAAACCCTGTTTTCTCATGACACCTTTCTAAATTACAAATGTGAGAAAGTTTGGAGATGTTGAGAAGACAAGTTATGGATTAAAAAAATTACATCATAAACTCATTAAATATTTCTAGGGAGAGAATTTTTCTCTTTACGTAGATGTTCAGAACCTATATATTTAGACTGCATATTTTGAATATATTTAAGCAATATTTCTGTAGATGAGGTGTTTTTCTTATATGTACAATTTTAAGTATCCAGTTTTTCATGCAGACCATGGTCCAGTAAATTAGAAGTTATTGACTTTCCAGCCCTCTTTCTGCTAAAGACTGAGATCTCAAGTGAAAGGCTGACAGACTCATTTCTTTACTCTGTCAAAGTAAGTCTTAAGCTTTCAAGTGAAAGCAAGCAGAAGCTGGCATCCCAGCCTCCACAGCCTAAGTGGGTCATCCTTTCAGGCAACTGCACACTGTGGTTTTCAGGGCGTCTGAAGCTGGGCAATACTGCTTGTCCATGATGGGTTTATCCTTGTCCCACTGTCTGAAACCCTGCTGTGCTCCAGCAGTTGGCACACTACTGCAACCATGGGCCAGCTGAACAGACACACTCAGCCATCCATTTTGGACAGGGTGATAGGATAAAATGTACTTTGTAGAAACCCCGCTTGTTTCAAGAAAGCCACAAAAAGCACCAGCTATGTTATCTCACACACAATAAGATGGATTTTAACATGTATGACTGTCACTTTTTAAAGTACTTGTTATCCTAACTTAGATGTATTTGACTGTGCCTCTTTACACCATCTTTATGAACCAAAGGTATTTTGCTCAAAACATATTTTAAGATTGTTGTAGTAACTTTATCTTCATGTTCAAAATCAACAATATGGAATGAAGTTTTCTTGATTTTTATTAATTTTAGGGAGAAAAAAAGCCATGGTGAAGGAACCATATTCTTTGTAATATTGTGTTGGACTTCTGTTAATGCTCACATCCCAGCATGCCAAGATTTGTAGCTGCAAAAATCTTCCTGGAAAAAGTATGTTCAGATGTTTATTTACTCACATGCACTTAACTGTGCATATGCAGGCAGTGGATACCAAAGTATCTTAACTGCTTATTTTTGTGAGATTTTATGAGGTTACATGTGCTTATGTGCTTCCAACACACTGAAACTTCTGCAGTAATTCCAATGTAGTAAATATAGTTATAGAATTCTCTTTAATATATGAATATAAATATAATTACCACTCTGAGATTAGCCCAGTTTGTTAGTGCATGGTGCTAATGAAGATAGGGTTGTAGGTTTGCACCCTGTATGGGCCATTCACTTAAGAGTTGGACTTGATGATCTTCGTGAGTCCCTTCCAACTCAAAATATTCTGTGAATCTCTGTGATTCTCTATAATTCATTATAATAATTTCTTTATATGGTAGCAATATAGTAGTTGTAATATGTACATGAATATTTATCTGTAATTACACTCACAGGGAAATCACATCCACAAATTAATTGAGCTATGAGGAAATGGATCTCTCTTGATCTCTCTGCACAAACACTGACAATATGCTAAATGCACAGTTTCTGAAAGCAGAAATTAATACAAAAAGCCACTTGCTTTTAGACTCTAACACAGCCCAGAGAGATATAAAAACCCCCCAAAGGCAAAACAGTTAACTTGTCATAGTCTTACCTAAGAAAGTGTTTGATATATATTCTGAGACCTGATTGCCTGACCTGCTCATTTCAGAGAGGTGGGTTAGCTCACGATTGAGCATTCTTTTAAACTGGAAAAGAAGGAAAAAAAAAAGTTAAAAGTTAGTTACATCAAGATATATTTTAGTTGGGATAAGAAAATGCAGTCACCTTATAACTGGGGAAAGAACATGACATTAAGAATATACACTAAAATAAAACAACTGTGAAAGCAGAAATCCCATGTACCGACAATCTACCCAACCAACTGGAATTGGACAGTGTCATTCTAAACCTCCTGAAATACACCACAGTGATTAAATGACTCAGGTACAGTGTCCTAGTAGTAACTGAAAATTCTAAGGCCTTTGCACACACAAAAGTTATAATACTGTCTTTCCAATTTTTCAATTTTGATTTGGAAAGTAAATACAAATGTGTTTATGTAGGAACTGTTCTCTACTAGTTTTCTCACAAGATTTGCAAATTAATCTATTTTTTCAATTTTTGCAATTCATTAGGTTTAATTTCAAGTCTCTCATCATTAACCTATTCAAAATTATTTGACAACATTGCTCCAAATTTTCTCAATATCTTATTGATTTCATACTAGTCAATATGAAAAGAGGTAGATTTTGTTGTCTCTGACCTAAAATTATTATATTCAACCAATCTAATGACTTGACCATTCCACTATCTCAGAAAACCATAAGCATCTCCAAGAAACATTGGGGTAAAAAATACCCATATGTGAAAACAGTTTCTATTTCCCTCTTAGTTAGCAATTCACTCTAGGCACTCTATAGGATGGAAGTACATACTAATATTCCATTAAATGTATAATTAATTAGGTACACATCACTGAGCCTTTCTTGATTCCTTCTAGATTCCAGGGTGAAATTATATCCTGTGGTATTATGCTTGACAGGTTAATTGCATAATACAGCTCTCATTGTCTTAGATGCATTTTCATCTTCTATAGCTCTGCCTTGATATTACCAACAAACAGAAGGCAGCAATACGTACTAACAATTCAAACTCTTGCCAATGAAAATTAGCATGCATCTGTCGCTATTGAATTTTACTTCCTATTGTGCCTTTCATTTTGTTGTTAGATTTCTCAGCCATCTTTTATCTTAACAAAGCCAAATTTTTTGTGCCACTTTCAGGATCACCTTTTACCTTGTTTATGCAGTCATGATTATCTGTTATATCAAGGAATAACTACTCTTACAGTATATATATGTAAAGATTCCTCTACGTTGAAGACTGGTAATTTATAGTCTGCTCTCCTTCAAAGGAGATAAACCACTGTAGTAAATATTAACCATGCCATTTCCATCCCACTGGAATCATCAAAGCTATTTCTTCAAAGTGGCCTTGCATAGTGAAAGGTGTTCTTTTCTTCACAATATCTTTGTAAGCCACCAATTACCATATTGCTCACAATGTGCCCAACAAAATTACCTTTAATAAAACATTCTAACCACTAGCCACTGCATTTTCCTGCCATCTTGACATTTCATCAGCTCAGGAAGTTCCAGAGCTACAAAGACTGAATCCTACTTTAGTCACAAGCCAAAGGCTCAGCTTTGATCTTAGATATAGCCATATGCTAGGAAGTGCTCAACACATCTGAATATTAGAACCATACTGCAAACACAGCTACACATACTATGAGAACTACAGGGCTATGCATTCTAGACAAAACCAGTCTCAACCTCTTTAGCAATGTTTGTCACCAATGTCAAATGTTGAAAAATCAAGCCAAGTTTACAAAGCAATAAAATGACTAGTCCAAAAATCCAAAGCCCTTTTTAAAAAGTCTATCTTTAAACTTTTAAACACTTAATACACTTAAGTCATGCTTATACACATTTTCTTTTGTTCCCACAAAAGGTGAGAAACTGTAATGTATAAGACAAAAACTGAGGATGTCATGGAAGAGCTTGCTTCCAGATGGCACCCAGAGACTGCAGCTTCAAATTAAATATTGTGTTTAGGAATCTTGGTAAAATGTCAGGAGTTGACAAAACCAGATAACTTCCAGGCATGTCATCAGTTTATCCATTACTACTTCAATATTCTCTCTTTCCTAATTTAAATAGCTAGTTCACTGGATCCTAACTTCAATAGATGCTCATCTGCCTAGTTGTAAGTAAAGCTGGAAGTAAACCCTTCTACATAATGCCCCATTTGGTGATGCTGTTTCTGCTGCAGAAAAACACTAATTTTGTCATGTTCCACACTCTGGAAGAAAAGCCACCACTGTCATGTACTATTCAGGAAGGTCTTCTTACAAGTTTCCAAGCTTTGAAAGAGGAACAAATCAGTGTTTGCAGCTACCTGACACAGGAAATAGGAAGGATTTTTTCCCCCTCCAAACAATAAATTTATCTGCAGGGAGTGGGTACAGAGGTTTGCTATTGCATTCTGGGAATCATCTGAAGGAACTTATGGAGCATATGTTCTTTAAGAATTTTCAGCTCAGTATTTGTTGTATGAATATCCACAAGTGGACAGGTACATAACAGTCTTTTCTTATGCTATGTTCCCCACTAGTCTGATGCAAACCCTTATTCTTCCCAGCTCCCATTGTGGGAACCCAGGATATCCCTTTGGGTGTCCAGAGTTCTCTAAACCCTGACCAGGGGGCTCAGAGGTCCTGGAAAGATGATCAAAACACTTGTGAATTCGATTATAGCCCTTGGAATTAATTACCAGCCTTATCTGAGAACTTGAAAGTCACAGAAGTTAAGTAGTGCTGTCACGGAATGGAAATGTAGATTTTAAAATGGGGATTTTAGAACACAAGATGGAGGAAAAGAGGTGTGTTTGGTCCTTCCTTTTTCTTCTTTTTCGTCTCCATCTTTTTCTGCCTAGTTGGCATTCTGGGATTGGTTTAGAGTAGAATTTCACTGTATAACATAGATGATAGTTATTGGAAAATTATTGTAAACGTTATATACATAGTTTGTAGTACAAAAGCACTGTACCGTCCTGAAAGAAGGGAGAGTGTGCCATGCTAGGCAGACCTTGGCAGGGCTGAGAGAAAATATTATAGATAAGAAAGAATAAACAATCTTGAGAATGAATCTGAAGAGTTTTTGATCCTTTCCTCGGACACCTGGGTTGCAAGACAAGAACTTTCACACATCTCGGGACAGCAAAGACCAGAGACCCCGAGACCCATGACCCCACATGTCAGTAGAACATAAAAACTGAACCATCTGCATGAAAACTGCAGAAAAGTCTGTGTTACTGCTGGAAAAGGGTGTAAAGTAAAACAAGTCCCTCAGCCTCTGCAAGGCCCTCCTGCTGAGAGTAAATTCAATAGGAGATGCCTTTGGCTTGAAGAACTGTAGCTGCATGATTTCCTCATACTCCTTCACATGTTGCTGACGCCACAGGACCAAGACTTTAATTGACATTTATTTTGAAAACTTCTGGACTAAGCAGGAGTTTAGAGAACTGTTTTGATTTTCTAATTATCTGACAAAGCCTTACAACCATCATTGCCATTGAATGAGATGAAGTTGAAGACCATATGCAGACAGCAGTTTCTGATGCAGAACAATAATGCTCTTCGAGAATATTTAAAAAATCAAACATGAGAGACAAACAGCAATCAAGATATGCAGGCATTCTTGTTGCTTATACTCTTTTTCACTGTATCTGTGCACTGCTCAATCCCCTTATGTTTAAAAACAGATCAAAATAGTAAAACCAAATCTAACCCCATTATTTTTCCCCAATTTTACCTATTTCTCAAAGATTTCATTTGGACCCAAGTGCACCCATATATAATTACTGTTTCAAAGATCCACATATTTACAGAGCCCTGCACAATTATTTTGCAATGAAATTTTGCCTTTCCTAAGGTTCCCACAAGCTCTTATTGCCAACCAGAGAAGTTGGTTACATCCAAGAGTCAACACTGTTTTACTTATCAAGAAACACCCCTAGTGCTTGAAACCTGGCTAGGATCTACAACCTCGTAATTTGGTCTCCTGGATATTTTGGATGACAATTTTGAAAACCTGAATGCGATATGCTTTCCAAATTCACAAAAACAAATCATAAAGATCAAATCTCTTGTTATGAATAAACACTTAAACCATACACTTTAATTATGATATTGTGAGCTCAGCATGGGGAGGAAGCAGAGGTTTTTGGCTGATCAATGTGCATATTGTATACTTTCTCAGAAAGAAAGATTTTCACACATCCCACTAGGCATTGTTAGATTGAAAAGATGACACATACATCCCTTTAGAATACCACAGTCCTTGACTATAGCCTTAGAAAATCCCCCTGAAAATGACCTGGCTATAAAATGTCCATTAAGTCAATTTCACAGTTCTTCACTGCCAAATACTGATGTCACAGCAATGGAGCTATAAACTCT
>VXBI01009027.1:17262-132214 GCA_013397375.1 Toxostoma redivivum
AAAAAATATTAAAAAAAAAAAAAAAAAAAAAAAAAAAAAAAGAGTCCTGAAAGTATTTCCTTAAGCAGAATTTTTAAAATTTCATTTGTTTCTATCTATTTTAGATTTTAATCTCAGCTGGGGTTAGGGGGATGGGGGAATAAGAAGGTGCAGAGCCCTCAACACAAATACAAGCAGAGCATTCAAAGAACATTAAAAATGTCCCTAAAGTCAGAAAAGTAGATGTGCAACTTTATCTCCCTTTATAAACCTAAGAAGTCTGCTGTAGCAAAAAGTGTAATACATGATAATAAAGGTACATATATTAAAAAGATAATGAACTGAGAATAATTTCCTAAATTGTATTAACTTTCCAAGAAGAGGTTTGTAGCCTAGGTCTGTTGGGGCTGAAGCCAAATGGGCGCACATCTCTGCATCTATATTACTGCTGTCAGTCTAGGATAAACATACACAGAGGAGTTTTTTTGAAAAACAAGATACTTTTCTCATACACAGAAAACCACAAACTTTTATAGAAACTATGTTTCCAGATGGCAACCAGAGCATTGATATATTTTTAGGAAGAATTTGAATGTATGCTAGAAAGAATCAATGACTCTGAGATCCAAATAGAGTTGATTCATGGCCATGAATAAGTTTGGGCTGCATGCTTTATATATTATATAGGGATTATTGTTGACACTTTAGAAGATGTTACAAATTTTGTAAAATATTTTTTGTGAAGTTTTTGAGTTAATTACAAAGTGCTTAAATAAAGAAGCAGCCAGCAGCTAGCTGTGTTGGGAGGAAGCCCTCAGTACCACTCTTTCTGTAGATTCCCTGCAGCAGCAGGGTCTCCAGAAACCTGCTGCATCCCAGGGACTGTAAAGAGGCTGCCTCCACCACAGCCTTTGGCACCAATGCTGAAGGTGAAGCTAGAGCTAGAAGGAAGTCCGTGGACCAAAAGCCCAGTCCTGCCTGGCTGTCTCTAATCAAGTTCCAAGTCCAGTGGAGGCTGGGGACAGGGGACAGTGACAGGCGACTCTCATAGCACTGGCTCCCAAACCCGCATGGTAAAGATCCCAGTCTCAGCCTTTCTGGCTGCCTCTTTTCTAGGTAACACTTCTAAAAGCTTACATGAACAGAATACATCCATGGAACATTCAATTAATAGTTGGAAGATTCAACTTACATAACTATGTTTTGTTTCTGAAATATCTACCAATGTTATTGTTAAAATATGTCTGCATCTCTAAATGAATAAACTATATTATATTACTAGATTACAAGAAAAGCTTGCATTCTACTATAAAACAGAGAAGGAGTTTTAAATAAGTCAGCCTTACAAATTAACATAAAGCTTCTGTCTATACTGCTTATCGAGGTAAAATTATCTCTGATTTTACCAGCATTCTGGACACATAAACAGCATTCTTATTAATAGCTAAAGGTTTGGGTTAGAAACCCATGGGTTTAATTAATATCAAGGACAGGCACTGTTTTTCATAATAAGCTACAGAAAGGCAGATATCTCTAAGGCTATCATTGTGATAGTGGTGCTCATTTTTTTTAAGAAAAGATACTCAACAAAAACCGGGAGTGAACATTCCCATTTTCCAAAACATAATTCATAGGAGATAGTACAGCCTGAAGCACACAGAAACAGGTGAATAATAAGGGATAGAAACATATACAATCTTATATCTGATATTACATACAATGTAATATCTGAGAACAAGATATTTCAATCTTCAGAATTTCATACTCTACATAATTGTTTTGAATGTCATAAAAGACAGAACATCTTTGCTTCTTACATTTTTCCTCACAAAAAGCACTGTAATAAAATTATGCTCAAACACGACTTAGCTTCTTAACTGAAATCATTGTCTGTTGTCAGTACAGGACATTCTCTATACAAAGGACATTTTTTTTCCCCATATGTACTCAATTACAGCTACCACGGCCTCTGCTAAACTTCAGTTAGAAAGAAAGAAGTCTATGAATTCTAAAGGTTAAACAGTAAGAGTGAACTTTTCTCTTTTTTTTTAATTGGTGATTGCATTTTTCTAATTTAGCAAGGAGAAACATGACAGCAACTGCCTAGAAATGCAGGAAATACTTTCTAGTAAATTATAATAAATTACTTTTAGCTGAAATGCAAAGTAATTTCACCTTATTGTTTTGGTAAACAAGAAAGGAATCTAGCATATTAGGATGAAATTTCTTCACAGGTGACTGATCAAAATCCTTGATAAAATATTGTAACAATTCAGCATTAGCTGAAAATATTCATAATTGGACATAAACTTAAATTTTAAAAGACACATATCTATTGCAAAAGTAGGTTTTAAAAAAAGAAAGCATAAGAGATTCAATTGTGCAAATACAATGCTTGTGTTATTTTTAGTCATTTAATTCAACAAACGCATTATTTAGGTCCGGAAAAATCAGAATTTCTTTAAAACTGAATTATTTGATACACCCATTGTATGTCAAGCACAGGATTTTTTTTTATTATTATTTTTACTCACTCGATAACAATTATAAAAGTATAAAAGCAGCAGCATTTTTCTTAAACACAAACATAATTTTTTAGGGATAAACCAAAGCTCAAGTGTGGTTTTCTATTAAGTGAATTTCAGTTCTGTGTGTTGACAGGCATACTGATTTAACTCCTTGATGCAAAACTTTTCTGTTTAAGAGATAAAGCTTTTTTAATTTCATTTTCTGGCACTATTGCCATTTCAAGCAAGTTCACACTGCCCCATGTAACAATACAGATCAGTATTAGAATGTGGCAATTTCCAATGTTTTAATCAATAAGCTGTCACACACACAGGCTACCAAAAATACTGTGAAAGTCAGTGTTCCTAATTTCACCTTTCTTCAGCGATTAAAAGCAGTATGAATCATGCATCCACCTATTATCCTCAGCTTCTTTACTCATGTTCTCTTCTATTGTATAGTATCTATGTTTCGAGGTATTTGGAGTTTTTAAACCTTTTAGTGGCTAGAAATAGAGTTCTGTAGCAACATTTTTCTGAAAGAACACAAAAGTGTTCTGAATTTCTTTGGCTTTAGACTTGGTCTCATCATTCACTGAAACAATATTATCTTAAAAGTCCCAGCACAGTTTCTAAGAAAAGACTGTACTGTGCAGTTCATTCTTCTTGCTGAACAAAGGCTTGATTTTTATCTCCAAATTATTCATAATCATATCACCCACAAATCCTCATGCTATCCAGTGATCATGCAATCATGCACCATAAATCAAAGTTCTTAAAAGGTAAAACAAAATCCTACCTTTATGTAGCCCCAAGAAACTGAGAGTAAATAGTTTGCCTCAGGCATTTTTGATTTTTTCAATACTACTAATATAAGCTTATAAGTTCTTTGTTATCTGACACTGCTAAGACTTTGAAGAATAAAGATTCCTTCTTTCCTCTCCTAATTCTTTTTGCTGCTCTTCAGGTTCTCAGCAACTGTGTGCTCAGGAGGCATACTGAAATGAAATCCAACCGCGTGGTCTTCCGACTGTACAAATGCCATTTGTGAAACTCCAAGCATTCAGAGGCAACGTTGAAGACACATATTGTACGAGCTGAAAAAATTTCTGAAGAGCTAAGGATATGCATATTTCCTGAACACCAGGACTTAATGAATAATGTATGTCAAGATGCTCAGCTGCTCAAAGACTTGCTCTATCAACAGCTACCAAATAAGGACCTGAAGAGGAAGCCACAGACAGTAGCAGCGATCCCTCCCATAGAGCCATACTAGCAGCCAATGGTGTGTCACCCTAAAAGATATAAATCTGCAGGGCTGGTGTCACAATGTACGGTAATTTCTCATTGGCTGATGCTGGGTACTCTCCTGGGCATGGGATATTTCTTTTTTCTATTTTTTTTTTCCCCGACAGCAAATGTGCTTTACTAATGGCATCCCTGCCTGCAGCATTCACATGCCATTCAAAAATAATTGGGCTAAGGTCTCGTCACTTCAGCAGCATTTACCAGTTTTCAATGGACGGACCATCCAAGCAGTCAAAATTAGTATTGTGTGTATGCCCATCTGGACTGCCTAGTGGGTTTAATTGTTAATATGGAAGAAAAATAAATTTTGAGGTGTTTCTTGTGGGGAAAAAACCCATCATAAATAGATTAATCTCTTTTCTTGAGCAGTTCATGATGTACTTTAACAGCAAAAATTTGTTTGCTTTTATGCCATCTACATTAGAACTGACCTACCTCAGACTATTGGGCCAGGCTGCTACTTTCTAATGCTTTTTTATTTAATGAGATAAAAGCAGTTACTATTAAGCTAAAGCAAGTCATGTGTCTTACAATTCCCAATAAATGTTAAGCTTACATGGAGATGTAAGAAGTGAGATAATAAGAGTCCTCAAATTCTCACTGTATTTATTCAACTTTTGCTCTTTCTGCCTCAGCAGATTATTATAATCAATTACAGCTACACATCACTGAAAAAAAAGAAGGGATTAATTGAAAGTGGAATGTGTCAGTGAGCTGACTCAAGCATTAAATAAAAGATCCCACCATCTGCCACTCAGAGACCAAAACTTGAAAGGAGGAATACATTATGCCCACGGCAGGGGGGGGCTGGAACTAGATGATCTTTAAAGTCCCTTCCAAGCCAAGCCATTCTATGTTTCTGTGATTATCTTGCTCCACACTGTGCAAGGCACATGCACTATTGCAGCAAATTTCTGAGTCTTTGTTGCATCAGAAGAAAGGGAGAGTTACATTATATGACAAAGGGCAAATGCCTAAGGACGAGCTGAATGAGGTGCAGTGCTCAGCCTAATCCCACACTGCTGATTCACTGGAATGTGCTGACTGATAATGGTAAGAGAGGTTTTGGCTGAAATAGTCAGCAACACTAAGTGCTTCAAAAAGAATTGAACCTGTAAAAATCAATAGGGCAAAATATGATATCAAGAAATCTCTTCCTTACTGGAGAGAAATCTAGAGCAATGTAACAACTGGATACAATCAACAGATCATCAGTTCTTAAAGTATTTTCATGTGGAAGGCATACCAATTGCCTTAAAATAGATAATATAAAACATTTCTGACACATTTTAATAATATTTACAGTTATATTTGGATCTGTAAAGCTAGATGTATATAAAACAGTTAAGTTTTTAAAACAGACCTGGGGTTACTAGGCACTCAGCAAGACATTAAAAAAGTCAAAAGGTACTTGTAGAAAATATTTCTCCTGATTCTTCCAGCTCAGCTTCATAATGCTAAATATAAAGCTTCACTACATTTGTGTTTCATTGTCTTCTGATCATTCACAAGAGAGCACTGCTGCCACCTACCCAGCATCAACAAAGAAGTGGAAATATGACGCCTTTCTTCAGGAGGGAATTTCAAGCATGACTTAGGGAATGACAAAATTAAAATAACTTTTGGCTACTTTAGGAATGAAATATGTGAGTATGAAATTTTGGTTGCAATAGGTAGTATGAGAAGACACTAGAAAGTCAAGTTTAAATGCTTTTTTTACTCTGCTACTAAAGGCTGTTTCCTCATGAAATATTGATAACTCTTCCCAAAGAACTGTTCCCAAAAGAAATTGATTCAAATAAGGAATATTTAAAATGCCTGATATGTAAATTACACCAGCTGTTTAGCATGTATTTAAAAAATCATCTTTGTTTTTTTCTTCCCCACTAATGCATCAGACAAAGATACATTTGTAAGAATTACTGGGTTACAGTTGGTTGAATTTATTGAAGGACAGTGTTTATTAAATCATTAGCTAAGTTATTTTGATGTAAGAAGAGGAAAAAACATTTCCCTCCAATGTAAAAATATGCTACATCAATTCACTCTAGATGCATATTAACTTTACTCATAATGGGAAATTACACCTGATACACACTGCTTATTACTGAGTTGTATTATTTTTTGAAGACTCATAGTCTCAAGCTTATAAAATTAATGATTGTTGTAAAAGAATTTAATTGTATGATGTCACACACCAGCTCTGATTTAAAGGAATGGTTTTGGCTGACTTTCCTCCTGAATTCCCAGGCTGCAATCATTGAATCATTGATTTAGAGGAGGTTATGGTTGATATATGAGTGTGTTGCAAACAGCTGCCGCCAACTAAATACCTAGAGGAGTTCAAGACAAGTAAAACAAAATTCTTGCTTTTATACAAATATACATCCACAAAGATAAAACATGGGGGAAGAAGGACATAATGACATTTTCTACAATGGTTACAATCAAGCAAAGTATATGGAAATTGGAAAGGTGTGGTTTGAAATTATAGTAAGTGAGTAATAAAATAATTTGGGCGGGGGGGAATGAAAGATTTAATGAGCACTGTTACATGTTTTGAAAGAATCAAGACAATGACCTTGAAAGACAGAAAGACTATGAAGTCCCTTAATAGCCTTAGCAAATGTTAGCTATTATTTAACCAATGATCCTGGACAACGTTCTCCAAAGAAGTCATAAAAAGAGGTGACAGAGATCCCAGGAGCTTCAATGTTCAGTTTTAGCACACTTTTAAAGTCTATAAAAATGTTATTTTGTGCTAATTAAAATTTGCAAGCAGGATGGATGGGTAAGTTCAGGCTACTTCATAAACCCCAGTCCTAGGTATAATGACAGAAAAGCTGATATGCATATATTCCATGTTTTTGCTCTATACAGAACTGAGACATAAAAGTGTAATTAATGCCAGTCAGTATCATTTATGTATTTGAACATGTAATATTCTTGTACTGTCATAGAGCATTTGATTTATTACTGTAAAATATTCTGCAACACCACTCCCAATGTTGAGAGAAGGCATATTGATGGGCAAAGAATCTGATTATAGACTCACTTCTTTCATGAACAGGCTGTCTTCATCTAATAGGATGGTTTTAAGTAAGGTTTTGCAAGATTTGAAACTGTTTTATGGTACAAAATTTCTTCATTGATGATCTGAAATTAAGTCACTACCATGAAGATTTCCAGTGTGAGAATCTCCTGAGAACACAAACAGTTGAGGGGAGGAGTGGCTCATGGGATAAAATGTGAGGATGTGAAAGTCACCACCAGCAGGCTCACTTGTTTGGAATGTTGACACCATTCATGTAAACTGCAGTTGAGGGAATTTAACTGCAAAGACACCAGCAATAAGGAACATAGTTCGTGACTACGTAAACTACACTAAAGAAAGCAGGAATACTGAAGACTTCATAAAGTCACAACAGGGCATTTCATAGTGATACTCTCACCCCCAAAAATCTGTGTCTTCTGTGACTCTAAATAAAAAGAGAAGCTCTAAGTCTCTTATTCTGGCAACACAGGTAATGGAATGGTGCACACAGCTTTAGTGTATCTTTTCCTAATTGCTATTGTGTCAGAAAAAAACCTTGCAAATATTATTAATGCGATAGAGAAAATCTTCTGTAATAAAAGAAAACCCTCAGTCTATTCAACTTATAAGCCTACAGATACTGTGGAGAATCATAACTATAAGAAAACACAGCACACCAGACCTGACCCTCTAGAACCAAGGATGCAACAAGAAGCAATGGAAGGCAGCTGAAACTGCTTCAAACCAAATAAACTCTACTCAGCCCCTCAGCTGGAGAGCATTGTCCTGTTCTCAGCTCCTAAGGACAGGCAAGACGTGGGACTTCTGGAACAAGTCCAGAAGAGGGAAACAAAGATGATTTGGGGGCTGGAGTATTTCTTTAAAACAAATGGCTGAGGGAGCTGGGCATGTTCAGCTTCAAGAAGAAAAGGCTGAGAGAGGACCTCATCAATGTATACAATATCTGAAGGGAGCGTGTTAAGAGGATGGTCCAGGCTCTTCTCAGTGGTGGCAAGCAACAGGACAAGAAGAATGGGCAGAAACTGCACAGATGCACAGAAAGTTCCCCCTGAACATGAGGAGGACCCTTACCATGTGGCTGTGCACTGGAATAGATTGCCACAGAGGCTGTGCAGTCTCCCTCACTGGACTTATTCAAGCACCATCTGGACTCAATCCCATGCAATGTGCACCAGGATGGTCCTGCTTGAGCAAGAAGGTAGGATCAGATGACTTGCTGGGGTCACTTCCAACCTTGTTCTCTGATTCTGTGATTCAGCTGCAGAACTTTTATGAACTGTTACATGGGAGACTTACTATGTTGGTCTTTCCTACTAGAGATAAGTGATGGGTAATACAAAAACATAATTAGCTTTGAGGGAAGAACAGTGCTCTCAAATGCAACCCTTGGATTGACTATGAAGTTGCACTAAGAACATTTTGAGAGATGTCTGAGCATCAATTCTGAATACAAGTGTGCTAGATAAAGTCCATATTGTCTAGTAAGCAGTAAAAAGTAAACCAAAGAAGTAGATATCTAAGCAAATCATCAGTTTTAGCCTTCAAGGTTGTATGCATTACAAACAAAAAGATAGCCTGAAGAAATCTCATAAGCCAAACGAAGAGCCTATGAAAACATGACAAAACAGGGCCCATGGCAGGTGGTCAGAACTCAATAATCCTTAAGGTCGCTTCCAACCCAAACATTTCTATAATTTTTAGACTAACCTTCACACACCAGAGAACAGCAATAATCACCCATGTCAAATTCAACTCCTACACATCACAAATGCAGGCAGCACTGTTTTCACAGCATTATCCAGCTCCATCTGTGAGTTGTGCTGGTATGTACACCACCAGAAAGCTTCCCCACTGGAGAGTCTACTCAGCGCTGGCAGACCACAGCAGAAAAGAATGGTCATTTCATCCTGCAAGCAAGAGCCTGTGGATGGACCCAGCCAAAACCCAGAGCTGGACTAGAGGAAGCAGCAGGACAGCCAGAGACAAGAAAAATATGCTGAATCAACCAGCCTCACCAAAGTTCTCTTGGCTCCACATAAGACTCTCTGGCTAGGAGAGAGAATGTAGGATTTAAGTAAAAAGTCCCAAACAAATAATTAGCAATTTTTAAAACATGGGAATTTCTTTCAACTGCAGCAGCCAGCTGCCACGCACTAAGTGAGCTGCAGGAACAGAGACAAAGCTGGAACTCATGCCGCTCCCAAAAAGAGATGAACTCCACTGGTGGGTGAGAACTGATGGTCAGAAGTGGAACACATCTTCAGTTCTTTTGAAGGAGTCTCAGTTTTGTGTGCTAACTGTAGCATGATTATAATGCTTCAAAAACATTTTCTTGGAAGCCTTCTGCCTGTCAGAATTACATTTGTTAAAAATTATGGAATAGCCTATGCTGGGTCATTTTACAGATCTTTTTATTTGAAATATATAATTCTTATGCATAAAATATGAGAATTTTATGTTGCTAAACAGACTGAGATGATGATGTTCCTCTGAACTATTTTAGGGAAAATATGTAGTAAAACCCAGGAGCTAAGGTGTATAATAAAGAGTTAGGTTCCCTTATTATTTTAAATTTAAAGAAAAAGGAAAAGAAAAAAATTAATACATTCTGATAAAATACGTAATTCAGTATTTGTATTTACTGCCCTCTAGTGATAATAAAAGCATTAGCTATGAATATGTAGGAACATTAAGCTTTTTTCAGATAATAAATGTCACAATGTGGCTCACTAATTTTCAACCATAACAGAGCAGAAGCTTTACAGGTATTTTCTACAGCTGAAGTATTTTCAACAGACACTCATGACCAACTGCACAGGCAGCAGAAAAACACCGTATTTCAACTCTTATTTTAGGGACCACTGTCAATCCTTCATGACACAATTTATACTAATCATTCTCTTGAAAGTTTTCCACATAATGACAGAGTACGTATGTATGTAATAGTCTCAAAAAAATGTCCCACACTAAATGGAGTTTAATTTCAACAAATATTAAGCTTTTTACAATATTCTGCTATGTGTTTATTTTCCCCTGAATCTGATCCTTTCAAAACTGTAAATTATAAAAAAGCTACTGTTAAAAGCTAATTTAGTTCAAAGAAAGGTCAACCAGGATGTCACACACAACAACAGTGGCAGTTATGACAGTAGATTTGAGGAGACAGAAAGTAGTAATGAATAGTTCAGATGGTTATTGCTCTGACAG
Organism: Toxostoma redivivum; assembly: GCA_013397375.1. Lineage (NCBI taxonomy): Eukaryota > Metazoa > Chordata > Aves > Passeriformes > Mimidae > Toxostoma > Toxostoma redivivum. The sequence goes on from VXBI01009027.1 coordinate 27,319, forward strand.
AATTATTGGCAACTGACAGATCAATGACCCTAAAAACGCAGAATCTTATGAGAACCTTATTTCTATTTTTATATGCAGATGCACCCCACAAGTAAACAAGCACCCCATAAGTAAGTATTTACCATAGCATACCCACAAAAGAAGTTTATACCCACATTATGCCCTTTTGCAGACAGCTATATCTAGGAAACGTGCAAAGAGGTGTAATACTTAATGCAGAGAGCTGCAATGGCTCATGTATCCTAAGACTATACTATACAGCTATACTAGTACAAATCTTTACAGGGATTCCTATTTCATACAGAAAGTTGGTTTGTTGTGTAAGAACAAACTTCAGTTTTTGCAGGTATTGCTGGATTAGTCTTCTCCTGTAACACGGCATTCTTATTTTAATGATGTGTTCCTACTGTAGGCCTCGCCAAAGTCAAGCTTTAACAGTTCATCAGGAATACTGCTGAATGGCTATAATTTCATGCTAAAAGAAACAAGTTTTTCATCTATCTTAGTGCAGTTGTGAAAAAAAAAATTCCACAGACAAAAGCAGAGATTTGTGGAATATGAAGTGATTATTAACACTGCAACAAGCTCAATACAGGTCTGATAAACATGTCTTAGCAAATGTCCATAAATCACACACTGTAGATACAAACATTTTGAAAGCAAACTGCAATTTGTTTAATGGAATTTTAATGGTTCATGCTCCAGTTCTTATCAAACCATGGTTGTTGTGTTTCTTATTAAGGTGCATGTGATAGCATCATTGCTCTTTCAAGGAAGGTTATTCACTAACTAGCTAATAATCATTTCAATGTGTCCTTTATGCCTTACATTTGATTATTTATTTAGGTGCTTTAAATATGCTCTACACCTATAGAGATTCACAAAATAATGAACATTATTCACCTGGAATGAGAGAAACAACTAGTCTCATCCATTACACCCTTGTCTCATGCATACAGGGAAATAAAACAAAAATTCATGCTTGTTTTTCTGTGTAAGTGAGCATTTCACCTGAATGCCTCTAGGTCAAATTAAACAAACAATCACAAACCCCAAGTGATTTCCAGTCCCACAGTCAGGTGCACTGTGAAGCTGGGTTTATGGGTCCACATGAGGGAGATGGAGACATGATAACATAAAGGTTAAAGGCAGCTCTGTAGTTTTCTGATTAGCATTTATCACCTCCGTGATTTAAATCACTCTTACAAGAAGTCTCAGTATTTGTATGAGGCAGTCGGTGGTATACCCATGTTTCCTTTCTCCTTGTCTATTGATATTGATTTGCCTCTTGTCCTACACACAGAGACAGAGTGCCTTTTGGGTCTCTGCCTTCTCGTGCAGGTGGTGCACGCTGGGTCCTGCTGCATTCCGATCACTCGGGCCGCGCTCTGCTCCACTGCCTGGTGCTCAGCTCATCAGCCAGGGACGGCTGCACACACAGCCAGGGCTCAGCAGGCTCAGACCAGGCCATGCTGGGAGATGTTGGCCAGGTGTTGATAAGAGCAAGCGACATACCCACACCTGACGGCGAACACTCCTCACTGTCCCAAGTCACCATGTCCCCCCTTGAGGTTCACCATCAATGCGTCACTCTACCCCAAAAGCATTTTGCTCCTTCCTACTCCAGACCGTAGGTTGTTGTGAGACAGAGGAATTAACCCAGAACCATTCTTGTGCTACAATTCTCACACCTTGCCAGCTCAGAGTCCACGGGCTACAGCCAGAAGCCCTTCCAAATACAGTTTTGTACCAGGTTTTAGCTAAGAGAGCTGCAACTCACAGAACCCCTACATCTATTAATCTCCAACGCAGACATCACAACATTAGAAATTGTTTTGTAGGAGCCCTCTCACCTGCATGAATTTCCCTTCTTTTTGTGAAATTACCAAAGCAAGCACCATGACTATGTCAAGTCACACATACTTACGAGTATAAACTCATGCATTTCTCAATAGCATTGCAGAAATGGATTTTAGGTAAGAGGCACTCATTTAGTCATCTTCCAGGGGTCTTTTTTCAATATTTTTATATTATTCACAGATGTAGAAAATGCTTTTTTGCTAATTTTTCTACAAGAATAAGTGTTGCTCCTGAGAAATCTCAGTTTGACAACAAATCCATATTTACAAGTAAACAGTTTGATAGTTAAGTCAATATCTCCTTTCAAAATACACAAATGTGGCTTGCATTTAGCAGTCTCCACTATGTACTGTAACACTAATACTGCTTTTACGCATGGATTATAATCAGTTAATATTTTGTACTTAACAAACATTAAAAGTGCATTCATAAGAAATTAATTGATATACTTTAGCTTTGATAATTTAATTCACTTATGAACTTACACAGCACAGAAAAGGCTTAAAGAAAATTTCATTCAAAATTAAAAACCTCTGTTTAATCAAAGATAACCCACAAATGATCACTTCTCTTCTGAACACTAAACTAATGAATCTGGCCATTCATACAAAATTTGAAGTGAAAAGTAGATTAAAAAACATGAAAGTAACATCACATAGTGTAAACTGATTAGACTCCACTAACTGAAATACAGCATTAGATTGATCTATATTCTCTGATGGACTCACAATATGGATACAAAATACACAGACATTATTTAAGTAAAAGATAATCTATTAATCTTTCATTATTATTAGGTATTTTAACAAGAAACAATGCATTTTTAATATTTCAGTTGTCTTAAATAGATACTCTTACATCTCTGTAAAAATCATCCCTAATTTGAAAAGCATCTTAAAATCAGCAAAACTGATAAGTGCTAAGTAGACATGGCATCATCATCTTTGGCTCACATTTTCATTTGTTAAAAAAAAACAGTCTGGGAAACTTTGTCTTCTTTTTTGGCCATTTACACTGGAAAGACCTTGGCAGACGCAGAAAGACATCAGCCTATCCAGTTACATGGGCACCCATGCAGAAGCTCACTTTTGCCCTGGCAAGGATAGAAATATTAAAAATGCTCACAATCTGCCTCTAAATAAACTTTCTCCAGTCTTCCAAAGAAGCTCATGTGTAAGAGCTGATTCTATCAGCTCTTTATCAAAGTGACAATGACAAATAAAACCAGCTTTGGGCTCCATTCCCAGCCTGATGAAATCAATGCAGACTCCCACTAGCTCCAGATAGTTGAATTCACACACAGTGTTAAAATGTCCCAGGCAGCAGGAGTGATGCCCTGGTACATTAGTCTTGCCCACCCCAGTCAAATGCCATCTTTTGTTCAAACTCCAAATCAGAGAAAAAAAACCTGAAAGGGCATAATAAGTGCAGTTAATCTGTGCAGAACTGTAAAGTTAACCAGGAGTTTATGTCTCACCTAAAGCAAATCCCATTCAAAATGAGATGCGATATTTGATACCCTCAGTGAATATTTATTTTCATACTCACTTCACAAGATTGATACACCTGTATTGTTAATTACTGCCTAATTTACTGCTACATATGTAAAAATCATAATCCTAGCTTTTAAAAACAGTATTTTTTTATTTTTAGACTGTTTTCTCTGTGCATTAGGTGGTGAGAATGCTGAATATTACCCAGTCCAGTGTAATCACAACACATACTTTTCATAACTAAAAAAAGGATTTGCCTTGGCTATTGTCTAGTGCATCCCTATATTAGTCACCTCATATTAAAATAATAGCATTAGTTACTAATACCAAAGTCCCAGATCTTGATTAGAAAATTTTCTGAGAGAAAAAGGACTATGAAGCAAAGCAGAGCTATACGTCCAAGTCCGACAACAGACTTCTCAAAGACCCCTGGTAGTCAAGAAGTACAAGTCACAATGGACCTCATCCTTTCCAGTACTGCTACCTACGAGTCCATCACATCAGCAACAATCAGCAGACACAGTACAGGTCAGTGTGACTCTCACCATTCAACAAAATTATGTGCAACACCAAAGGTAGGATAACTCTGCTGAGCAGGATGTGAAAAGAGATGCTGGAGAACAAAAAGATTTGTATACAGAATGCTATTTCACAATAGCTAAGACACTAGAAGGAAACAAAGAAAGAAAACAAAAACAAACCCCATACGACTCTTCCCTCAAGAGTAATTACGGCACGGTTTCACACTTAGCCATACTATTGAAATGACGGGTTGTAATAAGATTTAAAACTCAACATCTGTTCTCTCATTCTGCCTCTGATCAATAAGGCAGCTTTAGTTTCCTACAACTGGGACATTTTTCAAGCTCTGATAACAATTTCAAGAACAAACCAGAACTGCCTATGTACATCAGCGTGCTTTTATTTATACCACATCTATACAATCTAAAAGACACATGAGCACAAGAATAATATCTAGCTGAAAAGACTAAATACCACAACATAATTATCAAATTATTTTTCTTCCTGCAGAGTTATTTTATCCCAACAGCACAGTTGTATTTTGTATTATCATTCCTATAACCTATCTTTCACAGGCCTGGGAGAAAAAGATCTAATTACAGATGTATATTCCTGACCACAAAAAAATTGCTTTAGCCTCCAAATGCAAATATTTGTTTTTGTACAAATTTTTAGAGCACTTTATCATCTTGCATTTAAAATTTAGCTGTTGCATTTTTAATAAATGTATGTACTGAAAACTACTAAAAATGTCAAGCTCTGACTACATATCAAAAACTTCTTCATCCTGAAACCTTTTCATTAACAATCAAAAAGAGCTTCAGAAAATGCATCCCGGATAGAAAATGCACATCAGTTTTTACTGATGATAAGAATGGGGGGGAAAATCTACCAAACTTTGAAATGCAAACTTACCTGGGTCTAATATTCAGGCACAAAAAACTTTGGCCATGCTTCAGAGTACAGGAAAAATACAGTCATTTTACTGAGAAATCTGGGTGTTGGGCTTTAAAGCTTATGCAGCCAAACAGATATTCAGTGATTTGTCAAAAAATTAATTGCATTTACACTTCTAGGACTAAACATGCTTATAACTTTTCCAGCTAAAGCTTCATTGCAAACCAAAAATACTGAATTTAAAGCACTCTTACAGATTTAATTTTTTGGTTTTCTCAAGCCATTTTCCTGCAAGCAGTGTATGACAGAAAAACTCTGACATATACACACAGATTAGCTTTGTAAAAGCATCCAGAATACTTTCTAGGTTCTTGCTGAGACCCCATAGGCTACATTCGCTACAAAACGGCACCCTCATCTCTGCTTGTTGCCTTGGCCATGACATAGGTCAGGCTTGCACTTTTCCCCCCAGGACCTGTTTGTTTAGGACAGGCCCAGGCGCTTCCTATCGTGGTGCCTGGATCAGCAGGGCGAGCATTCACAGCAGCAGCAGCAGCAGGAGCCGGCACTCTGCCGAGGAGATCAGCAAGCAGCAGAGGGCAGAAAGGCAGAGGAATCCGAGCACTCCCCCTGCAACACCAAACACAAGGTCTGCTTCGACACACATTACAACTCATGTGAAAAATGCATCCGGATGAGGCTGCAGAACTGCTTTTAAGCTCCAGTTCTCTGTGGCAGCAGAAGCTGAACAGGGGTGAGGTAAGGCTAAGAAGGAAGAATCCCAGATAGCTACAAGTTTAGAAAGCTGAAGAAACACTGCATTTTGCAAGGTCTCAAGTACCTGTCTATCCCCCTGGTTCTGAGATGCTGCTATTGAGCCTCAAAGTGAGCAGTTTAATTCAAATAACAAGAGCTCAGTAAAGAAACATCCTTACAAACATGCTAATAATTAACCTTAAAATATAATTACTTTATAGCATGTTTCATTCGTTTTAGCTAACAAACTGAAAACATTAATTTATGTGTACTTGTAGAAGAGGTCCCTTTGGGCATGGAGATAGCATTGCCAAAACCAAAGTGTTTGAGACTCTCAAGTGACCTGTGCATAATTTTTTTGTGTATCAGGGTGTCCCCACTGTATAGAAGGTAACAAAAACACCAATGCCCCCACAAGCTTTTTGTGGCCACAAAGTTTACCAACAATAGCCAAGAATCACACTACTGCTGACATACTCAGCAACACCAACCACCTGTAAGGCTAGCAGTAGTACACCTGCGTAATCATTTGCAGAAGCACAGAACAGAATTTTTGTTTTTAAGTTATCAAATCTTTAAAAATACAAACTCAAATGTTCCTTGTATTTGTCATTACTTCTCACAGTGCCAATAAAGTTTGGCAAACACATCAACTACTCAAAACATTATAGCACGTGTAAAAAAAGTCTATGTTCTAGTCTGTCTTGGCAATTTTTCTTTAAAACATACTCTAAGATGCTCAGATCCACAATGCCTATGCAGCAGCCTGCTTTTTATTTGTTTCTGTTCCATAGACACTTTTTTTTAGTCTATTAGTGAAAGAGCACTATCCTGCTATTTTTTATTCTTACACTAAGCTCTACACTGCCTTCTACTCAGAAGGCAGCGATGAAGTTTGTAGAAATACTGCTAAAGAGCATAAACCAAATGAAACCTAGGATGTTTATCCTTCATTTGTTCTGATCAGCTCTGAAAACTTCCTTGCCTCAGCAAGTACTCACATCCTCAACTACCAAAAAATTGCTCTTCATTTTGATGACCCTCTGAAGCACCAAAGGGGGGTGGTGGCAATATGTTATAGAAAGTCATTGTGTCTTCATAAAATAATCCTTTCCTTTATATTTTAGAATGTTCAATATAAACCAATACATTGGGGAAGAGTAGGAAAAAATATCTGACACCTTCATATCTAGTCCCTGCAACTTAAATAACTTTTTAAATATCAGCTGGTGCAGGGGTTCTGAATCTATTGACGGGTATCAGTATAAAACAAGAAAACTCTATTTTACTATAAAATTCTACCAACCCAATTCAGATTCCTCTTCTCAGAATTCGATTTATGGTAACTAAAGCATCATTATTGCTATTAATTTTACTCTTGGTCATTAGAAAGACATCTCTGTTATAACTGTTAATTCTGGATCACAAAAATCATGTTTATGAGAATATTAGTATCTCAGCTGGCAGTGTGACGTTGTCTGTAACCCTGGGTGAAAATACTGAATTAAGGCTGCACAGCCAACCTTGAACACAAATCAGATAGCTTGGTTTAAATACATTAATGCCTGCTTTTACAGATTATATATATAATGTAAATAAATTCAATTAAAACCCACACATCTTTACATGCCTCAAAAAATATTCATACCTGGACTTACATATCTTGGGACTGTGACTGATGTAGTGGAATAGTTAGGAGGTTGCAGTTAACCATATGTATCTCCTGTAAGGGTTGGCTGTTTATTCCAGAATATAATTAACATTGACTTCATTTTGCATAAACCAGAAGCCTTTCTTATTGCAATTCTGAGTGGAAGGTTTAGTTGACAATATTGTCTTGCTGTAGGATCTTTATGTAAGTGTTCAACCAGCTCATTTTCAGCAACTGGCCATGTATTAGTGGACTATAACTCAATAAAAGCAGCAAGCTGTTTAAATTTTGTTTCTAGAGAATCTTGTAAATAGGCCTGACACATTAGCTTGATTCAGTGCTGCTCCACTGCTGGTGATTGGAGATGGTACTATTGTCTGTGCAGTTCCTTTTCAACACCTGGAGCAAGCAAACAGAGAGAACAGGCAGAACTTGAACTTGCCCTAGCGCAGCAATGTCTCCCTTGGCTGTAGATCCAGATGAAGCAGCAGACCCCCATCACAGCCCATCATGCCCCCAAGCATTTAACAAGGCAGTCACAGGGCAGGCTCACCTCTGACCTGCTCAGAGGTGAACAAGCTCAAGAGGCGGGTGCTGGCCACAACCCTAGTCACGAGAATGAGTAGCATCACTTTCCATCCTGCCTTAGCCTGCCCAGATTCAGTTTTGCAGCTCACACGGGATTGTGAGTTAACTGGGATCAATTTCTACTGAGATAAGCTTTACTAAAAATACATAAACAAACAAACAAAAAAACATAGACTATAATATACAATATACTACAATATACTTAATCCTGTGGTTAGTCTCCTAAACATGCAAAGTTTTAGCAGATTATACCAAAACCCCTTCTAATATAACAGAAACAGAGCAGTTTCTTAGTACGGTGTCTTTATGAGACAAAGTCTGAAGTGCCATTTCAGCAAATACCACATTTGTTCTACCAAGACTTCATATAATAGTAGAAGCTGCCTCTTATTGGAAACACAAAATTGATTAAAAAATGAAAACAAAAATAAAAACAAAAAAACACCAAAAAAAACCAAAAAAAACCAACCACACACACACAAAAAAAAAAAAAAGCATGGCCACTGCTTTCCTAAATTCTTCATATGTGTCAACCTAACATTGACTAAAGCAGCATCCTACCAGGAAGGAATACAATGACAGCATTCTTGGCTCTAAATACTCTCACAAGGAGCCACAAGTATTTAGATACTTCTCATACCTTTCAGTTGTCATGAATAATACCTTATTGCTAAGAAGGAAGTTATTAGAGATTCATACACATGAAGAATCTTTTCAAGTAAGAGTTTTGGAAAAAAAATATATTTTTGTAAGTGCCAAAAAAGGCACAAAGATGTCTGCACTTTAACTAAATAATTCAACTCCTGGAAAAATTTCATAATTTTAAAATCCATTTTGGTGGCTGAAAATAATGTTGCTTTCCCACATTAAACCGTGGTTATTTACTCTGTAACATTTTGTCTGCATTTTTCTGTCCCATTATGCTAAAGGAAACAATCTTTCATACTGCAGTATTTCCTATAATTAAAGAGGCTACAAAAAAGGTCTGTTTGTATGTTGGCATGGACCATTTGTTTATATTTATGGAAAAAATTATCAAGTTACTAGGGACTGGGAAGCTCTGCCATCTTAGAAGCAACAAAAAACCTGAAAAGTGTTAAATAACAGCAACTCTCAGAGAGGCATAACGCCTCTTTTGCACATCTCTTACATCCAGGACCTTTCAAAAAGAAGTGAATGAGAGATGCAAAAACCTATTTTTGCTCCAAAATTTAGCATACAAACTGAATATATGAGATTAAAAGTTCCCATCTCGGTTTTGAGTCTTGAAATACCAGTGTTCTTCCTATCAACTGTTATGTCTATGAACTCTAGGCTCCTTTCCACTAGTGCAGAACTGGATAATTCAGTTGAAATAAAGTCCTAAAAAAAGTGGAAGGGTCTGACCCCACCATAAATTTAAGAAGTTTTGAAATTATGCTTGCCTGCTTGTCATGGCCCAAGGAAGCCAGTGATTGACATACATAGGGAGTAAGGGCTGCTTACAGCTCAGTTGCCTTGATCCTCACTCACCACAGTTACTTCATTATCCTGGCACAAAAACTATGTTTCATGATTTTTTTATTTGGCAGCAACCCTATATCCCCTATGGAAGCAGCAGGATTTGCACAGAAGAGATTCAGCCACAGCTGAAGTGGCACCACTACTCCATCCCCTTATTTCTGAGAAGATAGAGGTTGTCCAAAAATCATAAGGAGGGGCTGGTGCAAACCATCTGCAGGAAAGCAAGTTTCACCCTTTATCTTGCTGCAGCACATCATTGTACAATACAGCAAGGAAAGTGTTATCTCCTTTTATTTTTTATATGTACATATACGTACACCTCACTTAACACTGCAGTTACCTGAGGGCAAGTCTGCTCCTCTCCAGAAGCATGAGTAGTCTTACATGAGAGCAAGTAAAGTTGTGTACAGGGAAGTGCACTCAAGCCCAGAGAACTTAAAATCCTTTCAGGCTGGCTTCAGTGAATGGAAAGCGAGCAGTCTTCCTAGAAAACCAGTCCTTCCTTACCTCCACAATACTCTTGCCTGTTTGTTTTGCTATAAAGTACAACAAAACTGGGGAAGCCACACAAGTATGCATTAATTAAATTTCAGGCTTGCCACTTATCAGTATACCTTTACTTTGTCACTGTACAAACTGAAATCTTTAATGAATAAAAATTTTCCTGATGCTGCACTGAACAAGCAGTTTTTTGCTAACAACTGCCCCTTAATCATAACCTTTATCACAAGCAGAAATCTAAAGAGCTAACCAAATCCTCAGATTTTCTTATAGAGATCTGGGAATTTAATGCCCAATTAAACTATCATGTCAGGCAGTCAAATGCAATGGCATTGCCAGACATTATATGAGGTTTGACGCATAACTCATGGAAATAACAAATTTTTTTTCTACTGCTATGTTTCCAGTACCTATTTTATATGTGCAGTAGCTAACCCAAGTGAATGACTGATGTGTAAATCCTCTTAAGTGGATATGACATATTATCTTGTCCCTTAACTGGAAACAGGTCAATCTAAATGGTCGCTGTGACAGAGGAGATAATTTTGCTCTGGCTGAGCTTCCACATTTGGAAAAACCATTGCAAAAAAATTATGCTTTTACACACAAAAGGTGATTTCTGAAGACAAGCTCCTTACTGTGCCATGAATATGACCGCAAAGTTGGAAGCAAGAACACAAACAAGACAATGCTAAAATCTAGCCTGTTAACAAAAGACTGAGTCACACTGATTAGCTCTAGAATGCAGCCCATCTAGGGCCATACAAAAGTACCGGCCACCAGGCACTTAAGCTTTTTCACAGAACAAGACTAAGATAAAACAGATGGATTGACTAAATCAGAAGTCAGTCTGCCATCAGTTCCATTTATTCCGGGCCTGGGTAAACTCAGAGAGCTACTGTCAGACTGGGGTAAAACAATAATGCTTCTCCATTCAGTGGGGGCTTTTGTGAAGAGCTGCCAAGGGGCTCTGGCCATGCTTTTTCCACCCCAGTGAGGGTCACACTGGAGTGCTGGCAGCACAGCTTTCCTGGGAAAACACAGTGAAGGTAATACAGCACCACTGTTTGAAGTGTTTTGAAGTTTACATATGGTCCATTATTTGACCTAAGTAACAAATTCAGCCTCTTTCTTTCCCCAGATATTATGTTAGTCAGCTCCCCATTACCTGTGTGAGCTTTTTAGTGTTGAAAAGATGAAAGGAAAAATACTTTTTAGCAGCAAGAAAATGTGATTACAAACCAGCTCAAATTAGCAGAGGAGGAAATGCAAAAAAAAAAAAAGTAACTGAACAGATGATTTCAAGTTGCCTTCAAATATCATTTTAGTTTATATTAAATATTCGCAGATAAGTAATTATTTTTAAAAAGGTATCATTAATATTATTGTTTGAATGTACATAATGGGTGACATGTACAGGACTATAAAGGACTATAAAGCCCTTTGTTATATCAGGGTAGGCTTTGGACGTTATTGGTTGATAAAATTGATGCTTTGGGTATTTTCAAGTCACTGAAAAAATCTCAAAAATTAAAAAAAAATAACTAGCACTAGTAAGTGTCTGTAAATAGACTTCTACTCTAATCTGTAAGTATACTGGTATACAAAGCTGAATCATGATAAGAAAATCTATACTTAAAAAGTAGATTTGTAGTTAACATGGTCTGACTAAATGAAATCACAATTTTCTCAGCTCTGATACCTGAAAGAGATTCCTGGAGAGGGATATTCACTTGCATTTGTAGTGGGAAAGAAGTACACTGTAAATGACATCTTCTAAACTCTTGCTCTTTACCAGTTATTAGCAAATCCTGCAAAAAACATCATCTGCAGTAGGGCTAAAGCTGAAACAAAAACGACTCAGTTTGAAATTTTTCACGTCTGAGTTCAGATACTTAGACACACACATAAGAGCACCAAACAAGAGATGCTTGCAAAATCATGATTACAGAAGTGAAAATACACTTTTGTAAACACATTTCATTATACATACTCCTCCATGTTTGATTAATCTACAGATAATGCTATCTAACAGAGAGCAGTTGCTACATCTTTATTACTAGAATTTTTAATTTGTGTATTGTCAATCATAGAATAACTCTCAGATCTATAAGTAGTGCTAAACTGCATACTGGGAGAAGACAGTTCTTCTCACAGAGAATTTAAATTCTATTAAATTTTGCTTTAAACATATTTAGCAGAAAAAAAAAGAAATAAGAACAAGGTGCTACTCATAAAAAAAAACTGTTAAAAAGAAAAAGAAGTGAAAAATCATCACTTGGAAATTTTAAAATATCATTTGCTTGTATATGTGCATCAAAGTGCTGCTGCATCTAAAGTCAGAAATCACAATAAACAAGCTAGTAGCTTCCTAAACCCTATAATTTTAGGCGATATTAGTCAGAATTCAGTTTAGCAAAAAGTGATATGGGTTAGTATCTGTGGAAATCTGAATAGTTAAATAGTGGCATCTAATTATGCCTTGGGATCCTATCTTTAGTGACCCAGATTTGTAAACTATTTCCTAAAATTATTTTTTATCTCTTCAAGAAAACATTACTCAGAAAAACCCAGCAATACTACAGTCCACTAGCACTAGGCAATATTAGGAGTCCATGATACAGAAAACCAGAAACAATTCTCCAAAAATGAAAGACATTTTAGTCAATTTTCCAAATTTAAGGTGCTTCTATGTTCGCTTTGGAGCCTTTCAAAACTTTAAGGGTTTCTAGAGGAGAATTAAGATGACAAACTTCCTGCACTTTTAAAAAGCTGTTTTTCTCTTGTTAGTAGCCTATTTCAGAAGCTATCTATGTAAGTAAACACCAAGTACTGTAAGATTCATATCAACACAATGACAAGTGACAACACAGCTACCTAATATGTCATCTCAAAAATCTCAATGATTTACAAATTCTGCCTATGGGTGCACTGGAGACCTATCCATCACTTACTTTACATGCAACTGCTGCAGGCATTTGGAAATCTTTGTATCATGGGGGTGGCTGGGAAATGGGAAATCTTCTGGATATTACTGTCATACTGATGTAATGTAGGCAGCCCAGTAGCACAGCAGGCTTCCTACAGAACAGACCTACAGTCTGTTTTCAAATTGTTTAGGTAACACTTAGTCCCACAACATGCCGGGATTCATCCAGAGGTTGTGGATGGCACCCTGTCACTACAGTTTTAACCAATTTTAAACAGGGAGAAGAAGGATCTTCTTCATCCAAAGCCATAAGCTGACATGTCATAGACAACTGCTAATTGACCATGAAGGGCATCTAAACAAAATCCCTGGATTGGGGTATACTAATGCTTGTCCTACGCAAGCATTACAACAGTAAAGGAATTCCAAACAGATGAAGCCAACAGTTCAGAATGTCAATTCACTGCACAGAGAGGGACTGAAGGTAAGACTCCTTCTCTGGATTACTCCAAGCATTCAGGACATGAAATACTGCTCCTACACTGTTTTTTGCCTCTACTTCAGCAGCCTTTCCACAATGGCCAGAAGTTCCTTCCTAGTACAGAGTTCAGTTCTTATGCCAACCCTTATATCCTGCATGTGCTCACATAAATAAGGAAGACTAATACTGATGAAAATGCTATTGCATACAAAATAAAGTGGAGAGAAATAAGTAAGGGAAATAGCTGAAAGTCCAGGGGGAAAAAAAAACCCACACAAACAATCAGTCAGATTTGTGGGTTGGTTCTTCAAGGAACCCAGACAAAAGGAAAGAGATAAACACAGTAAGAAACTATGTTCTTCCATACTGTCAACATTCTTTTTCTTGACTTTCTCATCTGATTTACAGGACCTACTCTTTAGATAGACAACAGAGCACTCTTGCATGTTCATTCTGTTCAGAAGTTTATGTTCTCAGCCTTGAGCAAAGCTTTTCTACTTCAGTTTCTCTATAAATTAAAATAGTGTAATTTACATATATGCCTCACTGAGAGGTCAGAGTTTGCAATTATATTACAATAGGAGGTACTGTATAAATGCTGGGTATGTTTCAGTAATCAGAATTGAAATTATTCTTTAGAACAACCTGCTGTACCCATGAAATGAAAATCCTCCCTAATTTTTCTCACACAATTGTGTGGGCTTGCTGGTTCATATTCAAGATTGTTCACATGCTGGTTAGTGGCACAGATTTACTCTTTTTTGTTGTTGGTTTCTTTTGGGGCTTTTTGATTATTTTTTTTTTTTTTTAAATCAACCAGAACGAAACCTCCTAAATGAACACTGAAAGATGACACAAATTTGTATACAAGGAGTTAGATTTCCAAAAAGAGAGTGAAAATGTTTAGTTATTCAAACAAATACAAACAAAACATAGTATCAAACTCAGTAGCACCTCTGAGTCTACTTATTGATACAAATCAGTTGTCAAATTTTATTTTTAAAATGGCCTCGTTTTGTAAAAATCTGAATATACTTGGCAAAACTTTAAAAACATTTATTTGCAATTAATTTTACCTCATTCTAGAAACAGCTTACCTCACTCTTCATCAAATACATTGTATATCTTATCTATTATGGGGAGTTAAGAAATAAGTACTTGAAGAAAATGCAGCATTTTGTGAAAGAATGGTTATACAGACATTGCAATTCAGGAAATCGACAGGTGTCCAAACTTGTTAGCCAGGAAAAGACCATGTTGCATGCGCCGGTCTGATCTCCTTCCCTTTGGAAACAAAGTCTCAGATTCTTATAGTGCTGAAACAACCTTGGAAACTCTTGACTTTATAACTTACCGATGCGTACACAATAGGTACTGAGTAAAAAGCTCTTTCAGCTGCAATAAAAACTGAAAATGCAGTTCTGAGAATAGCGTAATGCCAGGCAGGTAACTTTTAAAACAGAGATCGAATTGGTGCTAAGAGTCTCTAAGACCAAGAAAAGCACAGGGAATATTACATGGGGGGATTAAACTGCACAAGTGTAATAATACTTCATATCTGACATGCAGGCACACTTCAACAGGAACTTAAAAACAGTCAATAACAAAGAGCAGATACTTGGTAAGAGCAGTCAAAGCAATACAGTAGAGTATTAAGAAGGCATAAGCTGAGTCAAAACAACTATTTTTCAAATTAAAATATGAATTACAACTGAAATGGTTAAAAGATACTAAAATCTCATCAGCTGCTTTTGCAGACAGAAGAGTAGGAATACTAGCCTGTTTAATTAAAGCTTTCTTCTCATTTCTTTTTGTACAAGTTGCTGTTCTAATACTCAGTTGATGAAAAATATAACAACAAATTATGAAGTAACACAGCACTTTTATTAATTCACCTTAAAAAAACTAACTCCAGAAATGTACCTGCATATTCCCTGCAAATCAAAATCAGGAAAGAAAGTTTACTTATAAATGAAGGATGTGGACTCAATTTCATATTGCAAAACCAAAGCACATACACACCATAGCAGATCCCGGCACAGAGTCCCCAGATAATGCAAATCCTCAGCTTCCAGGATGCGAAGGGAGTGCGCACTCTGTTGCAGAAGCACACCTCTGGATGTAGGTGTCTATTGTGATGGCACTTTGGTTGAGAGCGTGCTCTTTCATAACAAATAGCGCTCTGAGAGCTGTCATCATCATTGTTTACAAATAGAATTCACCATACAGCTCCTCTGGGCTCAAGAACTATCTTTATTACCTTTCATGCTACTTTCTACATCGTTTCTAGGAAAGATCCCTAATTCTGTATGGGGTTCTGTGAAAAGAAGGAGCAACTGAAGAGATTATTGCCAGCAGCCCTGAGCAATCTCTTTATGTTTTTAAACTGACACACACAAGAAACTAGTGTAGCTTTACAAGACCTGCACCACTTTCACAACTTGAAATGAAATTTAAAAGAATAGTGCATAAAACCACAACAGAAATCTCTCCCTCCCCCGCTCTCAAACTTAGGTTTGGACACTGCTCGCCCATGTCAAGTTCCTCCGCCCGGGGCCGCCCCAGCGCCCCGGCCCGTCGGCCGCCCCTGACCCCGCGCAGCCCGGGCTNGCTCGCCCCTTGCCTCGGCTCGTCGCCCGCCCCGGGGCCACCGCCGCCCGCAGCGCCGCCCCCTCGAGGGAGGCGTCGGGCTCCGCTCCGCGCCCCGGCCGCCGGCGGGGCAAGCACGGCAAGGAGCGGGAACACGGGTGCCGGGGGCACCCGCACCCACCCATACCCCACCGGCAGGGCGCTGAGCCGTCCTCCCCGTCCTTCTCATACCTACCCACCGCGGCACCATCAGAAATTAATCGGTTAACCTTCATAGAAGCGTGGGGAAAGGTCTAAGAGCACATGTAAGTGTTCTGAACAACGCTGGCCCGCCGAAGCGCCCGATATCAAAGAAGTGCTCACATAACTGCAGTCGTATTTGTTCTATCCTCAAAGCCTGTGTGTGTGTGTGCTAGAGCAGGCATAAAGTATTGCATCTTGGCTGTAAGCACAAAAGAACCGATGAAAAAGTTTTGGAACTGGACATAGGAACACAGTATGGGAAATGAATCCAATAATGGCATAGAACACCATGGTTTAACCAAAACTGCTCACCATTTAATTGTAACTACCTCTCTTGCAGAAGTTTCAGTTACAGACAGGAAAATATACCCTTCTTCAATAATTCCCCAACAACAGGAAATCTGTCAGTATGCAAATAATTTTAGAAAAATAATCCTATATACAGAGTGCAAGCCTCACCTATCAAGCCTGGCTACTTTTTATTCTAATGTAGATCCGAAGGCAAGAATGCTTCTCCACATTGAACTCAGAGCTGAGTGAGTTTTAGCCCAGGTATTGTGTCTTGCGAACTGCGTATCTGAAACATCAAGTTTTGAAACTGCTAGGATGAGCACATCTAGATCAGCTGCATGTATACATTCTCCAAGGCAGAGAAATGTTTCTTTGGTGGGCTTGTTACGGACATCTATAGCATCTTCCTTGACTTGCTTCACATCTGTAACATCTCCCTTGTTTCACATCAAATTGACCTTATTTTCAAAATATCAGACAAGCAAAAAATCGGGAAAATAAATTAACTAAAACTCCTTTTCAGATAAAACATCCCAACATGGACTACTGCTAAATAGCTCAGTGCATTACTGTATGACATCCTGGATACCAGACCTGCATCTTTTTATGTTTCTGAGCACATGCTCAGAAACTTCAAGTTCCTTCACAACTTTTAATCTTCACATACTTGTGGCTATTGCAAAAACACCCCACAATTTTGAATAAAGTTCACTTCCATCTGAAAAAAAGTAACAAACACAAGAAGAAGTTTCAATTGAGATTAATTGGCAGAACAATTTAATGGAAGTTTTGCAGCACTTGCCACTTCAGTAAACACATTAACCAACACTCAACAGAAACCATTCTTATTAGATTGTGAACCCTGTCATTCAGATGCATACTTACTACAAATGCTGTCTCATCCAAAGGAATTCCCTGGCCAATAAAGTCAGGATTTCCAGCCTGTTTATCTATCAAAAGAGAATCCATGATGGTCTATAATATAACACACATCACAGATCACTAGTTCTTGAACACAGTAAAACAAATTTGTATGACGTTATTTTCCTGCTAGCCTGAAGCCTGCCCAACAGCAGTTCTTGAAAATCAGATATTGGGAATCATATCTTTGTTAACAAGATCTTTTTTCTTAACATCCCTTCTAATATTTAACAGAGTATGTAGATAAAGTTTTTTTTCCAAGAAGTATGAAAGCAACAATATAAACTCAAGGGATACAATATTCAGGTAAAACTAATAAAATGCTCAGTTTGTTATAGATTTAGCAAAAATATATACATTATCAATGGCACCTTACATTCAGGAATCTTTACTATTCACCTTCCCAGCATCTCAAAGCACATTAGAAAGCAGAATCAATCACTCACAAGTACCTCACCCTCAGGATGCTTCTCACAATCTCCCACTTCAGCCTGCTACACTTCAAAGAGTCTGTGACTGCTGTGGGGACTCGACTGACCACTCAGGCTAAGTAAAATTCTGATGGCCAATGCTAGGCTTAAGACTTGCTGGACTTGGCACCTCCTGACAATTCTTAGAACTCAGAGCTGTCAGACCAATCTTAAATGGAAATAAAAGGTTTTCTAAATGATGGCAAAGTACCCATCAAACAAGCACACCTGCAGTTCTGAAGGGCAGAACAACCGTAGGAAAGCTTTTTTCTGAATCGTACCAAAGCTCTAAATTTGGCCCACACTTTTGTTGTTATACAATGTGGTGGAAAATGTTGAGGTTAACAGCTTTTCAAGTATAACACTCTGGTGCCACTAAGCTAAGAATAAAAGAATAATTATCAGCTGTGCAGCTTTGAGAGCCTTACAACACTGTTTCTGACTTCTCTGTTACTTCTAAGATAACGCCCTGTAATTAGATCCAGGACTGATCTACTAATCTTTTTTTTTTTGTTTTAGACACATGATCAAGCTTCCCCACCCAGACGATGAAGTCCTAAAACAGATTAACTTCTGTAAATGAGAGGCATCCTGAAATGTCAAAGGTTCTTTTTATGTCTCATTAGGCCCTAATATGAGGAAGAGAACGTTTTAACACCAGCTGCTTTTAGAATTTGCATGTTATTTTGTATATGCTTTTAGAAAAAAGGAAGTGACAGCAAGTGTTCCTTTTTCAGTTTACAGATTACGAGCAGTTCCAATATATGTAGTTTTCAGTATGGTACATAGAAAAAAAAAGCCAAAACCAAACCAACAAATGAAAGGCAAGCAGAAAGAAAATGCTCTACCACAATCATTTGGCACTGCACAGCTATTTTTTTAAAGAGTGTTCTACTGTCTGTGTTTATAAAAGACTTGATTCTTAACACAGCGCCTAACACCACCATAGATGGCTGCACTTTAATTCACATCATTATTTGGGAACAATTTCTGTTCAAAAATTTTGAAGGGAAAAATTACTATATGGCAATATTATGTACAGTGTCCACTTTACATAATGGTTTGTCATGATTTTCATATACATTGTTCTGCTACTCCTGGAGAACAAAAAGCAATATTACACTTTTCTACTCAAGTAGAAAAGCACTCAAGTGTATTTGTACTAATCTTTGCTGTATTTTAATGAATTTCAGCAAAATCAAAAAATAAGTGCAGATTCTTCATTATTGTCTGATCAGTTGAGATCATCTAAGTGATGCAGAGACTGGAAAAGAGTTGACTCAGCAAGCACACAGTGAAGGGCTTTGACCACTTGCCTTAAAATGGGAGGGTCTTGGAGGCAAGACAAGAACTCTGCTGAGCAGTGATGTGATCCAGATGGTCTTGGCATGTGTCTTTTGGAGCTGCACGCTGCTGGAAGAAGCTCTGAAAGCCTCCAGGCTATTCTAAATGAACTGAAGATCTAACCAGAAAAGGAAAGTCAAAGAAGGTGCGCACCCCATGATAAACAATGCTGAAAATAAACTGGTAACAACAAATGAAAAGAAAGCTGAGGTATTCAACAAATTTTTGCCACAATCTTCATTTCTCTCTTTGCACACCTCTTGAGAGGATGGGCAGATAGATGGGGACTGGAATAGCAAAGTCCACTGTAAGTGAAGATCAGGTCTGTGACTACCTAAGGGACCCTAACATAGATAAGTCTATGGGACCCAATGGGCTACATCCCAGAGTCCTCAGCTAAATAGCTGATGTAGTTACCAAGCCACTCTCCATGATATTTGAAAAGTTATGGCAGTCAGGTGAGAAGATCTTTGTGACTGGAAAAGGGGAAACATTGTGCCCATCTTTAGAAAGGGTAGAAAGGAGTATCCTGGGTACTGTCAGGGTTACTTCTGGGAAGATCACGGAACAGATCCTCCTAGAAGCTGTGCTAAGGCACATGGAGGACAGGAAGGAGTTTTGAGACACCAGCACAGCCTCACCAGGGTCAAGTCCTGCCTGACCAATCCAATGCCTTCTCTAGAGGAGTGACTGCATCAGGGGACAAGGGAAGGGCTGTGGATGTCCTGGACTTCTGTAAATCCTTTGACATTTTCCCTTATAACATCCTACTCTCTAAACTTGAAAGAGAGCAATTTGAGAAAAGGACTATTAGATGGAAAAGAAATTGGTTGGATGGTCACATATAGATGGTTGTGGTCAAGGACTCAGAGTCTCAGTGGACATCACTGACAAGTGTTGCCCTCAGTGAGACCATTGTTATTTAATATCTTCATCAGTGACATAGACAAAGGGATCAAGTGCACGCTCAGCAGATTTGTGGGTAACCCCAAGCTGAGTGGTGCTGTTGACACCTGAAGGATGGGATGTCATTCAGAGGGACCTGGACAAGCTGGGAACCTGTGGCCTGTGGGAACTCCATGAGATTTAATAGACCAAGTGCTTGTGATGCATCTGGGTTGAGGTAATCCCTGGTATCAGCACAGGCTGGGCATGAACAGCCCCAGAGCAGCCCTGCCCAGAACCTTGGGGGTGCTGAGGGTGAGAGGCTGGACATGACCCAGCCACAGGCACTCCCAGCCCAGAGAGCCAAAGGTGTGCTGGGCTGCATCCAGAGCAGTGTGGGCAGCAGGGCCAGGGAGGGGATTCTGCCCCTCTGCCCTGCTCTGTGAGACCCCACCTGCAGGGCTGCATCAGCTCTGGGGTCACTAGCAAAGGGAGAACATGGAGCTGCTAGAGAGAGTCCAGGGAAGGCCACAAGCATGACCAACAAGCATGCTCAGAGGGATGGAACACCTCTCCTACGAGAGGTGATAATTTGGCTGGGGATAATTTAGCCTGGAGAAGAGAAGGGTTTGGGGAAACCTAAATGTGGTCACTTCCAGTACCTGAAGGGAGCCATCAAGGAAGATGGGAAGAGACTTTTTACAAGCAAATGTAGGGACAGGACAAGGGGCAATGGCTTCAAACTGAAAAAAAGGAAGTTAAATTAGGTATTGGGAGGAGGTCTTTATCGCAAGAAGGTACTGGAGGCACTGAGGCACTAGAACAGGTTACCCAGAAAAATTTTGGATACTCCATGCCTGGAAGTGTTTAAAGCCAGGCTGGATGGACCTCTGAGCAATCTGGTCTGGTAAAACGTGGCCTTGCCCATTGCAGGGGGTTTAGAAGTAGATGATCTTCCAACCCAAAACTATGATTCTATGATCTACTCTGTGATTCAGACCCTGGACATCATCCCTGAATTTTCTGACCAAGATTTTCTGTTTCTGTTACCATTACATTGCTACAACATTTCAAAAATTTCTCAGAGGAACAAATCAAGATCTTTTCCTGTAAATGAGGATGTTCATACTTAGAGACTTAACTGATGACTTAAAATTGAAGTGACAGATATATTTAATCAATATTGATAGTTTCTATTAGTTATAGCCATATTAGCTCTTATTCAGCACAGAAATAGCATCCATTTACTTACAACTTTGTTTTTTTAATATCTTAGTGAGAAAATCATACATATTGTGACTTAAAAGGCTATCTTTGTCAAGCTTTCACATTTCTTACTGCTGATAAAATGTAATTATGATAGATATTTTTGTTCAACATGTAGAAATTTACGCACATCTCTCCACAACCACAGGTAAACCAAAATACACTTGATCAGATTTTAGAATGAGCATCTGGGAAAACTACTCCGCTGCAGCAGGTTTCTCAGTAAGTGGCTTTATGCACTCATAGCACTCAGTTTTTCACTGCTAGGAATCTCTCCAAGTTTCTTCTTCAAGTAAAGAAAATTTCCTTGTACCTGTTAGTAGCCTTACACATACAGAGACTGTGTCCAAATGACAAAGATATACTGCTTTATACAAGTAGCACTAGCCTTAGGCTGTGAAAACTGCCTTATCTCTTTGAACAGAGAAAGTAGAAACTTTCAGGGTATAACAGGAGGAAAATGATAAATTCCAGTTATGCTCAACTTGTCAAAATACTTGATTATAGTTACATAATAAAAAAGGAGTGCATATAGAATTGTATGAACAAAACACACATTAATGAGGATCTAGGAAAAAAGTAATTCTTTTTCCTGAAGCAGTTTTTTATTTCTCTCACGGTCTTAGAACAAACCAAATATCTCATGTGACAATATCTCTGTATACTAAGATTCTATGTCAAGGGCAAAAGGATAAAAAAAATATGTGTTTATATTGTTATGAAACCAGGTAACAGGAACACTGCAGATATCTAGGAAGAAGTTATTGGGCTCTTGGAACAGGCCTATAACACTTAGAGTAAATAAAACACTTCTGATTCCTTTAAATAAAGAACTGTATCATTAGGCTCTCGCTATGTGGTTCAGTTTCTCTGTGTGGGACTGCTAACTTATGCTGGCTTTTTTTTCCTCTAATAATTTAATATATTTCTTGGAAAAAAGGTCTGGAACAAAGTTACTCATACTGGTATAATTTGCCCCAAAGTCTAGAAGAACTTCTGTATGAAGTACTTGCAAATTATCTAAATAAAAAATATTGACATGCCTTAGTAAGGCAGAATATCAAAAAAGTGTCTTCAATTGAAGCCAAGCAGGAAAACATGCCTTTAGTACAGACTGTATATTTAAATAATTTACTCCCTCAATGGCAAAGCACACCAAAATTTTGCAGTGTGAATGTTTAAATCCACTCTTTGATATCATCAAATATCCAGCAAGGCCAAATGAATGTTCTTTTGTTACCATTCATCCCTACCCAGTGCTCCTTTCCCCTCCGACCAATTTGGCAAAGAACTAACACATTCCTTACTCCACTGCCTGTAAGAATTTGCCAGAAGGACCACTGTCACTTACTCACTGGCAAAAAGAAGCAAGCCTTTTCATCAAACAATCAACCTTGCCCAAAATGAAGAAAAAGAGGGAAGCTCTTGATTTTCAAGCAGCTCAAGTAACACAATGTCCTTTTAATGTATTTTTATTGCTTCCTCTTCATGAACAAACTCAATTTCGAGAAATTGTCTGTTTCTTTTTTAAATCTCTTTTTCTCCCAACAGTTGTGAGAGAATTGTGTCAATTCTATTGTCTTGTGGACAAGGAGTTCAGTAATGGATTCATTGCTCAAGTTGCTTTCTTATCCTATTTTTTGTATCATAGAAAAAATATTTCTTCTAGTGGAAAGGATATATTCTCAAATCAGTTTCCCCTGTAGCTGTAAGCCAGTTTCTTTCCAAGAAGGATACTGCTGTTGATTCAATATAATGAGAGCAGTGAAAGATTTCAAAGTGGAACAGAATCAGAGGCAACAGGCACAAACTAAACTACAGGATGTTCTCTCTGAACACTGCAAAACGTTTGCTTTGAGGGTGATTGAACACTGGCACAGGTTGCCCTGTGGAGTCTCTATGCTTGTAAATCTTCAAAAGCCATTGGGACATAATCTAGGCCACCTGCTATAGATGGCACTGCCTGTGCAGGGGAATTGGACTATGTGGCCTGCAGAAGTCCTTCTCAGCTTCAACCATTCTGTGATTAAATTAGCAATTAAAAATAATAAAAGCCACATTTTTGTAAAAAAGTGTGTGGCACAAATGGCCATGCTGTCATGTTTGCATTTCTGTTTTAGTCTTCGTCCCCACTAGAAGGGATCAAAGGATATTTACACTGTTCCTCTCAGGATTTTGCTGAAGTGCTCATTCCCTGTATGCTATATGGATGTTATGATGAACTCAAGAAATACAAATCACTAAACGCAAATGTGTAAAATTTCAACATCAATTTAAAACATCAAGTCACAGTCTTGTTTTCCTGCTTTCTTAGGGCATATAATCCAAACATGAAGAAACACCTCAAGTTTTTGTTAAAAAGTGCCCATTAGAAATCATCAGCTTCACTTTTAAGCAGATTAATATTGGTTTTGCCGGAGATGTCAACAGCTCCAAAACTTAGGAACTCCTCTGTAACAAAATGTTTATTATCAACTGGAACTTGCTTAGATCAAGCTGAAATGAGAAAATTGGGGGTTCCATCTGGGAAAGAATTTTATTATATCAGTTTGGTTTTGAGTGTCCTTCAGATACTTTACAAATATATATTCAGATATCAATGTGGAATAAAATAAAAATAAAGTAATCTGTAAATATCAAAGCAAATAATTTCCTTACACTTTTGTCTCTTTGTGTGTTTGATTGCTGAACTTTCTGACACGCAATGGTGCAGACTGAGCTCACACAATATTAAAAAAATATAAATGCCAAAGTTTGAAAAAAGCTTAATCTGTCTTTGCCAAAAAGCCTGAGTAGAATTCCTGGTGTCTGGGAAAGTGGGAAAACTGAATGAAAGCTTTTCAAGAGTTAAGGCATTCACTATGGCTGTTCTTCACATAAATCCTTTGGTTTCTAATAAGAAATCTACTCAAACTACATGTTGTGGATTTTTGTTTGGTTTTTTGTGTGTTTAAAGACAGTGTTAATTGGCTTTTCTATAAATTCACCATTTTTGCATGGTTAATATATTTAATAAATCTCTACCTTGATATCAGATTTTGTTGGCAGGGATCAGTGATTTCAAAAGTTAATTGTTGGCTGCTGGTAGTGCACACCTATTTCCCAAGGGAAGCATTATAAAATATCCAACTGTTTTTGATGCTAACTTTACAGAGAAATTATATGAAACAGAGAAGATGATATTGCTAAGATAAACTAACTTAACTGATGGAAAGAGTGAGCAGATAGAGAAAGGCTTTATCTCAGAATCTCAGATATTGCAGAAGAGAGAAAAGTTCTCAGCCTCACCCCAGCTATGTAGCAGGAAGGATGCTTTCCTTCCAGCAAAGTAAAAGGAGAAATACAAGAACCCATAACTTCAATCATCTTCATTCCTGAAAGCAGAAGAAAGGACAGTAGCATGAATGAAGTTTCTTTCTTTCCATTTGTGAAACTGTTCTTCCCTCCATACACAATTAGCTGGGTTCTATTTATATGGCACAGAGAGGCTACACTTTTGCACTCTCCCCTAAAATAAGAACAGAGACAACTGGTAAACATCTCTTTTATCTTCAATATTTATTTAGGTTTTAAAGCTTTTTTCCCAGGTCAAGTGGTGTCTGAACTAGCCTTTGGGTTAGCAGCACATTCCTTATCACTGGACTCTCATGCCCAACTAATGACATTGGAAAAATGTGAAATTCTTGTCTGAATGGATACTCTTGTTGGATTATTCCCAGTGAATATGTGCACAATCAGACCCTTACTCTACAAAATGTACAGATCATCTGCTCCATTTCTTATAAAATTCCATACTTCTCAGTGACAGTGCTGAAGAAGTGAATAATCCTTTTGCCTACAAGGCATAAGACTAAGATGGTGGATAAACTCTGGTTTCAGTTAGGCAATTCTAATGGAACTTTTACTATTGTCATAAATATTTTTATAATCTCCTTGTTTTAGCATAACTGCTTATAAATATATTCAGAATATTATTCTGGAAGTACTCAAGAGACATATTCAGGATTAGATGGTAGAAATCCATCAAAACTCTGGGTCTTCTCCCCTAGTTTTTTTCTGCTAATGTTCTTCTGATACAGATAAATAGGAAGCTTCTCTCCTTCTAGGCCTGCAAGTAACCAGTATAATTTTTCTTCATATTTTGCTTTTTGTCAAACCACAGGACAATATAAAAGACAAAAAACATAATAAGTAAAAATCAAAACAGAAATTTTGAAAACCCAACCCAAGTAATATGATTGAAAATACAAAACACAAAATTGAACCATGAAAGTTACCTATTTTTTTTTTAAAGAAGAGGAAAAAAAATGTAACAGTTTTAGTCCCAGTAACAACATTCATAGATGGACTTCAACTTTTCAAGAAATTGCATTTTAAAATCAAAATGAGATGTCTTGAGATCTGGGGGCCAGGATCTTTTCTCCTGGAGAATTAGAGCATCAGCAGCTGATTAGAGCAGAGCTCCTCTACATGTTGCTGGTGAAATCAGTTCACCCAAGGGAAATACAAGTCTTCCAAAATTTTTCAGGGAAGCATAGGCATTTTAAATGCTATCAGTCATCAGTTAAAATGCAGGTATTGGAAAATAAGATACATATAATTTTTAAACTATACTATGTGTCTTTTGTATTTTACAGACTGTAGTTCATCTTTAAACTTATGCAAAAATGCACTAATTCTAATTGGGTTTTTTTGAGGGAAGAGAGACTGAATAACATGAAAGAGCAAAGTGTTAGTTTGAAATCAGGTATTAGATAAACTAGTAAATAATTTAAAACAGGACTGGTAAAGACAGTGAAAGAACAGATTAAGAAGATGCACAATGGGATGGGTAAGTGACATTCTCCTTGAAAAATGCAAATTTAAAATACTTCCAGTGAGGGCAACCCAAACTCATGGCATCCTTTTCACTGCAAAAGAAGCTTATTCAGTTTTTGAAGATAAGATGAATGTCTGAAAGTAACAGGGAGTTCCAGGGAAAACATGTTGATCCCTTCATTACAACCTGCTTAGTCTCTACTGGGGACCTCAATAAAGACTTATGCTAAAGGTCCTTAGAAGAAGAATCTTTTAGGTTTGTATGTCCAGGTTTTGGTAGCAGGGGGGTTACAGGGGTGGGTTCTGTGAGAAGCTGCCGGAAGCTTCCACCATGTCTGAAAGATCCAGTGCCAGGCAACTCCAGGATGGACCCACCATAGGTCAAGGCTGAGTTTGTCAGCGACAATGGCAATGCCTCTGGGATAACATATCTGAGAGGAAAAAAGGGTATTCTGCAGAAACAAATTGTGGCCAGAAAAGAGTGGGGCGAGAATATGTGAGAGGAACAGCCCTGCAGACACCAAGGTCAGTGCAGAAGGAGGGGCAGGAGGTGCTCCAGGCACCAGAGCTGAGGCTCCCCTGCAGCCCCTGGTGCAGCCCATGGGGAGGCAGCTGTGCCCCTGCAGCCCCTGGAGGAGACCCAGGCCAGAGCAGGTGGATGCCTGAGAGGAGGCTGTGACCCCACAGGAAACCTGTGCTGGAATAAGGTCCTGCCAGGGACCTGTGACCCTGTGGGGGACCCACGCTGGAGCAGGCTGCACCTGAAGGACTGCAACCCGTGGAAGTGACATGCTGGAGCAGTGAAGAACAGCAGTCAGTAGGAAGGGCTGACACTGGGAGAGAACTGTCTCCCCTGGGAGACATCCCATGATGGAGCAGGTGAAGGAGTCCTGTCTTGAGGAATAAGCAATGATAGAAACAATGTGTGATGAACTAACCATAACCTCCATTCCCACTCCCCAGGCACACTAAAGGGGAAGAGGCCAGGAAATTAGGAAAAAAGTTAAGCAAAGGAAATAGGGGACAAGGTGGAAGGGTGTTTTTAAGATTTTGAGATTATAAGATTTGGGTTTTAATTCTCATTATCATATTTTGATCTGATTGTTAATAACCTAAGCTAGATTTCCCAAATCAAGACTGGTTTGCCTGTGGTGGTAACCAGTGAGTAATATCTCCCTGGTATTATCTCAGTCTGTGACCCTTTTGTTTTTCTCTCCCTGCCCAGTTAAGGGGAGTGATAGAGCAGGTTTGGTGGGCACTGATGTTCAGCAGCACGCACATCAAGCTTATTGTACCTGCCAGAAGGAAGTCCCCCATGTAAGGAGTTTAAAAATACCAAATATAGTTATGATGAACATTTTCTTTGACTGTTTTGGAAGTCATTGCAGTAGATAATGAAATTCAATGAAGAATATAGGAGCTGATTGAAAAAGAATAAAATTAACGATAAAACAAGAAGAGATGCATAATTTGGTCAGACTTTGGAATGAGACAATGAATTTTGCAAAAGGGAAAATGTTATAAACTGAAGAATAGTCATTAGATTATAAAAATTTTCAACAGGAGACGAACAGCAGCTAGAACCCCGCCTCCAAGGAATTCTCGTGCGTAAGTTCAACTGCCTGCAACAAACAAGAATTTCACTGAAGAGTCACTCCACACACTCTTTAGGAGTGATAGAAGGAGAGATGAATAAAGGTTTTAAAATGACAGTGGTGGTTGTGTTTCCTTTTTCGATCTCTTAAGGTGTGGCCTCAGCAGTGCCCAGGACAGGGGGACAATCCCTGCCCTGCTCCTGCTGGCCACACCATTGCTGATCCAGGCCAGGATGCCATTGGCCTTCTTGGCCCCCTGGGCACAGCCTGGCTCATGTTCAGCTGCTGTCACCAGCACACCCAGGTCCTTCCCAGCCACTCTGTCCCAGCCTGTGGCACTGCCTGGGCTTGTTGTTACTCCAGGTTAGGATGCAGCCCTTGGCCTTGTTGAACCTCATACTGTCAGTCTCAGTCCATCTATTTCAAAAATCCCTCTGTAAAGCCTTCCAATACTACCACCCAACATGATGTGGTTCCCAAAATTACTGAGGGTCCACTCAATCTCCTAATTCAGGTAATCAATAAAGATACTAAACAGAATTGTCTCACTTGTGAGTCCTGAGAAACACCACTACTGACCAGATTCAATTAAAAACTGATTATTTTAAAAGAAATATGTACTCATTAGAAACAAACACATAGCAAGCTAGAACAAGTAGTTGAATGTTCTGCCATAAGAAACACTAAATCAGGCTTTGATTATCAGGTAAATTCTCTTAACCTCTGTGAAACAACTATTGTAAGGCTCTAGATTGCTTCTTAATGAATTTCACAACCTGTTTTAACCTTAAATACAGAAGAGTGTTCTGATTTAAATTCCATTTGGTCCAGTGTAAAGGTCACCCTTTTTTTTAAGGCAAGGAGAGTGTTTTTTACTCAGAGGTATAGTTTTAACACCTTGTCCTCTAAAACACAGTATGTCTCTGCAAAAGAAATCATAGAAAAACAAATGGCTACATCTTAGCCAATAGGTAGTCATCAGATTTTAATAGTGACACACTAATTTACTGTAGGTGAGGATGTGGCCTGTAGCTTACATTTGTTTATACAAATGAATTCAAACTCAGGAGTGAGAAGATAAATCTGTAAAGTTAGTCCAGCAAGCAAGAGAAGCCATATGTTCCAGTGAGTTTGGACAAGTGGTCAAGGTAACAAAATGTGAAAGGCAAAAATGAGTGTTTTACATAATCTACAAAGTTACCTCACACAAACCTTAAAACAGGTCATTGTTTCTCAATGTTTCTCAAAACAGCATTTGTTTCTCAAAGGAAAATAACAGTCCCTGAGCTTGGTTGAGTGCTGATGGCTCTGCTTGCCAGGCACAGGAAGCTGATGAGCTGCAGCTTGGGCAGCCTGGAGTGTCTAATATGAATAGTCACAGGATGAGGCTGTGCTGGTGTTCTGTGTGCTGCAGAGCTCATGGCAGGAAGGTATGGGCTGTGTACAGAATCAGACAATCTTATTTTCTTCTCTGGCATGGTTCAGTGAAGTGAACCACATGCACCTTGCAGTCATCAAAGTTGTATTTTTTACCTCCTGCCAGAGATGCTTCATAGATTGATAGAATCATGGAGCAGTTCAAGTTGGAAGGGACTTTTTAAAGGCTGTCTAGTCCAAACCTCTTGCAATGAACAAAGACATCTTCAACTGGATCAGGTTATTTAGAGCCCTGTCCAATCTGAATTATTCCTACGGAATCCTGTAAAATTCTGACAACTTTTAACTTCTGGGATTCAGATGATCTTTGCTTTGATTGTGGCTAGGTAAAGACCAAAGTAGTTTAAAGTCTTTGGGCTTTTCCTTGAGGATAAGGAGAAATGTCCCTTCAATCTCTCCCATCCCTTCAAGCTGAAGGAGAAAAATATGAGAGCATCGTCTAAAGGAATATGCATAGATAAAGGGTAGGAGAAGCACATTAGAAGTGTTTGGAGACAGGCAAACAAGACAGATTCAACTGACCAAAGAACTCTAATGTCTCTACATGTTACACATTACAAATCTGAAATGGAAGAAGCCTGCTTCTGAGAACATGGTTAAAGCTTAATAAATAGCATGTATATAAGGATATAACAATTCTTTTACCAATCCACAGAGAGCTCCACAACTACTCTTGCCATGTACCTCCATGTGCCAGCAAAGAGGTTTTCAGATTTAATAGAAAGCCACAAGAATGACTGGCATAATATCACAGTCATTAGGAAAAAAATGGAAAGAAAAAGTCTCGGATTAATTTCTTTATATTCCAAAGATAATTCAACCCACAGCTGGAAATGACAATCTCTTCCTCAAGTGCTGCGTGTAGCTTGCTCAGTAAATATGTAAGGAAACAGCTCAAAGGAAGCTCAGCTTGCTGCTGCAGATTAATGAAAAGCTTTGAACTATAGTCAATACGCACACCCAAATTGCATACTGTAATACAATATTTGAGCTGCTCCACACAGTAGAAGCCAATTATTCTAGGCAAGCATCCTCATCATGCCTTCCAGCTGCCCATCCTTAACATGTGGAGTATTGTCACATGAAAAGAACCTAGCCAAAAATTCTGTAATTCCTTACAGATGAAGATCAAATGGAAGAAATACTCAATGTTTTTGAGTAAGACTCCAGTCTTAGTGGAGTCATAAGACTCCAGTACATTTTTCACATAAGAGTAGCATTCATCTGCTCACAGGTGTTATCAGTATAGCTTTTTGCAAGCAAGAAAAACAGCTGAAAATTCAGTTTAGATAAACTTATGGTGCCTATCAGTCAAATCACTTTTTGTTTTACTACAGAGAAATAAAGTGAGGCAATGGGAAATACGAATTACATTACATGAAAAAAATCAAATAAATATAATTTTTTATGAACTTGTAAATTTCTACTGAAGCTTGGTTACTAGCTGGTTCAAGGTGGATAAATGATACATACTATAGCAATATTTTAAAAAACTGAACTTCAGGTCTCTCTGATACTTACTGAAGAACACAGTCCACAACCTAAAGTATCTGTATTCCAACAGAGAGGCACAGAGGTGGGAAATAAATTATGAAAATCTATACCATACACCTCGCTTATCCACAACCATGACCAGATGTCAGATCTCTGAAATTCAGCTTAGGATTTCACCTAGGAATCACACTTATCTATAAGTAATGTGATTAAAAATGGTTCTCAGGTACCCTGTTACCTTCAAAATCTTTGATTTTTTTTTTTCATAAAACAAGAATCATTTTGGGGCACAATTTGATTTGCTTCACCAGTCACATGAGAATAGTTTTGGGGCGAAATATGACTTGTGGCTAAAGCTAATGTAGTAGTGATGGCAAGCTCTAAGAGAAAATAAAAGACATATCTAACTCAAGCATTCCACAACATTGCACCACCAAGGGCAGTGATACTTGAATGACAGTCCTCAGTGTAACCAAAGGAGCAAAATGTTATGTTTGGGATGGGAGTAAGTGTTCCATTTGTATCTGCTCCAATAAATAAAAATATAGGAAGTTTCTGATTAAGGATGCTTGGGAAGGAAATTTTCAAAGTAAGATCTGCTTGCTTATAAATGAGAAAAACTTTACTACTAGCAAAACAGTTAGATAGAAGAAGAAACTAACTATGGAAGAGAATGTGAGAAGAAATGCAACGTCCCTAGCATTCAGGCAGAATATGATATATTTGCAGATGGATGTGTGCTAACAAAGGTCACGTTCTGTTGGTGCAAAAGTGGCTTACAATTATCATCAGCCATGAGTCCTGCATCAGCTTGGGAAAAAAAACAAAGTTTGGACAAAGCGAAAAACCACATTGTTGCCATATTGTTTAACATAATAAGGAGGGCTGTGCAATTAGCTCTGTCAGAAAATGAAACCTATTACTAAGAAGGAAAGGAGGTCAGATTACAATGCTTTTAATCAACATCATCAACACAGCAGAAGTCCTGAGATGCTTGGGCTATGCAGCCACAATGTGACAGAGGAGGAATATGCTAAAAGAAGTATGTTCCTAATGGAATTTTACTCTTTGTTGCTCCACGGAGAAATTTGGAATGCAAGAAAGAAGACAGTTCTGTCATATTTCTTTTAAATTCTAAATTATCATTCCACCAGAAATAGATTAAACTTATTTCATCAAAATTCCTAATGTTTGCTACACTTTGTTTTACATTTAAATTTAAAATGATGTTTTACAATATGTTACTTAAGCAGGTATGAACTTTTGTATGGGGTAAGAGCACACTACTCAACAGTGAAGGACAAGGCCAAAAGAGAAGTGTTTCTTGGAAACAGGGATTGTATTTACCTAATGCATCACAAATGAATCTCCTACATATTGAAACTGGTCCTGATTTATGTAACTGGAAATAGAAACTTTTATCATCCTACAACAAATTCGCAAATGATTCAGTCCTAATACATTGCTGAAGCACATTCCATGCAATTAGTACCTCATATTTGAAATTATTTTGGAAATTTACAGACAACTGTTACCCAAAAGGAAAAGGTTGTCATGGTGAGCTCAATACCAGTGTATCTTACATCATTATTCCCATAGATGAGTGCAGCAACAGGGTATGTCCTTAGATCCTCACACTTGATGATGTCCTGAAAAAGACTAAGGTTAATTTTCCCTTCACTCATATCTTCTCTCCTACTTTAAGATAAATGAGAGCAGTTTTGGCTTATTCATGATTTAAAATAATTCGGATTACTTCTGTTTACTATTTTAGATGCAAATAATTCAGCTAGTATCTTTAACAGCTTTATAGTCGCTCCCAAAATTCAGCACTGAGTTTATAATTTTGTTACTTTGTTTTCTTTCTGCTTTTTACATAGACATTGGTTTCTACTCCCTACATAAAAATTACAAAGGATTTCACTTCCCGACTCAATTTGTGAGAAGAACTTCACAATCTGTTAAGATTAGAATTTTAGATCACCATAAATAGGCTGGTGTAAGGACACTCTATTAAAGTCTCTAATATGCAGAAACATTTCAGAACCACTCATCCAAATTCGTGACATCTGCAGCAACAAAGTGCATGAAGGTAGTGAATGGTGAGATGTTAAGAAGAAAAAAACCTGTGTTCCACACTATCATTTAAAGGTTTGAGACCAGAAAGTTGTTTATGACTGTTCATATGCATACACAAATTCAGTCTGCTCTACCATGTCTTTCTAATTCAGAGTCTCAGAAGCACAGAATAAGTTGAACTGGAAAGCACTCACAAGCATCATCAAGTCCCACTACTGGCCCTGCACAGCATCATCCTCAAAAATCCCACCACTGGTAAGAAGGCTGAAAGAGTAAGGGATAATAGATGTCAA
Organism: Toxostoma redivivum; assembly: GCA_013397375.1. NCBI lineage: Eukaryota > Metazoa > Chordata > Aves > Passeriformes > Mimidae > Toxostoma > Toxostoma redivivum. The sequence goes on from VXBI01009027.1 coordinate 60,225, forward strand.
TAGACTTCAAAGAGAATGCCAAGTTCAAGTGTAAACAAACATAAAGCACTAGTAATAAAATTTAAATCAGTGCTTTGCAGTGATGTCATGTTGCAGTATGATGTCAGGCCCGAAGACAACAGATACAGGCAGAAAAGTGAGGCATTTTTGTCCAAAGTCCACAAGAAAGGACTGTGTCTTTCCAATGAAATAAAATAAAATAAAATAAAATGCAGTACCCAGGGAAGGATGCTTATTATTTTTTAAGCAATTACTCTGCAAGTGGCAGTGTATTCACTTCTTTCTTCTTCTTTGTCTGTTGGAACTCACTGACACAAAAGGGATATTTTTGGTACACTTAATGTAGCTCCATGCACATAATGTCAATGAAACAAAAGGATGTTATTGATTTTGTGGTTTCTTTCCAGTTGTGTTTTTGATGTTCAGATAAAGTACCTAGGAAAAGCAGTTTATTCTTTTATCACCAAGTTAAACACAAGCATGACCTTTAAAAAACTCTCTATAACAACCTTCATGGATGCCTAATGGTTTTTTATTGTTGAACATTTCTTGAGCTATTCCATTATTTCACTGAATATACTTACACAACTCTGTATACTTCTCTTTTATTTCATATCCCATTTTGCTATTATTTCTCTTATTGGAAATTACAAAAAACTCATAATGACTTACAAGGAATTCCTATATTTAACTATCAGAAGTCACAAATAAACATTAAACATGCAGTTTTATTCTTAGAGTTTCCTTGAATTCGAAGTCAGAGCTATTTAATAGCAGCACAGCCCTATCCATAATTATTCGTAAACAGTCTCCAAAGAACTTTAAATTGTTCACTTGGCTAACATGGAGGCATAGCCTTTCTAATTTTTCTCAGAATATTGCCCAAAAGACCCTAGATTTTGTTGTTTATATCGATTAGGTGTAACTTACTTTATGCTTTAAAGCCTATTGCTTTTTCTTTTCATGTTGTTATCATCGATTTGCAGAACCTAATAGTTCAGCCTTGCACAGGCAAATCTAGAAAATAAATAGCTCCTCTTATGAGCTATTACATGTGTTAACCTGATCAGTAGGAGACCTGTAAGCGTCAGTGCAATTCCAGTAAAAGTAACAAAAGCATCATTACGGTAGAAAGAAACATGTTTATTAGATACTTCTTAGAAACAATTTCAGGGCTTGACTAGGAATATACCCAGTAGGTGCTTCACAGCAGCAGGATCTGGCAATTGGCATGGCCCAAGTCACAACTTCCACCAAGAAAATAGATAACAAAATAGTTTTAAAACTTTGTGAAAAAAATTAATATAGACCTGACCTTCCCAACTTGCTCTGTCTCTGTATGTTCACATTATTCATAACATCCATTGTATGGCTACTTCTTTTCCAATATGCCAAAAATTACCTGTTTGTATTAGGGTTCAAATACTTTACAAGCTGTTTCTGATCTCATTCCTGACTCAGCCCTGAGACATTACCTATCTGGTCCTTTCACCTTTAAACTGTGACATTTGCAGTTCTACTGGAGTTTCACACATGCAGGATCTAGTCTATATGTTAGCAAAGCTCTGCCATTTCATCAAAATTATGCCCCTATGTTCCAATTACTGTTATTTATCTAAAACTGCTAAATCAAAGACTGTTGCTGTTTTGCGTCAACTGCCTCATGCCAAATAATGCCATCAAAGTGTTTTTCTCCCTCATAATTCTGTCATTCCTTACTTCTCAATCTACCCATCTATAGCCTACTTCCTTTACATTCTAATAATAATAAAAACCTCTTTGAGACACAGACCAGCAGTTTTAGCTTATCAGTACAAGCCCTCACCTAGGCCTGGAGCTCCTTTCCTGGTACAGTAGTATGGACAACAAAAAAGGAAACTTTTCTTGCTATTAAATCAGTGATGCCAACAATCAAAAACATCAGAGTGTGGACTCAAACATCTTCAGAAATACTGAAAAATCCCATTTTAAAAAGTTGATTAGCTGCAACTAGTAAATTCTTCAAGTACTAAAATATTTATTATTTTTCAGACTTTAGCTGGAACAAGTTAGTCCTGACCCTGCAAATTATAATCAAGTGACAAAAATATGTCAGCCTAACATCCTTAGTATTTTGACTTTTTCACACAAAAGGTCCAACTTAATTCACTGCCTCTTTTACTGCCTTCCTACCTCTGACTGTGTAACAGAGGATAAATAGTTAACATCCAGATTTAAAACTAAATCTTCCAGGGTGTTCATGTTAAATGTTAACCTTGTTCTATATTTAAAAATCTGCATAGGACAGAATTGGTGGGGGGCAAAATGCTCATTATTTTCCGAAGCTGACTGTATCAACAATATTCTTTTACAGGATTTTCTTTTTTAAAAAAACAGTAAATTTGTAAGTGTTAATCCTTCAGGAAAAACTAAGAGTGTTTTATTAAGAATCTGATTCTGAAAAGTAGGAAAACACTATTATGCTGTTGTTTTTCAAAACACCATTGTTACCAGAGGTGTTGCAGCATGAGAATATCTAGGATGCTTGCAAGAGGCACCAGTTGCAAGAAATCTCCTGTGCAAACTTCCCTGAAGTTGACTGTGCTATAGGTGCTGTGCAGAATGGCAACCACTTCACGCAACAGTCCAGGGTGGAGACAGTGGACTGACAAAGACCACGATACTGATATTTTGTAATGTACATCTCTGCTGGATGACTGGTCCTTGGAAACACAGTCAGACCTCTGCTTCTATGACTCAAGTCTTTAATACAATACATATTTTTTAGTTTAATTGATAAGGCTACACTATACATACTAGTTGTGTATTAATAGTGTAAATTTTATTATATGAAGTGATGCAAACACAACCGCTTCCATTCCTTTTAGATCTTATACCTTTATGTTATCAATAAAAATAAAGTCCTTCATTATGATATTTTAAGCACATTTATCAGAAAGATAAAAACAAATAATGAATATTTATGATAATAACAACTACTAGATAACAAATCTAATGATAACAGCTATCTAATTCAATAATTCAAAGTAGAGTCACTCAACTTATTTCAAGGACAGCTCAATTGCAATAAAGTTACTGTAAGAGTTAAGGTACATTGAAATAGTTCTGATACTGTCTAAGGATTCTATATGGTAAATAAAATCAGGTCAAGCACCAAATAAAGGACTACAGCTAATACCACTTGCATTGTCCTTAGCTGAGTTCTTTCATGGAGCACAGTATCTAAATGCAGAAAATTTGTCATTAAAGGGATTTGGAAAATCCCTTTGGAGAAATACAGAAAGTATTGTAAATTCTCTCTCTCTTTCTCCTTTTTAATCCATAACTCTCTTATTTCCAAGATACTTTGTGGATTACTGAGCAAATAAGTGTGATATTAATACACAGTATCTGATACATGATGTACGGACTAAGGCTGAAGAAAACTATAAAAGTAACCAGGAAAATTAAATAGGAGCTAAGCAAACTGGGAGTGTTTTACAGTGGTTGATGTGTACTCAGCAAACAGGGGCATTCTCATTTCAGGGCAAGCACTGCTCTCTGGGAAATTAGTTTAAAAGTGTTTCATTTAAGTGAATTCATGTCCACATCCATAAGGCTATAGAAAGCTAGCCAATTTAAAGAGCATTCAGTTATAATCCAGTTACAGAGTGCCACAGTTACACAGGTACAAACTGTCTCTTCCAGCTCCATTTTCTAGATTATCTCATAAAGTATCTACTTTTAAATCTGAAAACAGGAACAGTTTCACACTGCTAGCAGGGGGATTTTCAGAGATCACAGTGACATGTCCAAAGTCAACAGAGGGAAAGGCACACAGATTTAGAAGATTCTCTAAGCAGATTGCTGACTTCTAGACATAGGAGGAAAGGAGTTTTTTTGATCACGTGTTAATGTTCTAGACAAGGGAAATTTGCCTGTTTCCTGACTCTATTGCTGTGTAACACCCTAATTAATGGCTCTAGGATGGACTTGAAGAACAGAATTCTCACTCACTGCACAGACTCCCGAGATCTTTGGAAACGTACACCTATTTCCATATATGCCTTATGTGCAGTGTATAACTAAAGGCTAAACCGGAAGTGTTATCCTACTGATGCTGTCTCATTTGAAGACAATTTTTAAGCATGTATTAAGGAGCAGGGACACCAGAAATATCAAACATCAAAAAAAGGAATAAAACGATAAATAATATTAAATGGAACAGCTACAAATATGGTGGGTTGAATAAGAGATGCTGAGATTTACTTGCAGATTGAAAACCACATCTGACATCTGATTTTTGATTTAACACTTTAAAGAGAAATTGCTGATGATTTTTATTACTTTATAGGAATATTGAGGAATTAGAGTAGTTGAGTTAATTCACTAGTTAATGTTCAAGGAAATACAAAATTATTTCTATGTTGTATGAAAGTGCATCAGTTACTACACAGTGTATTTTTAAGGTGATTCCAATTAAGACATTTTGTTTTCTTCCCCATCAGAAGCACAAACTTACAGGAGCATCTAAATCCTCTCCCTCACAGATTCAACTATGAAAGGTTAAGGGAATTGTGATTGTTCAGCCTGGAAAGAGAAGGTTTCAGAGTGACCTTATTGTGGCTTTTGTTCACATAAAGGCAGCTTACAAGAGAGCTAGAGAAGTGCATTTTAATACAAGCATAGCTTTAAACAGAAAAGAGAGAGGTTTGCATCAGATGTCAGAAAGAAATTCTTTACTGTGAGGATGGTGAAGCATTAGAACAGGTTGCCCAGAAAAGTGGATGCCCTTCTCTTGAAAGTGTTCAAGGCCAGGCTGGATAAGGTTGTAAGCAGCCGGGTCTAGTCGAGGTGTCCCTGCCCGTGGCAGACAGTTTGGAAGAAGATGATCTTTAAGGCGCCTTCCAGTCAAACCATTCCCTGATTACACAGTCACAACCACGCAGGTTGCAAACACTAAGAACTCGGCTCCAACGGCGGGCCGTGTCGGTGACACAACTCCGGCTATGTGTTCCCTATGTGGAATGTCACCATTCCACGCACAGCCCGCGTCAGGAGGGAGGAGCGGGACTGAGGCTGCGAGCGCCCCTTCCCCGGTCCGCAGCCCCGCTCCTGCTGGGGTCAGTGCCATCACATCCCCGGGACGTGCCCTCCGACCTGCCCCTCTCCCATCACGTCGTCGGGACGTGCCCTCCGACCTGCCCCGCTCCCATCACACCCCCGGGACGTGCCCTCCGGCTGGCTTCGCCCCTCCAGCCCTGCTCCTGCCCCGACAGCGCCCACCGCCGGCCGACGCCTTTCCCTTACACGGGTTACCCGGACCGGAGCCGGCTCTCGTCGGGCAGCCGGCACCACGGGGAGCTCAGTCGAGAGCCAGGGAAAAGTTGTTTACCTAAAGGCATTGAAGGTTTGAACAGTGGGACTTCCAGCCGAAAACATCCACCCCGAGGGATCGAGTCTTTCCCTTTCTATGGCAGTGGCGTGTCACACGTAGCATCTCTGTTTTCGATGGCATCCCACCGACTACAGCAGCAGGAGGATGAGAAGTACCTGGCACCGTATGGTTATTTTGGCACCATGGGTGATGGGGTTTGACAACTGACACTCCTTTCGGAGTATTTAAGCTATATGGATGCAATGCTTGAATGTTCAACATGATGCTGGGAAAACCGTGTGGAAAGAACAGGCATTAGAAGTGTGCATGGCAGCTGTGAAGCCGAGGCAACTCATATGCAGGCAGGGTATTGCATCAAACTGCAGACACTGTGTTGTAGAAAAGAAAAGGGAAAAAGAACTTCTGAGATAAAACACATTCAAATCCTGAACTGGTGGGAAAACCGTGGGAGAGGACAGTGATTAGTTCATAAGATTGGCTTGATGATATCAAGTCTTACAGGATTTACACTGAAATCTGCAGCATCTGCAAAGTGTGTCAGTCTGGTGTGCCCCTCATAACATGTGATTCAACTGATTGTCAGTTATCCTTACCAGCTGTTTCTATAAATGCCCCAAAATGCCTGTTCTTACAAGCTTTCCCCTCCTGTCCAAACCTTTACTATGTATCCATAGCCTCTTGTGTTGTCTATACCTCCCCAACATAATCTATACATACTGATATGTACAAAATCCAACAAACTCAATTTTATAAAATTACCCCAGTTTATGTCCTTGAATCTAAAGCAAAATTACCCTTTGAATGAAAAGTATTAGAATCATTTAAGTCCCAAGTTTTTCACATACTAGTACCAATTTCTGGATTGTTTCTGATTTTACAGTCACATACATTTTAACAAACAGTTTATAACTTATGTACTGAGAACGTAATGAATCATTAGCACTCCCACCCCCCCACAAAAGTGAGAGCCAAATGTTCAGTCCTAGCAAAAACACTTGAAACTCCATTACTTTTCAAAATAATTACAGCTGTTGGTCCTGCGTATGACTTCAGCCCACGGAGTGGGAAGTGGCACTTTGATGGACTTGCAGAGGCAAAGCACAACAGACTGGCAGACCTGCAGACACATCTGCTGCTGCTGAGGTTCTTGCATTGCTTCATTTTAATAACTGCACTTCAGAAATATGGTTGTTACTTCTGTTTTTAAAAGCTTTTCTTCAAGCGGATAGTTATGCATGGATAAGGAGATAGAAGAAACATATAGAAATTATACATGTTACTTTTCTGCTAAGTAAGCACATCCCTCATTTCAGATGTTGGTTTTTTTTTCAACTACAGGAAGTGAGTAAATTTGAGAAAGCAGTAGGACTCAAAAAGGTTGAATTAGAAGAGAAAGGAGTTGAAATCTAGCAGCATTTTCTTAATCTGATGGTCATATATTATTTTTATTCATGATGGCAGCTGTCTCTGACAAGAATGAAGACAATGTAAGGGAGGAAATAGAAAAACAGAGCCCGTCCTATATCTACATTCTTCGAAATAGTGATTCTTCTTCAGAAGGTCAGCTGAGTTATAAAATTGTCCAGTTGCATCAACAGGATTAGGCTACAGTTTTCCTTTGTTTTAAAAAGACTGAAAAAACTGTCAAAAATAGTTTGAGGCAACCAGGCTTAATCCGTTTACAGACAACTTCCTAAAGCCATGACTAAATATCTTAATTTTTAAAATTGGACTGTTGTCGTCACTCTTCCAGCCACAGCAATAAAGGTGCAAATACAGACCAGTCATAGCCCTTTTTCAATGAAAACAGCTGTAATATTACCAAGAGGTGAGTGGTGAGAGGACTGATATCATTCATACCACCTGTGTAGCAAGGTGAAAATCCAGAGAGAGAGAAATAAAAAAAAATTAAGTAAAATCTTGGCCAAGTCTGAAAAAAACCTTAATCAAATTCTACTCCCTGAGGTTGTTACTTCAATTCCAGACTGGACAGTCAAACCAAGAGCAGTAACTGAGGAACTAGTTAAATGAAACCTAGATTTCCACTCATTAAAATATACTTTAAAAAATGGTTAAGATTCGTGCACAATAGTCAGTGAAAGAATCTTGGAAAACAATTTTGCCTGACTTCTGTTTATATTGAGTGCAATAGATCCAGTGGAACTGTCAGCTCTGAATGTGGAGTTTTATGGGAAATGTCCATTGATACTGCCTGTGATGAAATCAAGACTCTCTGGCTCTGGGAAAACAATGTATTTGTCTTTGTGCATAGATGTCAAAAGAAATTCAGAAGTTATTGAGAGATTTCTGAGTCTAAACTTATAAAAAGTATTCTGATTGTGTAACTCTTTCAAATGAGATAAAACTTTTATTTTTCTCAGATGTAGAATCCATTTAAGATCATCAATAAAGCAGCAAAGACTACCAGAAAACAGACTCTACACCACATAAAGAGATTTGTCTGTGTGCTGACAGGAGAAAATAAAATTTTAAAATTTACTCTTCTTGTTATTACAAGTTCTTAAAAAATGAATGGGCGAGTAATTACCTATACCTATAATTTACCTGTAAAGTAAATATGTACAGTATTTCAGGATGGGATAACAATATATTAAAAATTGAAAATAAAACAATTTTAAATTTAGAAGCCAGGTTATATATTTTTTCACCAGAATTAGTAACCAGAGGATATTTATTTCCTCAAATGTAATTTTAGCTGGGTGTTTCTGATAAATGTACCTAACAGACTCATGCACAATGACAACCACCATGTTCTTTGCCTTAGGAGTAGCCTTGAAATTCCGTTCCCATTTACAGCTGTAATGGACTACAGTCTGTTGTGCTAACATTTCCACTTCATAGGAGAGCCTGACATTTATTCTCTGCTACACATTTCCAAAGTGGTAGTAACACTGAAGCCATGTTTTCATGTTGCAGGAGTTACTGTAATGGTTAAGAAGCAAAAATTGAAGCCTTCAAATATTGCCAGATAGAAATAGTGGCCATGTTAATATCATGAATAACATTCTCTTCACGGAGAAACCTTTTACAGAGGAATACAGTAAGCAGAACCCCTTCTGCCCTCCCCTGCCCCTTTAAAGGACAGTTCTGCTTCCAGCCTCAGCTAACAGAACAGACTGTATGAAGCGAAGTCAAGAACACTACTTTCTGAGTCCTGTTTCTCTGCTAAATAACTTCACAATTAAACAATAGATGTAGGAAACAATCTTTCTCTGTGAAACAGTTCATGCTTTAGTTGACTGTGCCGGCTGCACAGACTAAAGCCTTTGTTAATGATCCTGACTGTCACCTGGTAACAGTCCATCCTCAAGCAACACAGCCAGCCACAAAACACAGAGACAAGTTTGAGAACTTCTAGAAGCATTCTTGTGGAAGGGGAAGTGGGTAGCATGTACTTTGTATATGTAATAACTTTTATTTAAAGCTGTTTTGCTACTAGGGATGCTAGGGATCTGATCATAGGTAAACCAGCTTTAATGTGCTAGCCATGAATCTGTGAGACTGTGGGCTTCAGCCAGGGGATTTACTAACACTGAGCATTTATTCTGGTGGATGAAAGTCGCACTGTACTTCGTTTCTGTTGGTGTCTGTTCACTAAACAGAATGAGCTGAGGGGTATGTGTACATAGCAGTCCTCCTCTTTTGCAAGGCTGCTTGAGAATGCACTAGGGAAGCTCTTTCCCTGCACTGAAATATTAACACTAGTTTCCAAATAACCAAACAACCTAAGCACTATCAGATGAGGAGCTAATCAGTAACTCACAGTCAAATGGTAATCTGCCTTTTCCACTAACTTGCTGAAAAAATGTAAAACATTACATTAATTACATTTTATTAGGAGAAAGATGGATATTTCATGGTGTATTTTTGACTGATGGAGTTGTTACTTTTAAAGAACTGTATTTGTTAAGAAAATTTTATTATATTTTGATTTTATTCTATGGAATTTTAGTCTTTAGAATACTTATGTAAACCTTTTTTGTTTTGCAAAGGTAATGTGGCCATAGTAGATGTTTTATAATTCAGCTCTGCAGGATTGAACTGTGATTGGAAATAATGCCTGTAGAACTGATCTTACATAGAACCATCAAAGCATACAATATTAAAAAAAAATTGCATATGAGTAAATATGTATACCATGAAGTAGAAATATCTATTTATTTCAATATTCAATCTTTAAAGAAATTCTTGGAGAATAAGTGTAATTTTTATAGCCCTTCTTTTATAGAGAAGACTAACATGTTTTTTGGAGAAAAGAATTTTCAAAGTAGAACTGGCGAGTATTTTAGCACACCCAGCCACCACAAACATATTTGTTGAAGCAACATGTATTCCTTTGAGCATCAACTCTGTGTTTCAGTGGGTATGTTTAGACAATAGTATTTGTGGAACAGAATTGTACCCTTCCCTTTTAGAGTGTGTACTGAGGTTACAAGGAGTCTTTTCCTTCCTAGTGTCTTCCCATACCTCCTAAGAAAGTAATTCACACAACAGAACACAATACACAAGGGAGTGTAAATCTGCAGGGAGGGTGGAACTGCACTAGACCAAAGGAAAGTGTTGTAAAAGACTAATTGGTGCTGCAGTTTCAGATTTTACTCGGCAAAGCACAAACTCACAGATTTCATTGTGAGAATCAGCAGAAGCAAGGCAGATTTTGGTTTCACAACTTCATACAGTGAATATCTATGGCTGATAGGTAATATGCTTACATTCATTTCCCAGCAGCAGAAGCATGTGATAACTACATGGTTTAACCACTTGACTATTGCTTCCCCATGTGAAAGACATAGGCACAGTAACTAAGTCAGCTGCTTTCTGTTTGAAAATACCACCTCGAACTGCAAAAACATATATTGCTGTAGGACTAATGCTTCTCTTCTCACCTCCTTTAAGTAATAGGTTTTCAGAGTTGAAGATTGAATGAGGAATGATGAGATTCAAACAAAAAGATGAGATTGTGATGAGATTCATGAGATGAAATTTGATAAGATTAAAATTCTCTTAATCTTATATCTGATATGCAAAAGTTTTGAGATTCACCCCCAAATCCACCAAAAAAAAAATTTATTTCTGCAGCTGAAATGCTGAAATAGATCTTACATACAGAATGCTTTCTTTTTGGGAAACAGAAAGGGCAGAGAAAGGGCAGAATACAAAACACAGTTTTGGGGTCAGTTATCATTTGCTATTGCTTGCATTAGCAGAAATCTAATTTAAAAGACAGAACCTACACCAAATTCTGATTTTTCATTTTTCCTTTGAAAAGCAGAGTGCAAACCCAGTAATATTAATAGCAAAACCAACCACATCAATTATAATGATAACAACACTATTAAAGACTCTCTCCCAAATAAATACTGTTTTCTTTCCCAGTAGTTGCCTACCATCATCTGTTGGACTTTCCCAAATCCTGCTCATAACATTCAGTTAGCTCAGCTTTCCAGGTTTTTAAACTCTTGATTGATTTTCTACTTCATTTCCATGGCACAGACTTCTCAGCCTTTTTATTCTAGTCATATTTGTACTCCTTAAACCAATAGTTCTTACACTATGTACACTAAGTAAGCTATTAGCATATGACTTACTTGGTACAAGCGAAATTTGTAAATGCTTTCTAATCCAATATTCATTTCTGTAATATGCTCCTGATTTAATTCACATTTTTTTAGCATAATAGTAAGTTACATAGTGGCAAAATTAATTCACTTGGATATAATCCTACCTTGCTCATTACAATTAAGAAAAGAATAATTTTATTTTTATCATAATATCCTATGATTTCAGAGATAGATCCTAAATTTTTGTCTCTCATCTATATTTTTTATTTGGCTTAATGTTCATCCAAATGAATATCTAATTTAAATGTTCAAATATAAATATCCTTGCAGAAATTAATGTAAAATGTGTGCACAAGGAATAAGTAATCAAATTGGCAATTTTATGCTAGCATTTTAATACAAATATTTGGGAATAATTTTTAATATTTCATAACAACTAAAATCATATGCATGTGACTACGGATACTTCATTAATGCAGAATATCATCATAAGGGGAATAAAATCAAGACTTTCCTAGTACAAAAAGAGTTTCCCTCTACTCAAGATAGAGATGAATCCTCTTGATGGTGAGCTAATTGAGGACTATGACAAAAGCATATAAATTTTACAATTCTATTAACAGAAAGCAAGAGTTATTGAGCTATGAAAACCTGGCTGACTACTATGGTTTGGGTTTGATTAGGAAATTTTAAAGTCATAACCTGGCACATTTAGCATTTCAAGTGAAAGTTCTCCAGTAAGAACTACTGGCTCTTCCACTGCCTCCCATTATTCCTCCCAAAGTCCCAAAGTCAAATTTGGTAAAATTTTCCCTGCAGCTCTTCCCCGAAAAGTTTCTGGTAGAGAATACTTTAGAATATTTGGGGCTATGCTAGGCCACCTGCTGCTGGTGATTCTCATGCATGGTGACACCAAAGTAATGTCCACTGGAGAACTCAAGATTTTGCACAGGCAATGTAGGGGTTTAGGGCCTCTCAGAGCATATGGTCTCCCTGAGACACCTGCCTGCCTCCCCTGGCTGTAGAGAATGTATGTGGCTGTTCAGAGGGATTTGATACCAGCAGAGCCAGCTGGAAGGATGAAGCACAGGGGCATGTCTGAATGCATGATTGGATGCCAATCACTTGCTTCCATGGTGACCAGCTCCCACTATCGAATATTTTCTGAGCTGAGTTACCTAACATTGGAAAAAGAGATCTTTTTGCATGAATATGTTGTAACCTTCACCTGAGATCAGAAGACTGAGTTTTAGGCATTGCTTTTTCTTGAAATTTTTAATCCTAGTTCCTGAGAAAGTGCGGTAGGCACAAGTGGATGTTCCTACCACAAGAGCCGGAATTACACCTTTCAGTTGAAGATGAGTCATTTCTAAGAATGTAAAGCAAAATACATGAGGCCAGAGACAGAAACCACAGAAAAGGGAGGCTTTGTTGTAGCTTGTCTCCAGGGTTGTCTGACCATGGCTTCTGGTTGCTCTGATTCAGTGCTGTGTTCAGGCTCCTTACTCAGGAACCTGCATATAATAAAAGCAGAACTTATGCACTTTAATGGGTGATTTCAGTGTAGCCCTTAACTTTTAAATGGATACTCAGGAAAGTGAATATACTTAAATAAGCCAGTTTCTCAGTAATTTATTAAAGGAAAATATATCTACTTTCAAATACATATTTTAAACTTGACAGGTGAAAGTGTATCCCTGACCAAAAATGTCAGAAGCTGGATGAAGATGTGAAAAGAAGGTACACTCAGACTACATCTCACCGTCATCTCAGAAACCACATCAACTTCAGATTTATTTTCTATATTCATCAGACAAAGGATAGCATTTGTAATAGGAATGAGAAAGATGACACAGGCAAGAGTCCTATTTTTCTTTCTGGTTCTTCTCAACTCTCCTAAAAACCAAACTGCATTTCACTCTTTTCAGTTGTTCTGTTTTTGTTATGAATACAATATATACATATACATGTATAGTTCTCTCCTGTGCTACACTACCAGTGCCTGTAAGTGGCACAGGCTGAAAGGAGAAGAAACACATGAAGCTTGTCACCTTGTCTCTCTTTACAGTGAAGTGAACAGTTTGGGTTTAATGGTGATATAAGGACTTTTACTGCTGCAGCAAAACATGAGACCAATTTGAAAGTAAGAAGCTAAGATTTGCATATCAAATTAGTCAGATCAGTGATGTGAAGATTGATAATGCTTCTCGTGGTTTTTATTTAAATAGATACCTAGTCTAACTCCAAAACATGTGAGTCTAACAAAATCAAGGCTCTACTACACTGCAGTCTTATGAAAGAGTAACCTGAAGATAACAAGCAGAGGTCAGCCCTATGATGCCATCTGGTCTCTATGCACTTTAATAACCACTACATATTTCTACTGAAAGAAGATTGTTAGAAATTTGAATTCATACACAAGGACCAAATATTGTCATCTACACGCTGTAAAATATCTACCTTTATTTTCTAATTTTATTCAATTGGTTAGTTTTAATTACATTACATTCTTGCCAGGAATCTCTTAAATTATGACTTATATTTCTTTGTTTAACTTTCTGATTTATGAAAGCTTACATATTTGCCTATCAGGCATCAGTGTTGAAGAGCACTATTCAAATATAGAGAGTATTCTATTTTGTACCCTGGTTTTATTCACTTCCTTGAAAGTGAGATGATACAACATCTTATCTGGTTCAAAACCATGTCCGTCCTCTTCCCACTGTTCTGCCTTAAGAAGGTTAATTATTATTTTACAAACCCATGGACCTGAAAATAGCCCTACATAGAGATTTCATTTGAAGTTTTTCAGCAAGAAAACTTTTCAACTTTAATTAAAACTCTACAAATCAAGATGAAAAAGCATTCAGCATAGTTGTACCCTGTTAATAACAATCTCTTTCCTAAACTAATGTGGCTGAACTAGAGACAATACTTTCTGAAAAGGAAAACCAGTTTACTAAATTTCTCAGTTTAAGCAGCTATTTTTTAAAAATTGTAGCACATGAAAATGCAGCACCAGCTAGGACACTGAGAAATTCTTTCTGAATACAAGTAAATATGGCTTCCATTTATTAATATCAAATGCTCACAAACTCTGCATGTGCAAGGGATAAAGCTGTTATTCAGCTCCAAAGACAAGGAAGTGACTGTGAAAGTGGGTGGGGAGCAGACTCCAGGCTCTCTGATGACTTACTTGTTAGCTGCACACCTTACTTCCTATGGGTCAGGGGATGTATGAATGAATTTCAGTTTGAATGTAATTTATGTCCTGTATCTCACAAAGCAATATGATTTTGTTTGTGTTGTGGCTAACAAGGCTATAAGTGAGATAACTCTCTGTTTGGTTATCATGACCTAGATAAGGCCTTTTAATGATTAACTTTAAAAAGTACCTGATGTAATTATGGCTGTTTTCCAAACCTGTCTTTTTTATAAAAAATATTATTGATTGCTTAAGGAAACAATACACAGGTCACTTTAAAGTGCTTTTCACCTTAATGATGGGGAATTGGTTCAACTCCACTAGAATTGCTCAACTCCACTAAAGCTGATGATTATCAATCCTATATTCAAAATACTTGCTGGAAAAAATGTGAGCTTCTTTTTCAAAATTGAGATAGCTGAAACTAGCTGAAACAATGGACATCTGCATTGCTACTCAGTTACTGAACTTCATGGATCAGATGGAGGGATTTCAACAGAAGCTAAATCTAAATATGCCCTGGACTGCAAAATATAAATTAGTTTCTTTTTCCCTATTATTAGAATTCATAGAATCATAAAATGGTTTGGGTTGGATGAAACTTTAAAGAACATCTAGTTGCAACACCTTCCACTAGACCAGGTTGCTGAGTTCCTGCTCAAACACTTCCAGGCATGGGGCACTCACAAGTTCTCTGGGCAACTTGTTCCAGGGCCTCAGAATTTCTCCCTTATATCTCCTGCAAATCTGTTCTCTTTCATCCTAAAACCATTTCCCCTTGTCCTATCATGGCAAACCTTTGTAAAGGGTCTGTCTTTAGCTTTTCTGTAGGCCCCTTTATGTACTTGAAGGCTACAATAAGACCACCCAAGAACCTCCATTTCTCTAACAGAGCAATGCAACTCTATCAGCCTGTCCTCACAGGAGAGGTGATCCAGCCCTCTCTGATCACCTCTGATCATGGCTTCCTCTGGACTGGCTCAAGAAGGTATAAATCTTTCTTTTGCTGAGGGTCCTAGATCGATATGCAGTACTCCAGGTGAGGTCTTATGCAATGACTTGAACAAGGCCTTTGACACTGTCTCTCACAGTACCATCACAAGCAAACTCTGAAATGTGGACTAGATGAGTGGACAGAATTGAAGTATAAAACTGGCAAGCTCAATCCTTAAGTCACAGACAGCTTCATCTTTTTTGAAAACAAAATTTGTATTTCATTAGCTGTGTTAAGAGAAATACTGTCAGATTGAAATGTAACACCAGAAAATATCCATACTGACAGAAACCCCTCTTTAGGTTGAAGTACAAGAGAACTGTTCAGCAAACTCAGTTATCCCAGGCTGGTCTCAGTCGTGAGAGAGGTGGCACTTGTAGGAAATTCATATCCCTTTGAAGAATTCGAACAGAAGTAAGTTTTCACCTCTTACTATTCATACTGACTATAGTTAAAAGTGATCTTTACATCCTAAAGCAAATATGAAAAGTAGCATCTAAAAATTCTGTTGTTACATGAAAAGCTCCCATGTCCTACCCCCTAATTTTTCTGCAAAAGGAGCACTCAACATGCTATAGCATAGTTGTCTGATAATGAACATGACATTGTATGTCATTGATATTAATTAGCTTATTTCAACACAGTTTCCAAAATGGATTAGTGTGGATATATGGAATAGAAAAGACTTTATCTTGATCACAACTTCTACATATTTATGTTGAAAAATCACCATACATTTTAAGACAATCATGGTAGCTCTTGCTTCTGAGAATTTGAACATATGATTCCTTTGCTGCTTCACTTCTTAATGTCATAGTTTCTTACTTTTTTGCTAAGGTATGCTGCCACAGATTTATGCCTCATGGTGAATTCTTAAAAAAGCAAACAAAAGAATTTTTCTCTTGCTTTTTTAGTTACTTGACTTTACCAGATTGCTTTCCATATTACCCTTCTTGGTACCCCCATATCTACTGCAGTAGTTCCCTTCTGTGATTGTCCCTTTCCTCAGAGAGAACCTTCCCAGAGTCTTCCAGAAAGTTTAGCAACACAAAATCTCCATCTTAAGTGTCTGTTTTCTGGTTTATCATCAATATAGCTTAGTGACACTGTGCCTTCCAGTCACCTAGATTGCTCCCTGGCCAATAAGTTCTTGCTGAGATTGCAAGCTGAGCCATCTGGATGATATGATGAGGCTCTACCCTAGCTGCTGTATTGTTCAGGATACTTCATGATGGAGATTCTGAGAACAGCAAAACCAGCAGGATTTCTCTGCAGGAAGGATCTGTATCAGCTACATTTTGAACATTCCCCACAAGAATTCAAAAAAACTTAGTAGCATATGAAAGGGTTTTCAATTATTCCATAAAATGAGAAGAAGTGTTTTTAATATATCTTCCTTCTTAACATACTGCTATTAAGATGTTTTACTAAGGTTCTATATGCCCCAAGAACAAACCTATGCATATTTCTGCACCTATGCCATGAAATTGGTTGCCATGGAAATATCAAAACCAGCTTATAACTAAGAACAGACAAACCCTTTCATGCAAAATAGTATCCAGCCTCAATTTCCATTCAATAGTCAAAAGGAATTGTAGCCATTATGATGCTTTATAGTGGCTTAATATCTATGTTATATTATTAAAGTCTTTCAACCTCTTATATGCAGTGCACACAGCCTCCAGATTATCTGGTTCAATGCATAATTTGGGCACAGCAATTCCAGCAGCATCTCTGATAAATCAGACTAAACTAAAATAGATTAAATTGCCCTTACTATTTTTGCCTTTTCTTGCTGCCTTTGAATTTATTGGCAAAGAAGAATTTTATAGATTAATTGGAGAGCTGACTGTAGTACTTTCTAAACTTTAAAATTTCAAGTTATTTATGGCTGACTATATAGAGTACAGTCTGAAGATTAACTGAATGGAAACCTTCAGATCAGGAAGAATTTTAAAAGAGCAACAGCATCTTCCAACAGAGAGTGCCTTGGGTACTGCAGTCTGAATAGCCTGCTGGAGAAAAGGAGTTGACCTCAACCAAATAGCATGTAAGGTAGTGTTCATATGCATGCACATCTTCTCTTCTGGATATAATTTTCTTTTACTCTCATGACTTTTAATTTGTTATTGATTTTCTAAAGTTAGTCCCTTGAAGTTAAAGAAAGAGCCCTATTTTAAGTATCTCAGTCTCCAGTTAACATACTTCTGCTAGGAGACAAATCACGACATCAAAAATAGATATAATATCCATAATGAAATGGTTCATAGACAGCAATTTGAAACCAATGCCCAAAATTACCTCCTCAAGAAATATATTAAAAAAGGATCATGAATATATAATTGGTCTACATATATATCTAAATCTTCTTTCTATTATTTAATTAACATGATGCCTTTCTGCTTATAAAATAGATGTAAACACTTAACCTTCTGTTCCCAGATGAGCCCTACACACAAATGTTCATATTGTATGAGTTGTTAGGAGAACAAAACTGTACAGAGCTGCCAAGACTGGGTCCTTTTAAGGTGAGAGGTTAGCTGAAAAAAACATTGATCTTAACACATTCCAAGGCCTAAAGGAAGAATGAAAAGCCACACTGCTTCTTAAAATTGCTGAAGTACCACTTTTTCTTAGAGATCTAAATGTATAATTCAATTAAGAAGATAAGGCATTTTGAAAATTATAGAAAATTGCATTTCTAGTTGTGGTTTAAATGATAATTTGCCTGTTTAGTAAGTGTCTGTATACTTTCATCAAGAAGAAAAGCAAATGCTCTTTCACTCTGACTGATCATGATAGAGAAATTAACTACCTGTAAAATTATACAGTGTGAGTTGTGAATTAACATGATGTAAAAAATATGGTGTCCAATAGAGAGTATTTCCATAAAGACATCCAAGACCAAGTTGTCATCAAAATAACCAAAAATAGTGTGAGGTAAAATTTTCCAAAATATCAATGTAATTTACACTTTTAGTCTTGTTTTTAAATAAATGTTTCCCTAGAAATAATGCCATATTTTAAAAATATTTTTTCCTCATACAAATGTCATAAAAATAAGATTTACAATTCTAAATCAGAAAATTCAGTTTTCAAAATTTCTCCTCATAGCATAAGCACTTTTAAAGGGAAGACTTTGTATCTGTATAGCTACAGAACTGCATGTCCCTAAAAGAAAGATGAATGGATTCCTCATATCAGTCTTTTCTACTAGATTTCCTTGCAAAAAATTACTAATGAATGTATTCATGACACGGTCACACATTGGTATATAAGGAAAAAGGATTGGGGAAGAACTTAAATTAAAACAGGAATAATGAAACAGAAATCAGAAGTTAACAGGATAGAACACTAAAAGTCACCAATTTGAGTCACTATGTGACTCAAAAACTCAAAATGTCTTTAATAGAACAGATATAGGGATATGAAGCAATATATATGTTTATCATTATAAAATGCATTTTTCAGTTAGATTTTTTAATAAATAAATTATTCTTACCTGTTATAGTTGCTTTGTTAATAGATGGTTGGCTACACATGGGTGATCTCCTATTAAAAAGGAAATGAAAAAAGTTTTAAGCCTGATAAATTCACTGATGACTGAATTCTTGAACAATATAACCTGAGAATTTATGGGAACTCCAGGACAGAAATATTTTAAGAACTTACAGGTTTATTAAAAGCCTGCCAAATCACATCTAGAGCTTATACATAGTTTGAAATGTGACTTATAAACATATGCAAAGACATTATTTTCTTTGGAATTCTAATTCCTTCTAGGTCTCCAGAAGCATGTTTTGGGTGAGGGAAATGACTTCACTATATTTGCCAGTGTAACTAACATTAGTGCTAACTGTGATGCTGTAACATGACTAAAGAGAGATCATATTTATAATGCCTAATTTATGGTTATGCACCACTGTGGATAGGTAGAGTATCACTACCCTGGATGAGTGAAGTAGAGTTTTAGGTTCAGATCAAGCTAGCAGATCTCAGTGAGTGAAGCTGCCTGCTCATTTGCAAGACTCCGACTGTGCCTGAATGATCATCTTTGAATGATCTTAGACATATGACTACTTTATCTACTACTTTATCTAAAATCATGTAACTTGAACAAGCCTACTCCAAGTTTATGCAATTAGAAGGCAAGGGATCTGTTGTCTCAGCTACCAACCATAACATCTTCAGGGGATTAATAAACTTAATCCTCATCATCATTTCATGCAGTTTGGTGGCACAGACTGAAATCTGTAACATCTATTTGTATTCTTAGTTTACATTAAAAAAATATCACTGCAAAAAGTTCAGTGGCCAAAAAATGACACTCACTTGCTGGGTGCCCGGTCTTGTAAATTGGTTAATGCAGCAAAGTTATTCCGGACAGTACGCAGGCTGGCCAGAACCTGGAACAGAAAAAGGGGTTTCAATATAAATTTCTGCACAAGTGAGACTTATCTATCTCTGCTCCACTGTGCTGAAAGAAAATGGAAAGCACATTGCAAAACCACTGTAAAAGGTTTCCTGGGCTCGTTAGTCTGGAACCTTTGGCTATTATTTAACAATAGTATGTCTGTAAAACAAGGACAGTAATTTATTTCTATTTTCTGTTCCCCTTATAAACAACTCATTATCTGTTTGAGGGCAGGCTGACTTGCAGGGGAGGGAAGTTTTTTACATAATTCTACTTATTTCTTTTAAATAACAATAAAAGCATTTGGAAGATAATAGCCAATTCAACCCTAATATTTCATGGATAAGAAATAATTGCAGAATCTTTATTTGCAGTTCAGTCCCCATAAACTACAAAGGACAAAGGGAATAAGATTGTCTAGACTTCCAGGAAAAGTAAGAAAGTATGAGTGTCTCCTCTGAGGCACAGTTGATTTGGAGACAGAGCAGAAGGGCAGAGAAAGAGGAAGTTATCCCCTGAGAATGAGGGAAAAGTCTCCAGGCTCTTACAAGCTTTATGCCCTGGGGAAGACAACAGATAAACTACTTTCTTTCTGTACTTAATTTCATGTGAGATAGCAGACAGTGAAGGTAGAGTGGAGGAATGTCTTCTTGTTATAAGTAGCATAGGCACTCTCTTCCAAAGGCAGTTGGGTAACATGCAAACAAATTTTTTGAGGAGCCATGAGTTGATTTCAGCTAGGCTGAAAATGGGAGAAAGCAGCAACACTAATCACTGATATGTCTTTGCAGACTGGGCTGGGTTCCTGGTGAATCCATCTGAAGAATAACAAAAGCAGCAATGGGAAGCTGGGTTTCAGAGATCTGAAATAGCACCTTAAATGCATACAGGAGGTAGGAATGGAGTAGGACTCTGAAGAAAAAGAATAAATTAATGAAAGCTTGTAACAGAAAGTATTAAAGAACTAGCAATGACTGGTGGTATTCAAGTTATTGGAGGCAATTTCCAAATGAATTAAGATAATAAAAAATACATTTGGCTAATTAAACAGTATTAATTTGGCTATGGTTTTCTTTCTGAAAATCAGCAAGCAAACTCACTTATTTTAAATTCAGTGTGGATTAAAACGAATTATATATGTCATCAAATCTGCATGTTCAGGGTACAGTGGAGATTTCAGAGTATTTTTTATTAAAAGCACTCACTTAACCTTTTCTCTGCTAGTAAAAGATGATGGTTTTATTCATATTGACTTGATTGAGTCTTATAAACATTGCATCTGTTTGCAGTGTAATTAAATATATAATAAACTGTTAAATTAATATTCTTTTAACAGCTTATTATTTCACTAAAGCAACCTATATAGTGTGTCTGAAGCTGCGACTTTATTCTTACTTGAGACTCCTATGTGATTCAATC
This sequence comes from Toxostoma redivivum, assembly GCA_013397375.1. Taxonomy (NCBI): domain Eukaryota; kingdom Metazoa; phylum Chordata; class Aves; order Passeriformes; family Mimidae; genus Toxostoma; species Toxostoma redivivum. Next base: position 81,216 of record VXBI01009027.1, read on the forward strand.
TTTCTCTTTCCATCCACCTTCAATCACATATGACTTCATAATTACAGTGATTTGACCATAATTCCTATCTGTTTTGGAGTAAAACCCATCATCACAAGTTCAAGGAATAGCAATGTTAACCTTTCATACTTTATAAGACATGTCTATTGTGAAAAATTGTGGCATTTTTATCTGAATTATAATGAATTTTGAGATGGTATTTTATAAAACAGAATCTGAATAGAAAAAGCAAACCTGGTTTTGTAGAGGAACATAAGTGTTCTGGGTAAAATGTATCTTATGTCTAAAAATCTCATTGTATTTAATGCATAAAAGATGTTCAAATGGAGAAATTGTAATTAGAAAAATAACATAATAACAGGAATCAGAGATTTGTCTTAATCATGACTGCTTGCTACAGTATTTGTAAAGAGACCAAAGGTATTTATCATGCTGTTGAACTTCAACTTTTCAGATAAACAAAAAGTGTTAAGAAAGAGAGGTATAGTTAACAGAGTGGGAGATTTATGACTTTCTGTGGAAACACTTTTCTTGTTTCAAGCAAACATATATAATATAAACAACAGAAAACAACTACTTTGGCCATTTTGTCTTTAAATTACAAGGCCATGTGAGAAATGTGGCAAAGCTGTGCCTACCTGAGCAAATGGTGTCACAATCAAGTCATCTCCATGTCTGAAAAAAATAAGCAGAGTTGTAAGTTAGGTATCACCAAAAATTTGTTGCTTTAACAGAAAGATAATCAGGTATAGGTATAGTACAGGTAACTCCAGTTTTATTCTTCTGCAAGTATACTCTATTATGTCTCCACACATTCTTTGAAAAGCAAGTATCAACTCAGTTATTGCCCAGCTGCCTAGCAAGTCTATGGGAAGGCTGACAGACCAGCCACTTTCTGTGCTGTGCATTGGGAAGGTGACTGACCCTCCAGCATTAATCTACAGACATGTCATCCCAAGGGATGGAGGTGAACATTCCAGAAGTGACTCCATTGAGGGCTGTCACCAGGCTTGCGGAGACGGAACAGGCGGATGGCTGGACAGCACATCATAGATCAATAGAAACACACTAAAACTTCCAAACTGACTGACACTTCTGTAGTTAAGGGGCCTGTGACCAAGGGCTGCTGTCACTGTGGCAACCTCCGTGGCAGGGGATGCATGTACAAGGTGCCCAGATGACTCGGGCAAATGGCAGGAAAAGAAAGTAGGGTTCCTTCTTTTCAGCATGGAAAACTGCTACTTGAAAGGGTTGTCAAAAACTAAAGTCCTGTAAAGTAGACGGAAGGGCATAAAAGTAGGATCTACAGCATTGAGTATGTAGAGTCAAAACATAGGGAAAATTTGGCATTTGCAGTATACGGCAGCAATCAAGGTGAAAAGAAATTTTCCAAAGACAAAAATACAATATTTTTTTAATTTTCTTGTACTTCCCTGCAGTAAATTTATGATGATAAATTACAACTTTCAACTTCTAACAGAAACTCCCATTGATTTGGTGCTATTTTAATGTTATTTAAGTGTAGAATATGAGTTTTGAACACTGGATTTCAAGTCCACGAAAATCTAATTAGAAAATGGCTGATGAATAGAGAGATGTGACTTGTGTTTGACTTGCTACAACATTATTCTTATAATCTATATACTGTCCACAAGACAGGAGTGGTTTGCAGATATTGCAAAAACCTAATTAAAAAGCAGTATGTGCAATCTGTACCACTGTACAATCAGTCTGTAAGGATGAAACAAAACACCCCAATATTGAAGATCATTAGGATGTTAGTATGAATAGTACGTTAGTAGCATGTTAGTATCATTAAAATGAAAGTAACTTTGCAACCATTTTTATTATCATCTCTTTTATTCCTTTTGTAATAAAAGAATGGATTTTTAAACACCCTGTGGATGGAATCTGCACTTTGAACACAGTCTTTGCAGGAGTGGTTGGAATATGGTGTGGCTTCAGGTGAAACCACTGGCCCAGACTGGATGGAAAGCATATAAACCTGAGTCTTAGAACAAACCAAAAGAAACATGTCCTCCATGGCAGGAACTCAGAGGCTTTAATTGCTCAGGGAAGCCAAATCCGATCAAGTACAATAGACATGAATTAACAGGAGAGTTAATGATCAGATGGGTTTAGTACCTCTTTATGTTTTCATTGGGTCAGGAAAACATTGGCAAATACCCTACACTATAATTTTAGATAAGGGCTGCTTAATGAATTACACAAAGGCTTTAGCAGAAGATAAGCCAAATGCCTCTTTTCATTTTTTTTTATCGTGTTCTGCACTGAAAGAGAGTGTGACTATGCTACTTCAATTCCAGGAAAATTATGCTCTTTGTCTTTGAGTTCTGTGAAATGGCATTATGTGACAGCTGGCTTAAATGTTTCTTGGTAGTCCTTTAATTTTGTATCCTTTATAAAGGATATTTTTATTATTTGCATAGAGCTACTCCATTTTCTGCTTCTGTTTTAGCACTTAAAGGGGGCCCAGCTCAAAACATAAAACCATTTTTTAGTGATCTAGTGTAATTTGCACATTTGGAAATAATGAAAGGGCAGAATTCTGAAGATGAAAGTGTTTACAGGTAGCAGCAGCACTAGACAAAAAAAAATATTCAATTGTTTCTACCTGTTAATAAGACAGTGAAGACATGGAGATAGTTCTTTCTAGCATCTGTCAGTAGCAAACACTCTGAATGCCTAATATATGACACAAATGCACAAAATATTCACCAGTGCCTCAAAGTACCAAACAACTCCTGAAACATAGTCACTAACAGTTATGTTCAGATAGGCAAAAAATACCAAAATAAGACTGTCCTCCTCAAAATCTCTTGGGGGATTCTTTATTGGAGATGATACTTCCTCTTCTTCCTATTTAGCCCCTGTTTGCCACTTCTTGGATGCTGAGGTGCTCATAAAAGACAACAACAGCTACATGTTCTTGGCTTTCTGCCCTGGAGGATCTTTTTTTCTTTTATGTAAAATAACACGATCCCACTTTTCTCATTTTCAAACTTAATTCTACTTGAGTTGTTTCTGGACTGCATTTCACTGAAGAACACTGATATCATACTGTAGCTTGTTATTTTTTAGAAGAGACATGATTAAGTAGTAATTTAATGTACTGAAATCAAGCCAGGACTTAATTTTCACTTTTCAAATCCCTCTTGTGTCAAGAGCAACAATTCCAGATATTATCATTATTTTGCTGAATCTGATACGGAAGTACAGATATCCAAATCTTTAGCAAAACAGTTTAGCACTCACCAGACCACTTGCATATTTAAAAGGTGGTCACATTGGGTCAGAAAATCTGAACAAGGTGAGAGTGTTCAAAAATGGAGCAGACATGGCCAAAGAAGCTGTGGTAATTTTTGTACAGAAGAGCAAGAACATATGATTCAAAATGCCATTGATACACAGTGTACTATAGTGTAATAAACACTACAATGTATAAGCATCCTCCTGTTTCTAGATGACATGGAAGCTGATGGGTGATTCTTGCTGGATTCTAAACAGGACAGTGCCACACAGAAGCAGCAAGAGGGCATGTAAATACTACAATATGTCACAGGCTTCTAAATATACAGAGGTACTAACCATCAAAGCCAGAAGAAATTGTCCACATCAGTGTTAGATTCTCTTAACTAGAATGTCCGGCACACTTGTTCACATCTTCATTTTTCAAAGGAAATACAGGTTTGAAACCAGAATATTTTTCACATAGCCCCAAAATTTAAAATTATCAGTTCTCCACTGCCAAAGAACATTGCTAAAACATGCACCAGCCCACATGATATGAATGACTATTACTAAAAAAAAAACCTAATTTTCTTTAGCAGACTGAAGATTATACAGCACATTGCCAGCTGTTAGCCACAATAAAATGGTGAAGCCTAGACTTCTGCAAATTTCCATTTTTTCTTCCTAACATTTCCTATATGACACTTGAACTCACACCATATAACCTATGCTGATCCCCATACTGAAGATGAGATGAAAGTGCTGTATTGAGTCAGAAGTTAGTTGAACATGTTCAGTACAAAAGTTCTGCTTCCTTTCCTCAGAATTGGCATCAATTTTTCTCTTCTATCTCAATCACAGAACAGTAATTAACTTTTCCCCTATTAATAAGAACTTAGGGATGAATGGCCAGACAGAGAAGCAAGCAGGAAGATTAACACAAGGATAAGACAGGGTGACTGCATAACCTTTACCTCATAATTAGAGTGTCATAATTTAATATAACATCTAATAAGAGAAGTAACCAGAGATATTCTGCAGACCTATCAGGATATAGCTAAGAAAGAGGGAAGCTTTTTATAGTAGTCAGAAAAAATTCACAACATCCATTAAGGGGAAGGAAATCCCAGGCTTTAGAAACCACAAGGATAGTGAAAGTTTGTCTTTCTGAAGGCCATAGTAAAAACAGAATAAGACTTTCTAGGTGTTTCTAGACTTTCATATGAATACCAACTAACTGACCTTCAGGACATGCATTCCAGTTGTGAGATATAAACAGGATAAATAGGAGCTCTGCCTTATTTGGAGAGGAGAAAACATACAACACATATTCACACCAGTTTGACACAAATGTACTAGTTTAAAGTATGATCTTTGTGGTTTGTAATACTCCTCCACTTGAATCAAAACCTAACTTATACCCCCAGGAAAAGTACCAGCTGAGGATGCTGTCATGCCTTAAATCCAACTGGCATATCCATGTTGGATTCTCTGGTTAAAAACTTTGGACATACACCATTTGAAAGAATAAAGCTGCAAACTGAATAGAAAAGCCCAAGAGGACAGTGGCTGTACGGAACCTCTGAATGAAGCTGCACATCAAGAGCTGTCATGAATTTATGAACACTGTTAAATGAATTTACTCCATTTTTAAAGAAACCACATTGTCTACATACAATGTAAAAAATAAGAAAGAAGATGAACGCTAAGGTAATCTTCTGTTTCTGCCACAAAATATATGGCAGCTGCCTTTTGCAGTGTAAACATCTAGTTTTGGATTAAACATAGCATCCAGTTATTTCTTTATACAAGGCTGAATCAGACTTACTGTCCAACAGCATGTCTCAGCTTAGATGAGACATTTGTGTTTTGTTTGCATATATGCTGGAAGGCAATTATACCATATAAAAAGCCACAAATGAAAGATGGAGAATAAGCTAGTAGCGTACCCTTACTTCCAGGATTTTCTTCTCTGTCCCAATAAAATGCCATGGTTGAAGCCAAATATGCACACACAAAAAAAAATAATTGGGTATGCTGAAGTAAACACAATGGTTCAGATTCACATTTTAATAGCAATAAAAGATGATTCTAGATTGCAACCTGTGATAAGGCCATGGAAACATCATGTAATAGTACTAGCCATCAGAAGCTGTTCTTTGAGGATAGTGAGCAGCAGTGGCTGCCAGTTCCATGCAGCTTGATCTTGATCATCATCATCTGCATTTGGAAAATACAAACATGTTGGTTTGCAAAATTGACTTTGTGAAGTCAGAAATCACAGTGCTCCAAGCCAGCTTATTCTGCAGGAAGAGTGCTTAAATCATGTCATCTCAATTTTCAAAGACTGAGAAAAATTTTCTAGTCCTGGGATAGCTTAGGCCTTGCTCAAAAAGCCAAAACTAAATGAGTGTAAGTGGCAGCTCTTAGTGTTTAGCCCACATTATGAAATGTGGTTGCAGCTTTTTCTAGGTAGCCAGTAGGTTATTAGTGATTCGCATGTCTTTGCAAGGGTAAGCACAATCTGGGGTATGATCAAGTATCTCAGGCAGGAGATAGAGACTATGGCACTGAGAGTAGGCTGGGACTTAAGACTGAGAGAATAAGCAATTAAAATTGATATTGTAGCCATGAAATAGGAGGAGGGGGTTGTTTTTTCCCCAGGGCATTTTTTTATTTCTGAGAATGTGTACATAAGAGAATTGTTAAAAATGAGCTACTCGAAAACACAGAAATTAGACCCTGAATGAAGCAGACTCTCATCAACTATTGACGGAGTGCTTCAGAGGACCATAATTTTCTATAACATTGTGCAGTTATGTCCTCCTGATACATCTGTCTAATTCAGCAACACAGCTAGCCCTAATTAGTAAAAAAGTATTGCTGTAATATTGGGAGTTCAGTACAGTTAATTTAATTGAGTTTAACCAGATGAAGGAGGATTGGCTCAGAAAAGCCACAGCACCTGAGAAGTCCATTATCCCAGCCAAAAGAAATGCTGGTTATAGTAATTCTTCTTGGAGTGTCTAACTAAGCAAGTGAGATTAAGAAAGACAGGCTAAAGGGAGAAAAATATTCTCCAGCATAAGCATCACTAGTAAAAACTTCAGATATAAGTCTTTACAAAGGCCCCAATTGACTACATAGGGAGCACAGATCAAGTTAGTCCATTATGATGTCAATTAAGAAAACAATTACTGTCTGCCTTACAATCAGTTATCCAAAAATACTCAAAACAAATGTGGATTGTTACGTGTGGCTAGTACACATATGTTATGTACTAAAATACCTGGAGTTTTCCAGATACAATTTATATTTTATATAAGAAAATACTCTAATTTTTCATGTCACCTTTTTAGCATTTCAGGTCCTGAAGATACTCTTGATTAGGTTTGAAAGAAGCCTGTGAATTCTTGGAATCTACCCTATTGCAGTCATCAGTGTTAGGTTAATTAATTAATTCAAGCTGAACTGCACTAGCACTCAAAGTTGGAGACTCTCAAGACTTGGAAAGACAAAAGGACCATGTTTGTTACAGACTAAGGAACTGGAAAGGAACACTGTTAACAATTCTAAATCAGTATGTTGAGATTTAATCCAGGAACTATCTGGCTACGTGTACATCTCACTGTGCATCAATAGCTCCCTTTTACAGTGCCTCTGTTTTTACCAGATTAAAAAAAAAGTAAAAAAAAAAAAAGATTTTGCTGGATGATAAGGGATATTTTAGATCTCAGTGAAAGTGATCTGAGCCAAGACTCATCAAATCCAGAAGCTTCATTCAGAATTGCTGCATGAGCTGGAATCAGAATTGGCTATCTCAAAAATCCAGGCAGTATTACTATTTTTTCCCTATAAAATATGCTGTGGGAACACTACTTGGCTTCTTCCATCTACCAAGAAATTCTGCTAACACCTTTGGAAGAGTTTGAGGATCATCAGGATCTCTTATATTGGTCCCAGCTACTTTGCTCAGAAACTTAAACCCTTTCCAAAGACACTGCACTGACACATCTGTCTTGTGTAATCTGCCTGAGGAAATCATGCAGGTAGTGATGTAGTGGACCATCACAGTATGATGCCAGTATGATTTGTGCAACATAAAAAACCACAAACAACTCAAGAAATCATTTGTATCATGTTTCCCTAGTCATCCACCAAGCTTCGCTGATTTAATTTATATAGCAGACCATATAGATTACAGGAGAATGGTGGCCAACTGAGCAACAGGTCTCTATTTATGACAGAATTACTCAGTCCTGAAGGGAAACAGAGGATTGCCTTGCTAGAGTGTTTCACTGCTGTGGGTGGTTTTCCTTCTAAAATCAGAAGGCAGTCTGCCTGGGGGTCACTGAGGCCATGGCAAGGGAAAAGAAGCTACAGCAGCATGGGGCTTTGTTTAGTGTGCTGAAAGAGAGGCTGGATTAAGCCAGAGAAGATAGGATTTTGAATGAGAAAAATTCTGGACTCAATAAGAGGAGTCCAGGCCAATCCAGCTGTGCCATTGTTGGACTGTACATACAACCAAAATCATCATTTAACTATATCAAGGCTGAAAAATAATCAGGCATCAGAGAATACAGAGTAGTTCTGTTTTCTTCTCAGGTTTAAGAAAATTAGTCACTGGGTTTGCATACATGACTTGAAGCAATCAAGTTAGTGCCACTTAATGAGTTACTATTAGGGACTTTTGATTGCATTAGCTGACACACATAAACTCTTACCTGGTTGCAAATGAAAATAAAATGTGTTGTCTGGAACTACTTTTAATCACCAGAAATTTGGTACCTTGCTTGTCCCTGTCCCACATTTTTAAGTGTTTAAAACTGATATGGATGTGTTACTGCTGAAGAATAAGACCATATGACTTTCCATGTAAGCTTCCTACTGATGCAGGTTGAAAGATTCACTCTTTAAAAGAAATATCAGAGATGCTGAGAACAAGGCACTCAAGCAATGCAACCCAGCCTGAGGGAGCTAGATATTGGCCAGCCACAGACAGTTTCAAGGTTTATTAAAAAATGGTCCCTTAACAACACACAAAGATCCCTCCATGTATGTAAGAAGAAACAAGCTGACTTCAAGAAAAACAAGTAAAAAACATCAGACTGTACACTTTCAGGGACTGAACTCTACAATTGAGCATTAGTGTCATTGAAAGAATTCAGAATGTTCATTTTGTGCCTGAAGGGTGGAATGATAGCTAATGTTCTTCTGGGTTTTGAAATAAATTTGACCTGTGCACTTAGGTTACCACTGAACCAGAAAAACAGTCCAAAAGGAATCCCCCCCAAAACATTCAAGTCCCTTTTTACAAAGTTGTCCTTCTTCACACTGCTCCCATTCTTCAGTGTTGCAGGCATACAAAATGCACACATCCACCCCTCCCCTCCACTGCAGATCATTGTTGCAAGCCCAGGGAGTAGTGGTGTTGTGATGCATCTGAAACCTCAGCTAAGAATTTGTTTTGGTATCATATTTTTAAGAGCATGCCACCTGTGACTGAAAAGATGTAGGAATTCAGTCTGTTCTGGTTGCAACTTCAGTAGTAACTTGTTATTTTCCTTCAAATATCCATTATTTCCAGAGGGGAGAAGAAAAAAAAAGACTAAAACATTGAAAGTGTTTAAAGAGGAAGTGATTATTTAAACAACTGAGAACTATATTTGGAAAATTGTAAGTTTTTAGCAATCTCACACAAAGCCAATCATGATTCCGTATTGCTTGAAAGTAAATAAAATAAATTTACATTTCATCAACAAAAATTCTCCCCTGAATAAAAATCAGATAAAGTCTCCTCAATACAAAAAATGCTTTCTTTTTGTTTTGCAACATAACTGATTTCCTGATCATCAAAGTTAACACAAATTTATTATTCAACTTTAAGCTAGTTGCATTCTAAATTGAGTTCTTTGTTTTGAATTCCACCTGTAAAATGTGTCAAACAACCAGGAATGACAGTCATTGCTTTTTTTTTTCCAATTTTTTTTTGTTTATAACTCAAAAAAAATTGTAAATAACTTGCAGATGACTTAGATTAATTTAAGCTGCAACCTGGAACTTCATTTAAGGATCTTGAAAATAAAAAAGCAAAGCACAATGAAGCAAAATATTTGCCTGGTTTTTCCTAAAGTGATGGAGGTACATTTCTTTCCTTGAACAAATAAATGTCTCAAGCAATTTAATGTGTTTTTACATTATTGTTTCTAAACACAGTCACAGACAGAAAATGATTCTTAAGATCTATTTAGAGCAGCCTGGACTCTGAAGTTTAACTGTCCCTATTCAGCCAGTAATACCTATGATACAGTAATATCAGAGATTCCTAAGAAATAATATGATACATCGAAAGGAATTTCAGGTGCAATTTTTCTGGAGAAAAGACAGTTATTTCTAATTTGTTAAACTGAAGTTCAATTACTCCTCTCAGTAAATGCATGTCTTGTCTGTTGTCCTAGAATCCCGGCTAGCGTCTTCCATGAAAAAGGTGGGGTTTTTCTCCATAACTTAAGATTTTTAATCACAATATTTTATTAATAAAACTAGACCTTACTGTCTCAGAAACAAAGGAATAAGCTTGCTTTAGATTCTTAGAGGATAAGAACAGTAACAGTAGTTATAGGGAAAATGTCCTGAAATAAATTTCATCTTCTTGATGCTGCTGTCTTCAGAAGTTACTGACAGAGTAGCAGTAGGTGGTCCAGCTCATGGAATGAGTGTATGGTGGCCATTTAGCAGATCACCAGACCAGTGACCCTGCAGCTCTCCACAGTCAGTGTTTCTTGGGTTCTACTCCTTCTGAAACTTTAAGCAAGTTTTAATAGAAATCAGCAAATTTTGTTTAATAGTACTAGTTGGAGCTTTTAGTGATAAGCTGATGGAGAAAACAATTCTGAGCTTCTCTAAAGAAGGCTTTAAAACTCCCCCAGCAGTTGCTTTTTTATGACTGAGGTTCAGTTGGCCAAGTTCAGAGAAGACCAGGATGCTGGGTCTGAGCTGTGTTCTGAGAGCTTGTGGAAATGGGAGAAGAACAGATTTAAATGAGAGGTCAGAAGATGTTTCTTACTGTCAGAAGACACAGTGGAGCTTGGACAGACTTCTCTACTGAGAATGTCTTGGTCCTCTGGCCTAGACTGCTATCCTCTGGTCTACTACTAGAATCACAAGGTATACATGTTTTCACCCTTCAGGGTGGCATAAAACATGGGCTGTCATGCAGCAGTGTACAGCTTATTGGCTTTTTTTTTTCTAGGAACCTATTTTTTAACCTGATTAGAGACCTGGGTTTTGCTAGAACAGAAATTCTCTACTAATTTGATCTCTTGCTCCATTAACCAGGGCAGTGATCCCTTAACAAAAAGGGCATAAAAAGTGTTATCACTTTTACCTCTTCCTGCATTTGCAAGTTCTGGGCAGCTTCAGGAGTTCAAACAAGTCAGCATTAAGCAGTCAGACTACCTCAGCAAGACATCCATACAGCTCTCTGTTTCACTAATGTCTTCAAATATAGACCTGACAATTTTTCCAGTAATGATTTTGCACATATTTCATCTAGATACTACTCCCTTTCTCCTCTGTGCTGCTGTTGGGAATTTTCTCTGTTGTTTCTTTTGGGTTTTTTTTCCCTAATTCTTTATTCTCCTTCCCTTTAAACTTGGTTTCCTGTCTTTCATCACAGATCCTGAACTATAATTCCTCATATTGTCTCACTGCCTCACTCAGTTACTTCTTTTTCTCTTGCACATCCTTATCTGTGCTGGAAATCCCGAGAGAGGCTTCACAACACACCTGTGCTCACCTGCCTCGGACCTTGTGTCTGAACTATTCACCTCTCCAGTTCGCAAACTTTACCAGCTTTTCCTAATCACTTTATATAATCTCCATGTCCTGCTTTTATTATGCTCAAAGACCATGTTATTTCTTCCAAGAGATAATTGAAACAACGTTACTGACACCCACTCCACTCCATTTTATGTGCTTTTCCTTTCTTACCCTCAGCTGCTTTTTCTCTGCCTAACTGAACTTATAAAATCTATCAAGATGTGAGGTCAAATAAATTTTAAATCTAAATGTGTTTCCAGAAAAAAATTGAAAGGAAGAATAGAGAGGGGAAAAAAGGGGGAAAACGTGTGCTGTTTCAGTAATTATATTGTTTATCCAGTTTACTGCCATGTGGTGAAATATTACCAAAATTCTAGGAAATTAGGTGGATTATGAGTTCAAGGATGGAGCACTAATTGAATTTTTCATTGAAATGAGTCATCTAAGCAACGCAGTCAGCTGGATTGTCCTCCTGAATGTAAAAATCTTTACAAATGTTATCCTGGTACAGGTGCCATACTAAAAGCTTAAATCTTCTACCTCTAAAAAAAGGGTATCTGTCAGAGGAAGATTTGCTGGAAGGGATATGCTATTCCCAAGAAAGATGCTTTTTTATATAACAAAGCAAGATCAATTGCTCTTGTTCTAACCTGTTTTGTCTCAACAAAAACTGGTCATGCTTGGCACAAAGCTTACTGAGTATTTCAATTTACAGATCTTAACTGAGTCATAGACCTTACACTAACCCTCTCTAAAGGCAGGAATTTTTCTTATCTTGACACTCTACATAGAAAAAGAGCTGTAATTAAACAAAATATCAGTTCTAAAAATTATATAAGCTAAAAAAATTAGGAGTGTTCATTTATGACTTCAAGTTAAATATCAGCTTTAATTTCACTCATTATTATGAAAACCCTTATTCTTTTTTGTGCCTACTCTTATTATTTAAAGGAGATATCTATTGGTCTTTGCTTCATCAAAAAACAACATTCACTGTTCTGACAAACCTGATCCTTTATTTTATATGTATATTTGAACCATAAATATCAATTTAGCCATAAATTTTGTAGCCATGTAGGGAAGAAAAACCCAATCAAACAAAAAAGGGTTATTAATTGCTCTTAATTAGAAGTGACTAGAAGATGAAATATTTAAATATTTTTGGCATCTGACAAATAGACAGAGATTTACATCTGACTTCCACTACACATGAGACCTGGAGTCCACACATACTTGAAAAGCATGACTCAATAGAAGAAAATACTTATTTCACGGAACAGTGAGAGAGAACAGAATAAACTTAAAAAGGTCTTTTGTTAGAATTTTGTCTATTAGTTAAGAAGGTATTTGAAATAATTTTTTCTCTCTCAAATACATTATATTCTGCCAGCTGAAAATACTTTCTCTAAAAACCTAAAAGACCTCAGTTGTAAATAAATGGAATTTATTTATTAAAATCATGAAGAAGCATAAATTGAGTTTGTATTGTTTCTCTTGAAAATACCTTAAGAGCCAGAAAATAGTTCTCCTTAGTGTTTTAGTACACAAGTATTGACTATCATTATTATTCTGTCAAAGCTAATAAAGTGCTTAAACATGTCAAGTACACTCTCACGATATTCTTCAAAAAGCTGCAGGAACAAGTATAATCTTCATTAAAGAAATAAACAAACAATTTTCCATTACTCCACTAGCATAAGTGATTACAACCTGATTTAAAAAAAATTCTTTTGGCTGCAAAAATCTTGATATTGGACAAATTGTAGACTAATAGTATTTTATAAGGTACTTACATATCACTGGCAATGGAGGAATTCCTGGACATGGACTTTGGAGACAGATCATAATCACTGTCTGATCGGTAAAGGAAAGACTCCCTACGCTGACTGTGGACAAAATTTGCCTGAAGAATTAGCCCTGACCCAGGGCTGGTCATGGGGTCCAAGGGACTTCGTCCTGATGATGTACCATTGTCTACATCGAAACTGTGAAAAGAAGAGAAAAATTTTTATGTTATTGATCTAAGAATTTTAAAATTTTAAAATTTTAAATTTCTGAAAAGGGTGTTTATTGCTTCTTGATAGTAATGGAGAAATAAAGACCTGGTCACATCCACTGCTATGAAAAAACACAAGTCACACAAGAGAGATACTTTAAAAATACTGATAAACAAAGAAAACCCCCAAGTCTGAAAGAAAAGAAAATTGGCAGAGAAAAATCCCATGCTATTAGAAATATAGGAAGCTTTATGCTTCTCTGCATGCAGAGTAACCATGAGCCCTATACTAGAGGGAACATGTTGTTTCATTATTTATTTCTTCAGGTTCCATCTCTCCTGAGCTGGACACCAATTATCCTGTCTCCCACTGCTAAGACAGCTGAGGGCTTTTTTCTTATGGAGTACCCAATCCTAATATTTTGCTACTACAGAAATATTTCAAGTACATACTTTATCTTGTCCCAGAAAACAAAGAGCTGGGGTGGCATTGAGGCATATGTGTGTGCTTGAGCATATCTGCCTGCATTAGATCTGCTATTTTACTAACAGATGGAAACAGTGAGTCCTTTGTTAATGGCCAAGCAGCAAAACCTCTGTAGCCATTTGTGTCTTTGAACTGTACAGTTTAGATTCAGTGCTTGGTTGTTGTGTGTGCTTTGAAGAGTGGTAAAGAGTCTTATTCCTAGAGAACACATCTCATGACAGACTGAAGGACGAGGGAACAGAAAGAAAGAGAAGGAGAGAGTAGATGCTGTTTTACATAGACGATAATGTTTCCACAATGGTCGTTGAAAATCAGTGCAAAGACCTTGAAGGGGAGTCTGCAAACAATTAAACACTGGTACAGGGTGGGTAGTGCTGAGAAGGCGTGCTCATGGCAACCTGTTGAACAGCTGCATTTGGTACTGTATGGAGGCTTTTTGCAGCGGCTGGCTTCATGTTGGGATGACTCGTGGTACGCAATCTGAGAGATTACAAATGTGTGGATTAGCAAGACTATGTCTCTAAGCTCATTTACCATACTAATGGGGACAAAAATAACACTGCTAAAGCACCTAAAAATGAGGGTTGAACAGAGGATCTTTCACATGATTTTTTAAACATAGATAAGCACCATATTATGCATTTTTGCTGAATCCATATAAAGTACTCATTTTGAAAATGGTGTTCCTTTGAAGGCCACTCACAGGTTTCCAATTACAGCTAATGACAGCAGAAAAGAAGTGCAAGTCAGCTGTTGATTAGACTTCGGCCTAGCACAAGTGTCACAGCTGGTACATGCTACTCTGTACCAGCTTGTTTTACTTCCCATTGACCTGAGTTTCCAATGAGATTGCCACTTCAATCCTTTGCTGAAGCGACTTCATTCCCATGTCCTTTTTTTCCTTTTTTAAATGAACTTATCAAAGAAACATACACTGCTTATTTTGACACAGATGCACACTGCCTGGCAAAGGATAGATTTTTGCTTCACAATTTATTTCATTGTTTATTTTTTTACTTTGCACATATTTCTGGAACTGCAAGCTTACTGTCACATTCAGGTTATATTATTTTTTTTGTATTCACCACTTACAGTTTGAATGTAGAAAAGTAAATGTAGTTGGTTTGTTAGTTTGGTTTGTTTGTTTGTTTCTCTTTTTAAAAAAATAAGGGCAGATAATATTACTTAAAAACTTCAGGGGAGCATAGTAATTTAATTCTCTTTTCACTGTAGTTTTTAGAACAATTGCCTGTCAGTAAATCCAAATTCATAAACTTCTTCCCAGAACTGATTTAATTTGATTATGCCTGTATACTTTCTTCTGTGTTTGTAAATGTCCCACTGCTTTATCAAACTCACACTAAGAAAGCTTAAACTACGATACATCAAATGAGAGTTCTGCCACCAGTCTTCTAGGTGATCTTAGACTATGCAGAGCTCCTCTCTGCCTTTCATTTTCCCTATTTTTGCATCTTTGTGAGGACTGTGAGATCTGCTCACAGATTTTGAGAATGTATTGGAAAGGTCAAAAAGGCTACAGTAAAATGTCTTTTGCACCTTGTAGTGTTGTTAGTTCATAACCAATGTTAGTTCATTACCATTGTTACTAGCATGACTAATATTACTTGTTATCAATCAATATCTTTTTAGCTTAAATTCCTAAGTATTGCAGGAACAAAAAATAACCAAAATATTAATGAAGGGTTTAGCTCATCATATCTAACATTTATATTTCATTGGCTCAATAACTTTTTTCCCCTTTAGACAGCTTCAAGAAAACACATACTCTTAATCAATACATAGTCTGCATATCATGTTTTTCTATTGAGGGCAGGAGGGCAGATAATTCCTGCAATTTTAGGTAAAACAGAAGGTTGTTCTCAGCAAGACTAATTTTGCAATGGCAGTATCATTTCAGATACATATAAACTTGCCTGGAAACTTAAAAAGTTAAAAGCTGGATATAAATGAATGAAGATTAATGTAAGTATCACAGGATGAAAATTTTTAATAAAGAGTTAATACTAAACTGATTTCTTTAACAGTGTACTTTATTATTCAACTGAGTCAAAACTGTTTAGTTGAATTAATGGAATATGGTTTTATTTGCAGTTTTGTTTTATTTTCTTCATCCCCCTTTTATGGACATCATTTGAATATTATATTAAGAGTCTTATTTCTTCCAGTCAGAAACTAATGCAGGCTTCTACGAATGATTTCACTGTCAGATTGTAACATAATGAATTTTTAAAATTTAGAATGTGTTAGGTAGAACTGCAGTTTCACCAGCTGGGAGAAGTCCTTTAGTTTGCATCATCGGGCAACCACAAGCTTGTGCAAGACGTTGCTGTCACGACAGATATTTTATCTTGTTGTACTGCGTGGTGACCACTAGATGGGTGTAAAAAGCAAAAAACAGGATCCAAATACATCAGCTGGATTTGCCTCGTGCTGTTCGAAGAAAACGTCTTTTCCGAAAATATGCGCCAAGAAAAAAATTGTTCAGTCCTACAGACAAAGGGAGTGTAAATGCAGAACTGTTTTTTTCAGAATCCTATGTTTATATTAAAAATATTCCAAAACGTTATAGTAGTTAAGTGTCTTATTTAGATCTTTCTGAGACATTGGCCAACACTTTCAGATACAAAAAGTTGTAGAACACCAAATCGAAACAAGAGTTATTACAATGAAAATCATATAAACTGTTTCTTTGTCTGAATCACAAGTCTTATTTTTAAAAACTATACTTCTGAATACAATATATCAAAAGAAGAGAGAATCAGAATGAGGAATTGAACACTTTCGCACCAGTTCTTTTCTCTTTGTTGTTGCATACACTGAAAAAATCAAAGGTTTAAGACACAAAATAGGATAGGTTCTTTAACTTGCCTGAACAGAAATTGCAAAATGTCAGCCGCTTTTGCTTCATATTTATCTTTTCATTCTCAATTAGTTTAAGCCACAGCAAGAATATGCTGTGAATTAGAAAGAACAGAGAAACAGAACAACATTTTCATGGAAGTTGTTACTAAAGAGGACAAACTCTTTTGCTTTCATTTCACAGGCAGTAAGTGGCAATTTAAAGGCAGAATTTTACACCATTACTCTGCAGCCAGCTCTGGGCTTTGCATAATGCATGCAACTGCCTTTGGTGACAGGAGCACTTGGCACAGACATCACAGAGTTTTATATGTTCAAAGAGCTTTGCTGCAACTCTGGAGATGCCAAAGCCCTGAAAAGTCAATGATAATTCAGCAACTTTTGTGTCTGCATTCTGACAAAATGTTTTAAGGCATTAGTGGGATAGTGCTTATCTTTAGAGCCTGTCTTATTTGGTGTTCAATGCTGACAAACTTGACATGAGATGAAATTCAGAGGTTTTTTTCCTTGTTTGGCTATTCATCTTGTTTGTACTTTTTGCCCACTTTCTGTCATCCAGGCTCTGCACTAAGATGGGGCCAAAACTGAGTGATTTGTAAACATTCATGGCTGATCTTCCCATAGCTCCTAATAAAACAAACACAAATAACACCACAAGCAAACTTTAGGAAGATTATTAGAAACTAGCTTAAGACTCTGTGTAGCAGCACTTCTTCATTGTTAAAGACTGCACAGCTCCTTTGCATATTGAAAGAAACCATGGACTTCCTTTAGAGTCCCTAAAAAATGGTTTCCTACTCTCTGCAAGGCTGCTAAAAGAAAAAATGTGGAGGCCTCTATGTAAAATACAGACTTTAGTTATATAAGAAATAATGGCATCATAATCACTATATCCAAGAATTTGTAATTAAGGCTGCATCGAAAATCTTAGTGTTGGTTTTCCTTGGTACTGAGAATTTAGCACTAATCCTGCAGCGTTTTGGAGGGCTTATTTTCTTTATTTTCTTGTGTTGCTTTTATTTTTAGAGAAATATGCAATAGTAGGAGAGAGAAAGAAATAAATTTCATCCTAAAATGAAGAACCTACTAGACCTTTTAAGAATGCAAATTGTGCTCCTGGTATTCCCCTTTTAGTGTCTTCCCACTTTCATCTTATCTTGGAAATTACAGGGAGGGAGAGTCAAAATAATTGAACCTCTTGGGGACATCTTATCTTTTAAGGCCATCTTTAGCATTACAGAGGGACAGGCAAGTTCTAGAGGAGCAATATTTTTCCACCATCAAAGGAGTCAATTGTACTAGTGTCAAGCAATCTCTCCAGCCATCTGTGCTATGACCTATATACATATCTCAACTTGGAAGAAGTTGTGTCCTGTTTTTTCATCTGGTAGCACAATCCCAATATCACACAAAATACATGCATTTGGTATAGCAGCTGTAATTCACTGAAATTATCACAGAAGACCTGCCCTGCAGCAACTCCCTTTGAACAGGATCTAATTTAGAGTAAAAGCAAGGCTACAAGGAAAAGGTAAACTATTTCTTGTTTTTGCCCCAGGACAGGAGCCCATCTCTGAGGAAGGAGATCCTAGCAACTGGAGAAAGAGTAGGATTGGATGCTGCCTTCAAAACCAGAATCTCAACATATTGCTTAGATTGCTTCAGATTTAAATAAGCAGTGGCTCACCACAGCTCATGGCATGCACCATGAATATGGAAGAATGCAGAGAAAGGCCACAGTGTACCTGTATCTAAGATTGCTTGCCAGGTCTTTGTGATTTCACTTGGGCCTTTTTATTAATAAACTAAGCATTAAATTGTGACAACAGCTGGCCCTTTTTTTTTGTCAGGCAAAGTTATCCCTAAGTGAGAGATGAAATTTTAGAATTTTCTTCATCATAAAGAAATAAGTTGTCACTAGTCTGCTCCAGTCATAAGTTCCCAGAAGATTTTAGATGTTGAATAAGCTAACCTGCAGCATCAGAAAAAATCAAGTAAAACTAAATCAGGGGATTTACATAATTGAATAGCAGGCTCAGTCTTTGTTTGAGACCTTTCAAAACATTTCCTTACTGACAGTGATGCAGGAGAGTCAATATCTAGTTTTCTCTTTCTTTCTGTCTTTTCCCCCAAGACTAGCCCAAAAACCCCAACCAACCAACCAAACAAACAACAAAAAATCCTCAGTAAAATGATGTAAGAAAAAGAGAAATATTTGTATTGATATTTTAGAAGGAATACAACACCTACTCTCTACATTTGAAGAAAAATAAGTTTATATGTGAACTGATAATTTTTGTAGAAAAAATTTTTTTAAATTTGCCTTCCATTACTTAAAATATTTCCAGTCAATTGTACCCAAATGATATTAAAAGAAACATGTGATCTAAATCTGAATTTTCATGTACCACTCTAGAATTCAATCCAACTATCTGGTTGTGGCTTTGAGTTTCCAGTTCAGCAATTCAGAAAGCAAGCCCTATGATTAACTCCATATTTAGAAGTGGTTTGGATAGATTTTCCAGTACCAAAATTCCAAGCAAAAGAATAAAATGTGACATTTTGTGATGTTTATTTAGAAGTAGAACTTGGCTTTTGCTCTTGGCATAACTGTTTTTAGAAACATTTGAGTGTAGACAGCTTAATATTAGGTCTAAAATTACAAGGCTTATATTAAAAGCCCAGAAAACAGACAAATATAAAATGCGTAAGACAAAAAAAAACAGTGAAGCAGACTGGTTTGTAAAAACTAGTCAACTCAAACATGTTAACAAAGGAACTCCAACTATCTATTTACCTTCTACGTCATGTTTTTCTATCGAGCATCTCAGGAAATCCAATCTCTCAAAACAAACTGCTTCATGTTTTGTTATGAAGTTTCCAGGCAAGGAGTTACCTGTGATGACTATTCAATTTCTTTGGTACTTTAGCTTTGAACAGTTTCCTGGTACTCAACTTAAGATGTGCCTTCCACAATATCACCTCATTATTCTTAATTATATGTCAGTGGTCCATCCATTTGGCATGAAACACTTTTTTAAGGCACCTATTAAATGAAATTGCCTGTTGTGCTCAGCCATACTGGGATTCTCTTTGCTATTTCTTTTATTTTTTTCTCAGAGAGAATATCATCCCTCACCTGGAAAATTTCATTCTCTAAACTTGGTCTTTGAGTGAACTTCTTTCTACTAAAGTGATGTTCAAATAGAATGCCAGATTCCAAATCCTTTCACATGGATTTGATGTTTTGATGTTTCTTTGAAGCTGGGATAGTTGTCTTATTTTAGTATAACAATTCAAACAAAAACCACAAGAGAAATGAAATGAAAAATAATTTCCAAGAAATGTGGTAATCTGTTCATGCTTTTAGTATATTTAAGTCACTTTGCATGGTTCTTCTGATCTAACAGACCTAATGGGACTAATATTCCTACTTTTAGATAACAAAAAAAGCCACTACAACAGTAACTCTTTTTCCTAACGTTTCTGCTAAAATCTGTGGCAGCTTGAGATCTGAATGAGAAAATCTACAGAAAATGTTGAAGAATTAGAAGTCTTCTGGGCAACCTGAGAAAAAGAATGTTGAAAAACAGAACCACTTGATCCAGGCATGAGAAAGACTAGGCAGCAAGCCCTAGGGTGCTCCAAATACCCCACAAGCCTGCTGGTCTCTGCCACCCCCATACGCCATCGCTGCAGGTACACTTCAACTGTATTTCTAGGAGTGCAGTCTCAGCTGGAGTGATGGTTTTCCATTCTATTATTGTTATTATTTGATTGTAGTCTATCTGTCACTATTCACTTAAATCATACCATAATCCTATGAGTTTATGATTCTATGATCCCCAGGGATGGAGCATCCACAACTTTCCAACTTGTTCCAGTGCCTCGCCACTCTCACAGTAAAGAATTTTTTCCTAATATCTAATCCAAACCTACTTTCTTTCACTTTGAAGCCATTCTCCCTTTGTTGTGCTACTATATGCTCTTGTGAATGGTGTCTCTCCATCCTTCCTATAAATTCCCTTTGGGTACTTGAAAACTGCTATTAGGTCTCCCCAAAACCCTCTCTTTTCCAGGCTGTACAAACCTAACTTTCTTAGTATTTCCTAATAGGAAATAGGAGGTCCTCTATCTCTCTGATCATCTTGGTGGCCTCCTCTGGGCTCCTTCCATCAGGTCCATGTTGTTCCTGTGCTGGGAGCCCAGAGCTGATGCAGCCCTGCAGGTGGGGTCTCACAGAGCAGAGCAGAGGGGCAGAATCCCCTCCCTGGCCCTGCTGCCCACACTGCTCTGGATGCAGCCCAGCACACGTTTGGCTCTCTGGGCTGGGAGTGCCTGTGGCTGGGTCATGTCCTGCCTCACAAGTCTTTCTCCCTGGAGCTGTTCTTGATCTGTTCATCCCCTCAGGTGTTGTCCTCACCTGAGTCCAGTGCACTTGGTCTTACTAAATTTCAAAGGATTCCCCTGCACATACTTTTTGGGCCTGTTGAGGTCCCTCTGGATGGCATAAATACTGAATTACCTTCAAATCTTCTAAAAAAAGTCACTTTACCTAGCTTCTTCAAGAAGTTCAAGAAAAACTGTTTTTCTTTCCAGGGCGAGTTTTGATCCAATTACATCAACTTATTTTTCTGTACCACTACTTTCTGAGCAGTATTTGGATGCTGGGATACAAAACCAAGTTGCACTTTGTGTAACCATATGGCATGAACATACTGCAATACACAGTGCCATTAATTTTCTCTGATTTTAAATGTAGTAGAATAAACTTTCAAAGCTTATCAAAATATTTATTTCTCAATTCATAAAAGTATGCAAGCCATTGACCAAGCATATTTCCTAATCCTAGTTAAAATGCAGTTTTCCTAAGATATTAGCATGGTTAAGAACCAAACTTGTGCCAGAGAAAGAAAATTAAATACACTGAAAGAGCTCAGCCTCCTGTATCTGTGAATCCAGTTGGATGTCACCATCAAAAGCAATTAAATTGCTATATATTAAATTAATATATAATTAATATATTCTTTATGAATTACTGGTGTGATAAAGCAAGCATGTAGGAAAAGAGGTAGTTTCTCAGACCTATTATATTTAAATCAATACCCTACAGTACTGATGAAAACAGAGTCCATAAAATAGGTAAAATTATTCCAAGGGATAACACTAGTATGAATTACAAAGTTACCCAGCAAAACATGTCGTTCTAAAGCACCACCATACCCAATGGTGATAAATGCTAGGTCACAGGAGATATGGTTACACTTACCCTGTGATTAGTGGCAAAGATCTTTTGCAAAGAGCATCTGTGACAGAAGGTGGCAGGGCTAAGCATTCATGGTTACTCCATGCTACTCTCCCATACCAGAAAATATAGCACAGAATGATAGAATCATAGACTGGTTTGGTTTGGAAGGGATCAAAAAATGATCTTGTTTCAACCCACCTGCCTCAGATTTCTTAAATCTCCAACTAGGCCTTGAACACTTCCAGGGATGAGGCATTCACAATGTTTCTGGGCAACCTATGCCAGAGGCTCACCATCCTCACATTGAGGAATTTCTTTCTAACATTTTATAAACCTATCCTTTTTCATCTTAAAGCCATTACCTTGTCTCCTGTCACTACATTCTCTCATAAAATGTCTGTCTTCAGCATTCTTTTAGGCCCCGTTCAGGTATTGGAAGATGTTCTAATCTCTCCCTGATGTTCTAAATGCCCCTTCTCTTCTCCAGGCTGAACAAGCTCAGCTCTCTCAGCCTGTCCCCCTAGAAGAGGTGCTCCAGCCCTCTGATCTTCCTCATGGTCTCCTTGGGCTCATTCAAAAAGGCCCAGGGCCTTCTTAGAAAGAGATCCAGTGAGCCAGGATGCGTGACCATTATGGCAAGAGGATCTGCAATCCACAGCATCACTTAGCTCATAATTATTAAATCTTTGCACAAGTGACCTTAAGCAACCCTTTCTTCAAATATTGTGCATTGAAGACAATATCCACAGAGGACTGTGGACAGAAAGGTCCGAAGAGAAGAAGCTCTGAAGCCCAAACTGTGGGGACCTTGCACACAGAAGATGAATTTTTTCACCAATAAAATGTGCACATAAATATCAACATGAAATCAAGGCCAGCTTCAGAGGAGGGTAGACAGGAGACAGCTGGATAAGAAATTGCAGTTGTTTCTTTAGGTATGGTTCTAGATTGCCCATGACAATGAAAGCTCTAGGTAATGGACACATAATTATATTTGATTGGAAGCATTTTTTTTTCTCACATCATTTTTCTCACACCTCTCATTGCAATAAGCAATTGCTGGCAATAAATCACAACCGAATTCTTCTTCCACAAGAATTTATGTTGGGATATGTTAACAAGAATTGTCACTGAAAGTGAGCTATATATTTTGTAAAGGGTGAAAGCTCAAGGTACTAAAACCTTCAGAGTTCTAAAATTTTTCGCTTTGGTTTAGCAAAATTGTTTCATCCTTCCAGCTTCAGTTAATTTAATTTTTTTTTAAGTTTCTGGTTTTTTAAATACTGAATTATTTTTATTTTATACTGCATTCTTGTGTTTAGTTTACCAAACGTGCTAGATTTTTTGTTGCTTCCACTTCCCTTGACTTCTATTGAATGTACCAAGGTGTATGTAGTGATTTGAGTTCTGTAAGTTCTTTGCCACATCCAAGAAACCTTTAAAGGGAAACAAGTTCAGGAGCTAACCTTGGAACACTGCTGAGATGAATTATCTTATGTTATCTTATAGACACCTCTGTGAGATTCACATTTTAAAATTAACAGATCTCAGGAAAGTTCTCTCTCCCTTCTGGCCCGAGTACAGGTAACACCGGCCCAGGTCCCTTCACATGGCTGGGAAACATTCCACAAGATGAATTATCTTATGCATTCACACTGGTGTTAGACCCTGAGCACATTTACTGAGTGCATGTAATGTCATAGATAATTAATGTCACTAGTCCACAGCACATTATAATCTACACTAATGAATCGTTTGGGTCTTGTTTTTCCTGATTTTTAGGACATTATTTTAATTTTAAATATATTATTACAATGTCTAATAGCATTACCTAGGAGGGCTGCCTGATGTTCCACATTATTGGACTGCGTTTTCTTGTTGTTAAATTACTAAATTGTGTGCTGCAATTTTCTTTCCAAGTTTTTAAGAGGGAAAGAGGGTGAACTGTTCATACAAAGTGGCAGAGAAAAAATATTTTTTGATATTTAAGACATTCTGGACCCTGTTTTGTGAGATATTCTAGTGACTCATATTTTGCTGCACAAAGTAGGATTTAGCCAAGTGTCTGCAAAATGTTGCGTCTTTTTACGGATTCTGTGAACCTATTCCTAAATTTCAAAATGTTTTAAGTATAGGCCAAGCTTAAGTCTGTCGCCTCATGTATTACTGTTATTGAAAAAATATTAAGTGCTACTATAATACTTTTTTTAAATCTCCTATCTTGCTCAGAGTCCCAGAAGACTCTGAGGAAGAAGCCCCTGCTGGTGGGGTATTTTTGCCTTTCACTGCAGAAGACAGGTACTGATTAAAAGGCTACCAAGAAATAGGAGTGATTTTTTTCATCAGGAACTGGAAATAATATTTGCTCAATCTGCAAAGCACCTGATAATCAGTCTCACCAACTTTATAATGCATCACTAGTCAAGTGGTTTTCATTGTTGATGTATCCATATGCTTTAGCCGTCAACACTCACAAACACAGATTGCCTCAGAAACTCTGAGTAGCTACTGCTCAGGATGGATCAAAGGTCCATTAGATCCACTATTCTCTCTCTAGGACTGCAAAAAGTGAATGCCAATGGAAAAGGGTAAGGAGAAACAAGAAGTGCTAGATTTTCCTTGTAACCCAGCCCCTCAGCATTTCCTCACCATTTCATTGAAACGATGCTCTGAACACAAGAATCATTCCATGTCAAGGAGATCAAAAAACCAAAGTCCTCAACATCACAATTTGAATGTTTGAGTTAGGTAATACTTTCACTTTGATCTCTGTGGTTTAATAATTATTCAGTAAGGATGATAACCATTCCTTCTATCACAAGAGTGATATGAAAATTAATTTAATCATCTGTGAGAAGCAGCAAAGTGCCATAGTGGTGAGTAGCACAGAAAAGATAATGAAAGCATTAGAGCTGCTTTTACAATATATATGAACAGCAGATTGTCAATAAAGTATGTGACCATAAATGAGAAGCAAGAAAATTATAAAATACTGACTATTTCATGAATTGAGTAGCATTTCTTTTGAGTATTTAGTGAAGTAAAAATAATACAGAACTATATAGGGAAAGTATAAAATTATTTACGCATGGGACTAAACCAATGTTCCAAATTCAAAAGCAATCTTGGCTTTTGTGCTTGACTTTTCAGTCATAAAGACATGGATATCAGGTTATTGTGTATACATTTGAGCACATGTTGAAGACCCTTGCATTTACTATTGCTTATCTCCAGTTTTCTATTTCAGTCTGCAGTAAGTAGCACTACCAACAGCTGTTAATGGCAGGTCATCAGAAATCTCAGACTTCAAAGGCAGTGTTGCAGCTTTGCCTTCTAATTGTTAGTACACAGATGAAGAAGAACACATTCCAATTTGATTATAATGAATGTTTGATTAACTTAATTTTCTGCTTTTCCTCAAGATCATTGGAACACTTCATTCACAGTCTCATTTTGATTAACTACTACTGTAATATAAGCATGTTCTAGTTTCTTATGTTCCTATATTGTCTGTTTCTACCAGTCATTGTAAGATCCCTATTGAGCGCATGACTGTTGGACTCTGAAAGCAAACGTGACAAAGCAAAACCTACAGAGCTATAAATATAGTGCTTTAACTATTAACAAAATAACGAAAATAATATGAGGTATTACTCTGTGTATTATACAACTTTTATTTGGTAAAATATCCAAATGAACAGAAGACTAAAAATGTTCAAGGACTATTAAAAAATAACTAGATATGAGAGAAAAACCTCTAACACTGGTTGCTACAGTCTTCAGATGCCATACACAGTGCTAAGCTAAGCATGCCTCATCAAAGAAATGAGTCTTTCTCTGTGAAGGAATGTAGTAACAGAGATTCCAGTTTACATTGCTTGTAGCAAGGCATTTTTTCCCATAAACAAACCTACAAGCAGATTATATGTAGTAGTTGAAAGAGAAGCTGAAAAAAACCCATTTTTTTAATAAATGTGTGCGACCCGGCAAGCCAAAGCTGTTAAAAATCACTGTGTATTGCAAAACAAAATCGTCTGTGAAATTCTTCTCACAGAGCAAAACTAAATCATTCTATTAAAATTTACAACTCAGCCTTGCCCCATGCAGAAATATATATTTGTAGATCTAGCAAGGCCAACTAAAAAGATTCTCATTAGTTACAGAGTTACTTGTAAGCACAAACCAATTCCATAGAATAAGATTTGTGCTTCAATTTGCACTAAAAGTTAGGAAGGGGAGATGATTACTTTCTACTGTTCTTGTCCATCAACCATTCTCCCTGCTGTAACAACTCATCTGCTGCTATTCTCCATTGGGCAGAACTTGCTGCCTTTTCTCATCCTTTCCACAAGCCCTTCCCTGAACACCAAAAGAAATACGTTTAAACTGACAAAATCATTGCAAAGTCTGGACAGACCATAACAACTGAACTATAGAATTTCTTAGGACAAAATTATTAACATGACATATGTTTAGAAGTAGGAAAAAAAAAATCAAATGCATAAGGGCATCTTTTGTATAAAGAAATTTCCTGTTACCAGGAGAAATTGTGCATACTTTCCTTGACTTAGTGCAAAAAGAGTTGTCAGGCAACTTGATTCCAAAAACCTATTTTTTTGATCCTGATGTCATTACTAAAATTGAGATAGGACATGCCATAATTGCTGGCGCCAAGGAGGTGATTATATCACTCAGGAAACATTACAAAATGCACAATCCAAGAGAGCAAGGAGAAAGTCCACTACCTCTCAACAGTCCCTACAGATGAAAAAAAGTCACTGCAACATTGTTGCTTTTGGAACAACGTCTTCAACTATTTCCGCCTGACACGTTGTTATGCCATCCTGCGAGGTGTTCCCCGGAGAAGGAACGATTGTGGGGAAGGAAAGGCAGCCCCGGAGCGGAGCGGAGCGGAGCGCGGTGCCGAGGCCGGGCAGGCTGGGCGCGCTGGGCGCTGCGGACCGCGCTCCCCCCTGCCCACACAGCGCCGCGGCAGAGCTCACGCTGCCTTCGGCTCCAAGGAGAAACCTCCGGCAGCCGGAGGAAGGACCAGCTATCAGGATATCCTTTGTTACATTTGTCTCTTTTGTGGGAATAAAAGTGGGATAAGAGGATACCAAAACCTGTACTCTGGCTGGATGAGTCATCCTGACTGAATCATTTTATCTCTCTCTCTGTGCTTACATTTCCCTACCTGCAAAATGGAAACTTTGTGCCCAGTTCTGATCCTTAAAAACAACCAAAAGAAAATAAAACAAATAAAAAACTTCAAACTATCAAAAATTAATACTAATTTATTTTAGTAGTAGGTGTTTTAATTTAGTAGTAGGAGTTAAGGAGTACTCATGAGAGCAGTAGAAGTATCAGAAGCACTGCTTTTAAGGATGTATCAAAAGCAGATATAAGAGAAAAGGAGAAATGTTTTTCCTCATAGAAAATATGTGAAGGAATATGAAGAATAGAAGACTAACTTCTTTACTTTTTTTGGTACGTGTGTTTTTCAAGATCCTCTCCACAAAAATGGAGTAAAAAAAGACACTAGACCATATATTTCTGTAACATTTCCAAAGAAGGGAATAATAGAGAAAAGAAAAAAGGCAACAAAACAAACCACCAGCAAACAAAAAGAAACAAACATTTACATCTTTAAACAAACATTTAAACATCTTTATCAAACACTTATTATAAGAAATTTTATGAAAAATATTTAGAAAATAAAGAAGAAAAGCTCTTTCTCTTCAGGTGAGAAGCTGATTGGATTTTCATAAAATGTGGTTTTATTTTCTTCCCACAACATGCTGTACTTCTAAGTACAGTACTTCCAAGACACAGAAAACCATTCTGAATTCTCCTTTCAGACAAAATTTAATGGTTTATTTGGTTTTGCTTGGTTTTGGTTAGAACTTAAAATCAAGAAAGAACTTAAAAGAAAAGAAAGAACTTAAAAAAAAATAGTTAAATGGACAATTAATGCACCAGATGAAACATTAGTGAGGTATAAAGGAGAAAAACCTGTCAGTGGTTAAATATGTGCTTAGAATGCCCTACTACACAGCCCTGCCTGAACAGCACATGGGCAAGTATCTCCTCCTGGGTATGTTGTAGTTTTGCATTAAGGAAGCCTGGTCAGTGCATATCTTCCCACACTATCCTTTTTTTATCCCTCTCAGCCATGGCTTTTTGCCCACAGAGGAGAACCTGCATATCCATGAGAAAAACAGGCTATTAAAAAAGATAGGAGGTTTGTGTATTATTTCACTCTTCGGAATTTTTCTGAGATTGTTAAAAGTTAAGGCAATGAAAACAGAAACTAATTTATAACTGGCTTCTTTAATGTATGAATGAAGTAGCATTAAGTAAACACAGTTTTTGCTAATGAGCTTCAGTGTCAGCATAAAAGTGCAATTTAGTAAGCATAAATTTTCAGAATATTCATGGGTTTGTACAATTTCAGGGATAGCATGTGTGAGAAATTAAATGTTCAATTAAAAAAAATAATTTCCTCAAGGAGTATTTGAAGAAGAGAGGGAAGAAAAAGAATTTTTGCTTATATTTCAAATATTAAAGTTCATACCATTCCCTAGCACCTGAGAAAGTGAAATAAACAATTATGGGAATACTTGTATCATTTAAATCTTCAAGAACTATTACATTCTGCAGTAATGTTTGTGATTGTCTCTATATTCCATCATTTATGGGAAGCTAGATTTAATTTATTTTCCAAGTACCTGCAATAAAAAGTATTGCACAAGACCTGATTTTGTAAAGCTAAATTTCAGGAAATGGGTCCTTTAAATTACCATCAATGAATACAGTGTCTGAGGCTAATTTAACATCAAATGAACTAGAAAGTAACTCTGAAACCAGATGCTGGTTCTGAGCCACACAGAGATAGCAAGGTCAAAGAGGTTCAGAAGTCTGCTCTCAAAATAGTTACTCACCAGGATTTTTATGGTAAAATCCTTTACAAGATTCACACACTTGAAAAAAAGGAGGAGCAGGCAAAAGGGGAATGGTCTGGATGTGTGGAGAAAGGAGAAGAAACAACAAAGGATGCTTACTCTGCAAGTTCATCCCTTTTAGGAAATATCTATCTGCAGCAAACAAAATTTTATTTATCAATACTTCTTATTAAAGATTGGAGAAAAGGGATGTGCTAGAAAGAAAAGGTACATTCCAAGAGCTGATAGCCCTTAGAGTTTCTTCTCTAGATAAAACAAGTGAACTGGTATTTCAATTAATATCACAATTTGATTATTATTTTATTTCAGTGGTCTCTTTTGAGAATTTTTGAAAGCAACTGGAAAGTTCTTGAAAACTAACTCTTTCTTAATTTTGTGATGCTGAATTTCCAATTGCCAACAAGTATTTATACTAAAATAAAATCTTATGTTGAAGCACAAGCCCAAATATTACCATGCTCAATACCTCAAATAGAAAAAAGGAAAAATGGAGAAGACAGAGAGAGCAGCTGGCCCATCTGAATGTTAAAAAAGATACAGTGTTTTGCTTTCAGTTACAATGAATCATACAGAACTTCTATTTCTAGTACCAGGAACCCATAAGAACATAACTACTGGTTAGGAAATCAATCAGTTTTAGGTGATGAAGCAAAACATTCTGAAGAGCTACTGGAAACCAAAAAAATGCTTGCTTTCCATCCATCTAAACCCATGTAATGATACATATGCCATTCTAACGGCATGAATACAAAGTAATACTTTACTTTTGAAAAAAATAATTGTAAGAAAGTTATAAATGCACAATATCAGTAACAAAGTCATGCGGTCATCTTACTGACATGGAGAGAAACTGTGGGGGAGGGAAGTCTTTCCGTGGTGGAAAAGCTGTTTGGACAAGATGAAAAGCTGTGATGGCTTTACAAAATGTCATTTCCTAGTTATTCATTTCCAGCCTTTTTCAAGAATGGATATTCCAAGGAGAAAAATACATTGCTTCACAGCTGTGAACATCCTACTTGCCAAAAATGCAAATGTAATTACTATCTGTAAATCAAAGAAAAACTGTGGTACTGCTGATGAATATGAGTAAGGCCCAAACCCTGGCATGTTCACCTAATCCCTAGAAGTCTTTAGGGTTGTGCTGGATGGGACTCTCAGTAACCTGACCTAGTGAGGGAAAGGTGTCTCTGCACATGACAAGGAGGTTGCAGATAGATGGTCTTTAAGGTCCTGTCCAACACAAACCATTCTAAGGTTCTATGGCTTTATGGAAATGCAGATCTCTAGAGATGAAATTCAGATTCATTGGGAAGGGCCCTGTGTGAATATTTGTAACAGCAAGAATGTCAGTTACAAACTCACTCATAGCAGGATCACAGTTGTAAGAGAAAAAATCCTTTCAATAGGCAATTGTGGTATTTTAATTGCCACAAATGTTAAGAGTTTATGAAGGCTAACGCCACCACTAGGAGTTCAAAGAGTGGTTCCTAATGTTTTCCCAGCTCACGTCTCTGACCCTTAAAGAATGGAAAACATATGTCAGCAATTAAGTCACTAATCATACTGTTACCAAGCATAAAAACAGTGTCTGTGCCAATATAAACTGAGCCACTTAATATGCTTTCTCAAATGCCCTGGACTCTACATGGCACCAAACCGAAACAGTCATTTTGGTTATACTGAAACCTAAGCATGCATAGAACTTTCCTTAACAGCATGGATTTCAGAGCAGATGGCACTGAGGTGACTATCATGTCTTAACTTATGTCAAAAGGGACATTAAAACAAAAACCAAAACAGAGATTAGCTTGGCCAGTGTTCCCTAGAGGATAAATCAAAAAATAAGGTTTTGCAGACTAGGCTGCAAAGGTCACAGCTTTGATATCACTGAGCCAGCCAGCTTCACTTTCCAGCTCATTAAATGAAGGGTATCTGAGCAGTTTGCTTGAGTACTGACACAGAATAGGTTGAATTTTGAAAAGTAATTAATTATGCAACGGTAGTGCCTATCACTGATGATCAGCAAACTTAGACCAAAGGGTCCCATTGGCTTTGATTCATGTATTCTCTTCTCATGCTTATCAAAAATATTTTAACTTTTAAAAGACCCATTATGCTGTGCATAATTCCTCTTGAATACTGTAAATTCCACCTCCCAACACCCTCCCTCCCCATCCCGTGTCAATTATTCCTTGATTCTTGACAGACTTCCTCTATGTGTGGGTAAAAATGAAAGACTATTATCACCAGGATTTCCTGTAATAACAGTGGTAACAACCTGGTACACAGTTTTACTGTCTTTTTTTTTTTTTACTTTTCTTTCTATTGTGAAATATATTTTGAACTTTCAGCAACTTAAGGCAGACAAAACTATCAAATCAGGACTTAAATATACTAAAGGGAGGGAGAAGGGAACAATCTAGTAATCTCTTTGGACGCTGCCTTCCAGAGCTAATAGAATAGTTGTAGAAGTGGGCACTGAACATTGAGTAGTAATACTGAAACATTGGAGGTATTGGGATACTTACAGTGCCAGTTTTGGTATATCATGAGTTACATACTAGGGACATATAACATTTCAAATTTTTGAAGTCTGTTTTCTAAAGCACAAGAAAATAACTGAGAATTATGAAAGGATATGAAGACAGAGCCAAAATGTTCACTATCCAAGACACAAACCAAAGAACAGACAGAGTGACTTGAGCGGAATGTTTTCCCCCTTATCACAGGAAAGGCACACATCTACTATCTCATTATCTTATTCATGCAGAGATTTATACTGCAGAATAAAGGCAGAAAAGAAGTCAGGGAAACATCATTGTTATTCAGTCTGGACAGAAATGAATCACAATAGTTCCTGACACACACCCAATTCTCCTTTCAGCCCTGTTCTGCTGATAGAACATAATCAGGATTGGTTTGCCTTTTTCAGAATCTCTGAGAAATTAGATTGTGCAACAGTGGGTATTAAAGGGTAAATAAACCTAAAGAAATTTAGAAAATGATGGAACAAGAGATAGAATACGAGCCAGGAATGAAAAGCTATCAAGACCCAATTGTCTGCTGCTGTAAATAAGCATTTATAGTGTAGATTTTTTTTCCATTTAAATGAACAGTTGTTCCCAAGTAAACAAGATTACAGGCCTGAGCAGAGTATATTTGAAATCACAACCTGTATTACTTGAATTGTTTCATGTCCAGGTGGCTGAATGACCGACAAAAGATAAAAGAATAGAAGGAAATCAAATTATTTTAGTTTATATATTTCAATTTCAGAATTCAGTACCATTTTAAGACTAAAATAATGTAAAATTGAGGATGACAAAAAGAAAACCTGAAACTTATTTGGAAGCATTAACAACATCACCGTAAATGTTCTCATCAATCTAGCTGCCAACTGCAAATTAGTTTCAAGCCATGTTTTACAGAAGCATGCTCAAATGGAATGGTGTTTGTACATTTTTAATTGCTTTCACATCACTGAAAATTATTTGAAGAAAACTTGGGCTACAATGAAAGTGGGTGGGAAAAGGGTCTTCAGCCTCCAGCATCTGCAAAGGATCCCTTCAGGGCCTTAGTTCCATTTACAGACAGTAAGAACATATGGTGTTTTTTTCCTCCTTTTTACTCCTGAACTTCTCAGGGTAACTCTGTTTGGTAGCCAAAATAAGTATGCAAGGAGGGTAGCAAGGGACTAATATGGCCTCTGCCACTAAAAAAATCTGCTGATGAGTATAACCAGATATTCTACCAGCTGAGGTACTGATGTTACTGCTGTTCTTTCATGACCTGACATTTTCATTTTTCATAGGCAAATATGTTTCATTTTACCCTTATTGGGTCTGTCAGAGGAAGCTTAAATAGAAGTCTCACACTCTTACTGCAAGCGCAGGCCTGCTGGTTTTTAAATGTTCATCTTTACTTCATCATATTTCTCTCCAAAAAATGGGGTTATACCTGCCAACATTTTTTTTAATGATGTTTCAGATTTAACAGGTGAAAAATAATTTGAAACTGCACACAGGAATAAGACAAAATCTATCCAGCATCTGTGAAACAACACTTCAGTTTATCAAATGTCCTTCCTCTGTATTTCCTTTTTCCTGTGTACACTTCAACACCAGCAGATAAAAGCATTATCACACTATCTTTATGCAAAACATGCAAAGTAAATATACATATGAATCAAGAATAAAAAGTAAATATATAAAACCAATTTTTTTAAAAAAATAGGTCTCAAACATCAGTTGGCAAAACTTTAAAAAACATTTCTTTATAGATCACACAGGGAAAATTAGCAGCACAGGTTTGCACAGATGTCTATACTTGAAGGTCAGGCTTCCCAGAATCCCTGGGGAGAGAGCTCAGAGGAAAGCTGGGAGCACCTGTCTCTATTAGGATGTAATTTCTGATTTTCTGAACAGCCTCTGGACTTGTACAAATTCCCCTGTTGACTATGCAAACATAGTGAAAGGATTGTCTTAAAATGGTAAGATTATAAAAACAACAGATCTTTTCCTCACCTTTTAATTTGTGAAATTTACAATATTTTCTACAATCATTAAATCTTTAATTTTTAAATGTGAGAGCTGAGAATGTTGTGTGACTATTAGATTTGAGTGTATAAAAATTATTCAAGCCATTGTGTTCCCAAGGGGGAACATAATAGAAGATTGATGAAAGAAAGATTTTTATGAAAGAAAAATATTTGACTGGAACAAAAGTTAGGTTTGGGAAAAGAGAAAAGGTATTTATGCACAGAATTTACTTAGGATGGCATGCAATGAAACCAGCAAGACTAAATGCTAGTAAAACCAAGAGGTTCACCTATGGAAATGTGAGGCACTACATTTGGACTTAGAGAACATCAGGAGTGCAGGCTTTATCACACAGTGGCTTCTCACACTAAATATGAAGATATTGTGAGAGGTAAATAATTTTTTTTTCTCCACTGGACACACCTGGAAAATACATGAATACAAGCAAGGAAACTGTAAGTTACACTGTATAATATAGATTATACATTTTAATAGATATGCACA
Organism: Toxostoma redivivum; assembly: GCA_013397375.1. Lineage (NCBI taxonomy): Eukaryota > Metazoa > Chordata > Aves > Passeriformes > Mimidae > Toxostoma > Toxostoma redivivum. The sequence goes on from VXBI01009027.1 coordinate 114,904, forward strand.
TTTTCACAAAAGGACTTTTGACCAACTTTGTGGGCATTACACACATAAAGTGCAAATATACTAAGAGGATTAAACTGATTTGAACATATCTGTATTCATGATGTAGCAATAAGGGTGTCAAACAACATAAGAGTTGTTGAACTAGGAAGGATGGCAACTGCAGTAACACAATTGCTCAGTTTTAGACATAAAAATCCTGTTTAATATCTGGAAGTTTTGAAGGCTAAAATTTAAAACAATATTTTCTTTTTCATTAAGTGAAGTTAGCAATATGAAAAGAAATGTTTTCTGACAGTTTTTCTGCCAGAAATTTAATGGCATTCAAATGGCAAATACTACTTCTAACTCAGTTGGAAAGGAAACTCAGTTGGACAGAAAACATGCAAATAGGACGAAGTAAAGATAAACTAGTTACAGTGTCAGAACCCAGTAAAAAGGCATACGTGGAGGGCTACAACAAGAGAAAAATAGATGTTGGTTAAATCAAGAAAAGACCACATATCAAATGAAAGCACAGCTCACAAGCTTAAAACTACTAAATGTGGAAACGTCTGAGACAATAAAGATGATTATGAATGCAAAGGTCTGAGAAGATGATCTTATATAACTGATCTTGTATAGGGGATGCTTCAGGGCAGCAGCACCCAAAGAGCTTTCATAGTGACTGGCTGTGTACTTCTCCATATACCCTCTTGAAAGAATTTCCTAGATGCACTCACTGTGATCTGCCCTGATGTGTGAGGGGGTGGATGCTGGCAGCAGCCATGAGATGCAGCACAGCAGCACTGTATGGTGCAGTGGCATCAGCCACTGGGGTTCCATAAGCAGCCTGTCACAGTGTCAGAGGGTTAAGTGGCCCTGTTACAGCACCATCCCACCAGCTCCCAGGGCAGGACAGCAAGCACCAACACTAAACTCTTTGCCATGCTTTGCCTTGTACTCTAGGAATGCAGCATTTGTGTCCTTTTCTTGAAACGTCTTGTGAGTACACACTCTAGAGAGATTTTTTAGTAGGGTATTATAAAACTGCATATGGGAAGTTCTTCAAAATTTAGATAACTAACTAGTATAATTGTCCTAAAATTGAAACTTTTCCAAAAAAAAGACCCACAAAAAAATTTACAATTATTTAAAGAAATTTAAAGATAAATTTAAGAAATACTGAAAGGTTTTTTTTCATAATAATGTATTCCTTTTTTTTCTAGTCTAAACTGAATTTTTATTCAAATAGTTTATTTGAATAATGATTTTAAATTACAAATGTGCAACAAAGCACAATGAAGCTACAAAACCAAATTTTTTTTTAATTGATCTGTGCTGGATTTATTTAGAGAGGTCTGACAAAGAAAAAGACAGTAATCAGTGATTCTGAAGCAATCCTGTTTTTTTTTTTTTTTTAGTGCTTAACACTTTGATAGAAGGGGAAAAGTATTTCTTAAATAACTATTAAGACAATTATTTTTTAATTGGTGTGTGAGGTTTTGAATGTACTAGTATTTGAGTGTATTTACAAAGGCACCAAAACGTGCTGTTATAAAACTTGCAAATGAAATAGAGAAGCAACAAATTTAAGTCAGGAGTTCTCTATGCCTCTCAAATGCTTGAAAATGAGGTCAGATGAACAAATCTGTTTCTGCCATTTATCTTCTGAAAATATTCTGGTTTTTTTATACATTATAGATCTGAAAAGCTCTCATGATTTTTGAGGAAAGAAAAAATATTCAAAAACCATTCAAAATATCATACTATGCACCTATCTAAGTCACGAATCTTCACATTACCAGCAATGGTACCAAATAAAGGAGTGCAGACATCTGGTTCTGCTTGTGTAATGTGAGCTAAGAAACATGTTCTAGTGCATATTACTCTGAATTGGAAACCACCATAGCTGAAATCTGATGGGAATCACGATAAAGAGATTAAGTCATTTGTGCTGTCATTGGAATGATGACATCATTGCTTAGTGATTTCATGGCTGTGAATTAACCTCACTTTGAGTGCAAGGTGCCTTCAGTATTATATTTAGCCTAAGTAGTTGATTTATTCTCGCTATTGTGTTCTAATACTTCCTATTCCATACTGGACTTTCCTTATTTTATGTGAATATTCCCCTCATATTATAAGATAATACAAGTAATAAATATGAAGGCATGTATCAGCATCAGATAAGTTAGTTGCATCTGAAAGAATTAATCTGGCTATATATGCACACAGCAGGTGTCCACATACAAGTTAGATTTCCTGTATATAGATTACTTTATGTTGAGTGGAGCTTAGGCTGATAAAATCAGTGATATCAAGAGTACCTCTTTTTCTGAGGCAGAGATCTAAAATATGTCATAGACATGTCATACCCTGAGAGAAAGTATTTCTCTCCACCAAGAGGTTACTAGATCAGGTATGATAAAAATCAGTCTAGATGAGCTGAATCCCACATGTTATGCCTTACACTGTAATTGTGCTTCTCAGAATGCAAGGTAGGAAGAAAGATAACCCCTCAATATGGAATTAAATGCAAACAAGTGACATGGTGTAATGGAAAGCAAGCAAGAAGGCTTCCATCATGGTTATCACAACATTGATCCAGGTTGGTAGTACCTTCTATCCTCATTTGAACCAGCTGTAAATGGGCTTTTGGTTATTCAGGCTGAGCTGTCAAGTGAACTCCCCATGAAACTTGCTGCCCTCTCCCTTATTTTACACTAGTGACAGCCACCAAAGTGCCACATCTTCACTGGGCCTCACGGTTGTTAGATTTGAACAGAGCTTTGTCCACAAGCTGATAGCATATGAGATGTGTTCAGGGAGAAGGTGTGAGAACTGTGCTGTAAAGACAAGATTATATTTTCAGGAAAACTGAAAGTGGATAGTTAATACACTCGAGTGGCAGAGAACTAAATTGTGAGGTTGTGTGTGGTCGAGAAAGAATTTTACATGAGTTTATCTGGATGTAGCTTGAAAGAAAGCATTTTGGAGGAAGCACCTTTCTTTTCTAGAGTCACATTTTGCAATTTGTTCTCTTTGGCATGGCTTGCAATGTTTGTTTGTTTTAAAAAATCCACATTTGTTATTTCAAGACAGGAGTCCTTATCACATTAATGTTAAAGTAACTGGATTTTATGTTGGCAAGTCTAATGTTCTACAAAAATACGGAGATGGGAACATGCCAAAAAAATAGCTAAAAAAACCCAGTAAAAATTATTTAAAATCACTAGCTCAACTTGAAATAGCAGTCAAAAAAGCTAACAGCATACGGAGCATCAACGAAAATGATGAGAAAAAAAGCAGGTTTTAAAAAAGCAATAATTTTGCCACCGTGTGAGAATTTTGCTGTGCTTGGGTAATGCCTTCCCTCTGGTCTTGGTATTTCCTGGACAGAGTGGGCTTTGAGGAAATACAATGAATGGGAGCTAAAATGATCAAGAGATGAGGCAGTAGCCTGTTTAGGAAAATAAAAGAAGGCTACAACTTTTCCATTTCTACAGGAAAAGGCTGAGGATTTTATAATTGAACACTGCAGAATCATGAAGCTGTTGTATAAGTGAATGCAGACTCTTTCATGAAATCCTGCAATGACAGAACTAATTTTAAAGCATAGTAAAGAAAGTAGTTTCACGTGGTAAGTGGTTTCAAGTGGTACATAGGCAGAAAGGTTTTAGGGAAAGACAATTTATCGCCAAATTCAGAAAAGAGATGAGACAAATCTATAGGCAAAAGGTACATGGATGATCTGAAAAAGAGAAGGCCAGGGTGAACCCTGTAACATTCCTAATACAACACCAATAAATCCTGGGAAACATAATGGACAGCAGAAACTCCACAGGGACTCAGGTATTCCTGCTAGAGGTGATGATAGATTAGGAAGACTATTGGCCAGGCCCATTAGGACATGCCTTATTCTCTTAGAAAGTAGACTACTTGATCATTTCAAAATCCACCACTACTTTGTTGTCAAAACTGCATTTTTTCCTTTTCATTTTGTAAAAATAACACTTTTTAACATATCACACTCTAGAAAATAGTGTCATGCTGACTGCACAGACTTTCTCATTAGCACTGAAAAATAAATAAAAGTATATTTACCACCATGAATTTCTATGGCTGTCTAGATATGAGGCCTATACTGCTTACAAAAGTCTATTTTTCTTAATGAAGTCACCTATGAAGTCCATCAAAGTCAAACTTCATGTTGGAAAGGCTATCTCTAGCTTGCAAGCTTTCCTCAACCTTCAGAAATCCTACTACTTTACATATGATACTAGTAATTCAATCCCCACCTACGAGTTTGAATGGTATGCAGCTTGCATTGAACTTTCCCAGTGCACTCTATTCAATATCTCCAACTACCAAAACTGTAATTGGATATTATGTGAGGTACTAACCCTCTTTAGTTTAAGAGCAGTTTTGTAAGATATGGCAACAAGGGACAAGTAATATCAATAACAATGCCTTACAAAGACAATAATAATACTGGAGAGGAAAGGAAATTCACCCAATACAGAAATAAAAAACCTTAACTTTTTAGCAGCCAAGTGATATGAATGTTTTCAATATTGTTCACAGTTACATTTACCTATGTTTACATTCTCTACCCTGTAGCAAAGATTCCTTTAAGGAATATTGAGGTTTTGGTGCTGATCTCATCAGCACCGGGATTCCCATCCTGGAAGTCAGCAGCTAACTTTAAATATAGGTCTGATAATAATAACTTAGACCTATATGACTCATTCAATCATTTATTGAATATATTCATCATCTTTGTAATGGCAACAGGCTTGCTAGTACCAAGGGATTAACCAAGGAACTGAATTGTTTTGAGATGACCTAAACAGTGTGATGTGGCCACAGATTTCTCCTGTCAGACAGAGCTGCCAAAAGACTGGATCACATTTATTGCAGAGTTCCACTTCATGGTACCTTTAAGTCAGGAAGCCAGTGTAGTTACCTGAGGTCAGCATAGCTGAATGTCAGCTCGTTTGCTTATTCTAGCTCTTCTGCCCCAGAAATTCACTAAAGTCAAGCCACAAGAATTTTACTGTCTCCATTCAACAATATTTTATTTAGCATCCCTCTTGTGATCCACATATTCAGGGTCAGAGAAAGTCCATACAAGAGATCAGATTTGCCCCACTTATCTATAAATCTGTCATAGACTAAGAAATCCATATTTGACAATATCTTTCAGTGATTTCCAACATACTGAACTTCATCATATTGCAGACAAGCAGTATCACCCACTTCTAGATCTAAGTAAAAACAGATGCATTGTTTTGTGTGATACCACAGACTGAATTGTTGAAGACCTCTGCTTTCCTGGTCACTAGACAGGCTGTGCCCTTTGCAGATCAACCAACTCTAAGTTCAAAAACCTGAAAAGCCTGAACTGGCCAATATTACAAAAATAAAATAAAACCCAGTAATGACAACTCACAAAGTAAACAGGTAACTATCCCTACACACATCATGCAGAAAAAATTGTGAAAAAAAGCTGACAATACTCCAGAGGCCTATAGCTCTTTTGGCTAGTTAAACATATAGTGAAAAACAAAGGCAGCTCTAAAATCTGTTCAGCTGCACCATTTCCAGCCAGTAGGTTCTGTCCAACAACCAAGGTTGCCTGCTTGACTTGCCATCAAGCATTTTCAACTTCTTATTTAAACTTCCAAAATTTTAATTCAGTTCTTCCAAATATATATTTTTTAATATGTTCAAACTTTTTTTTTATTACAAAAGGAAAAATTCAACAGAAATATGACATTTTTAGTGGAACACTACTACTTTACTCTTCAGAGGCAAATAATCAAGAACATGTAATCATATTCTCATTTGGCTGTCTCAGCCAAAGTTTAACTTGCTATGATTTCCTTACTTTCTTGTTATTTCTTCTCTGGTACAAAAAGACACAATCGTCCTAGTTGAAAAGTCTGCACAATCATTTGTCCCTTCCAGACTATTCTCCAGAAGATTAATGATATAAAACCATACTTCACAATAACACCCTGAATTGGGGAATGAGTGGGAGTGAGTGGTAGAATTGAGCAGCACTAATGTAACAGGTAATAACCATTATATAAGTCACTTTCTTGTTCTGTATAAATACCAACCATCTGCTTTTACTTCAGTCACCATAACACGAGGATAAATTCACCAAGGCACGTTGGAAAGAGATTTGCCTACAGACCCTACCATCACACTTAACAGCAGCCATCCCCAGCCCAAGCAGCTTTAAAGGGGAGGCATCAGCACAGCCTGGGCTCGTCTGCCACCTGCTCAAAGTCAGCTGGGGCACCCATCACAGCACCACCAGTGGAGATACCCTTTGATTGCTTTCTAATATTGATACTGAAAAGGATATCATGCTTTTACGACATATATGCCTCTACACTGAACTTACTGTATCTTTTGGACAAAGAAGGAGTCTGTTTTCAGGGCATCAAGAACAGAGGTTTCTTTGTCTTATCTTTACACCTCTTCTTTCACTGGCCTCTGTGTGTTAGGAGGCTGGTTTCTGATCTTCATAGGAACTTTATTCACATGAGAAATAGAGGAAATCCTGGGATTTTTTTTTTTCTCAAACCCTTGTAAGAGGGGTATACACGCTTTAAAATAGCCCTGCCATTCAAATCCCTGTGTTCTTGAGACCCATCCTGTCCCTCCTCTCAGGCACTCCTGCTCTTCTTACATAGAGTGGGATGATTACATCAACAGATTCAGAAAGGAGAATTATGCTCTTGCTGTCTTCTGGCCTGAACACCTACCAGTGCTTCTGATTTAACCCCGATTTAATTTGTCCCTAAGCATTAACACTGTGGCAAGATTACAGTGCTGCTATTCTCTCTCAGAGAACTGCAGGAAGGTGCTGAGCCACGGATACAAACCCACAGATTCAGGCAATACTGCACACAAAGTGAAGTCAAGCAGATGGTTTGGAAACTGGCCCCATTCAGGCCCACCTTGAAGGCTGCTGGCGGGGCAGTGTGGGCAGGGTGGGCTGGCCTCGGCAGTCCCCTCCTCGGAGGCAGCCAGGAGCTGAGCTCGGTGTGGAGCCAGCAGTTCCCTGCCATTCCCTCTTATCTCTGCACTCCGTTTTCCCTCTGCTTGGGACAGGGCCTGCCTGGCTTTGCTCCACACCGCCACAGAACAGCATGTACCCTCTCCAGCAGCCTTCAAGAGTCTCCCTGAGAGCTACCTCTGAGATCAGGTCATGTTCCCAAGCAGCAGGGTAGCAGAGGACTCCCAGCTTACAACCAGCAGAACAGGTATTCTCAGATATCAGATTAGCGCTCTAACTAAAGGCAACAGCAATAAAAGGGAGGCACGAAGGTATTTTAGACAGAATACTTGGTGTTCAAATTAGCCTGCAACTATCAGTTAGAAGGATTTTTTTTTCTTTTAAACTATTATTTTTCCTGCAAGAATTGTTGGAGGCAGTCAACAACCAAAAAAAAATTTTAAAAAGAAAAAAACGCCGACTTAATCAGAGGTACTGACTTATTTGCATAGTTGTACGTAATAGCTAAGGTATGTATGTTTTAGCTCACTTCCTTGGAGACACCCTGCAGAGTGTAGCACATTAGCAATATTTAGTTTACAAACGTGGCATTGCATTTTAATAAAGACACAGAGACACTATTTACTGCATTTATTTCAGCAGAACTCTGCCTTAGCCCTTTCTGAGAACAACTATATTGAGCAGTGTACTTGTTAAATTTTCTTTAGCTACAAAATGGTTTCAGTAAAGGATAACTGGAAGAAATTACTAACTGCTTTAACAGTAATACTGACATGCCTTTAACTCAGAGCCAGAACAATTTGAAACACAAAGGTTTCATAAGGCTAATATTCAATTATCTGGATGTATTTCCTCACAAAGAACTGTATTTAGTTACAAGTCTATCCCCCAGTAACACATCTGCTATTAGATATTAAAAAAAGCTATATTTAAAAATACATCTTTTATACCTGTAAAATACAGCTCTGAACAATTAGTCTATTATGTGTTTATTAACATTATGGTGTTTTTTTTAAGATACAGAGAGAAGAACAAAATATGGGACACATTAAGAGAGTAAATGGAATTTATTTCTCATACTTCATAGAAAACTGTCCTGTCAGTGCCTATCAAGTTTTAAAAAGCATAATGTGATGCTCAAAAAGCATAAAGAAAAAATTATTCAAAAGACAAAGATTTACTGATTAATAACAGAAAGAATTTGCAAGAAAAATCATACAGACAGATCAATATCACAGACTACATCAACTCCTCTAAGCCTCAGAGATCTGGGGAAACACATGAAGCATAACAGCACAGTCTCACACATGCTGCTACAAAATCTGCTGCTTCACAGGACACATCTCTGCCAGTCAGTCTATTTATGCAGCAAAACCACATGTAAGCATCCCAAAATAGCTCACACAAACTATAACTTCATTTTACTCTCCAACCTCCTGTAATGCAATTTTTCTTCCTGAAATAAGTCTTTTTCTCACTGAAAAAAAATCTGAAGATTTTCAGAAGGTATGTCTAACTGTAAAGATTGAACCTGACTGCTGAATGGGTAAAATCCATGTAATGTACTTTACAAAAAGTATGAAAAGGGTTCTCTTTTTAAAAATAGACATTGTATTTTACAACAAAAAGCTACATAATTTTATTTCTCACTAATACTTGTGCAACTCAACAGTTGAACATCTTCAATAACCATGAAAAATCTATCAAATCAACATCAAAGCTTGTGACTTTCTTGGGACATATCTCTGTGTCATAATAGGAAGGAGAGCCTGAAAGAAACAAATGAACCACATTACCACATTGCGTCGGCAGTCCTTAAGGAGCTGGTAGATCGGGATCTTGGCTTCATAACAATGCTCATTTTGAAAAATTCCTTCAGTATTACTAGTAGTCAGATGTCAGTTGTCCTTAAAAACTCATTCTCAAAGTACTCCATTTCAAAGTATTTTTTAAAATCCTCTGCTTTTTAGCACCCTCCACATCTGTCTCATGTAAAAATCCAGGCTGTAGAGGAAGAATTCTAACGTGCTGCAACTCCTTCCTTTTTCATGCTGAGTTTACTCTAGCACTGTGCTGTTCGGAAATGACAGTGCTTTTCTCTTCTGTCTTGTATTGCCCTGGGAGGAACTAGTCTATTTTCAACCTATTCTCCCTTCAGGTCACATGAGAATGAAGGCAGCTGAAAAGAGTCCCTATCTCTTTCTTGCAGTTTGATAACAACAGGTTTAAAGGTCAATAACATTAAAAAAACAAAGCAAAAACAAACAAAAAAAATAAGAAGAAACAATACTTCTAGATGATAAATGAAAGGAAAGGATGAATGTAAGTTACAGTAACATTTCTGAGTTTGCAGAGAAATTCCACTTACAGACATGCTAGATAAATTAGTCTCTGTGGAGTAAAGAAAAGAACAAAGATCTTTTTCATTCCAAATCAACTAAAACCCTATCCAGAAATGTAATTCTTCCCTTTCTCTTTTTCTTAACACTCTCTTTCCTTTCTTAGATACTGTGAATAAGTACTGTTGTCTAACTTCACAAACTAGAAAGTATTCTCTGTCTGAAAGACATTCAGAACTCTGTTGGGAAGTTAAATTAAATTCCTTGTTGACTCTTAAAGTCAAACACACATACAGATAATGATTGTTATTAATCACTGAAGGACAAAATACCTTAGTTGAAGATCTTTAGCATGGCATCCTTTCTGCTGTACTGCAGATATCTTTTCCTGTTATAATAAATACATTAATAGTTCATGCTTTACAAAAAAAAATGTATAATTTCTAGCCAAAAAATTATCATAGAAACTTTGAGAGTCAATTCCTGTGTTGATGTATTTGGCAATTTCAGCATTAAAAGAGGGGAAAATGAAGCAAAAAAAAAATAGGGATTATATTGTTTACTTCATAAATTTTTGAAAATGCTCTGAACAGTGTTAGACTCAGTTTTAAACTGAAAGAACAAATTTATTGCTGAACAAGTGTTTACATGCTTAATAGCCATTCCTTTGCAGTCTCTACAAGTGTTGCAGTACCTTATTTTGGATGGTAGTGCATCTAGGTTAATAATGAAAATGAGCACTGAAGATTGCATTTATAAAATCTATATAGACTTTGCAAATAGAAGGAAAATGTGATAAATAGATTATGTATCAAAAGATCAAAAAATTAATCATATTGGAATGCGTGCGAGGCTCTCTACAACCTTTGCACTTTATTTCATAACAGTACAATAAAATGCATTACCAACTACACTGTATATCACCAGGAATGATCCTAACTGCCCTGGAGGCTTTTGCAAGTGATCTACATATAAAGTGATACACAACAGCAGAAGGAATGCTAATAATGTTTCTTGTTCTGCATACTGTTCCTTATGTTTTCCATGTTTTCTGGCACTTATGTCTCAAATACCACTTAGTGATGACTTGCAAAGGACCTTTTGTAGGGGTCTTATGGAATCAAAAAGTTAACTTCAATGAATGGAGAAGGCATCTGTGGTAAATTTAGCTTGAAGGGTCATACAGTCATAGGATCTTTAGTAACAGTTGGATCTGGCACTGTGCAGCTCACACATCTATACAAGTACACATAAATCAGACACCATATTGTGAAACTTTTTATTCCTTTAAAAGAAGTAATAGGTCATGAAAAAAAACAGATAAAATAGAGATCCTCGACTCTGTTACAGAATACCTGGCCATTTTCTAGCTGTTTTTTTATTTTTAATTTTCTTGATTATTTATTATTTATAAACATTATTCCAATGTTATGTAGGAAAACAAAATTAAGCTAAACAGAGCTTTTGACTAAGATTTTTGCAATACCATACTGAAATGGAATATTCAAAGACAATTTCTGCTTTGCCACCAAGTAAATATCTCCGGATGGTCTGTTTTCAATAATGTGTCAGACAAGATGCTGCCTCTTACTTGTAGTTATCAGAAATATTAACATATTTAGGTACTAAGCACTACTATAAACACACTCTAGTTTCAGGTACTCAAATATTTGAGTCACTATTTTCCAACGGCAATTCAGAAGAAAAGTTCTCATGGGTCACAGTTCTCCATCTCATTAACCAATCACTAACACACTGCAAACCTGCTTTCTTTGTTAGCCTCCATCCTCAGCTCTTTAGAAATAAACTCCTGTTCTCCGAGTGCCTCCTAACTTCAACTATTATGAAATATATATTAAGCAACCATACTTCAAGCAGCAGAGACTGCCTTCAGGCAGCAACCTTAGAATCATAGGCTTCCCACAAAAAGGGAGTCTGCCAGTAGGAAGAGGAGCTCACAGACTTCCGGGGAATGTTAGCTTTATCTGAAATTCATCAGTTGACTTTATGGAAGCTAAAACAAAGGAGCCTCTTAATATTCATTATGAGAAAGGCCAACCTTTTTCTAGAGAGGTTTCTAGAGAATCCATTAGAACAACTTTGGCAGTTAACAATAGCTTCTCACTCATACATAAAATCTGTTGTGCTACAATTAATATCAAAGGCAGATTTGTCTAAGTTTTACATAAAGATAGAAGTACACTAGTCCAGTGCGTTCACAGATGGTATAGCATTTATTTTTGTATTTGGCATGGGGTCAAAAAATAAAAACACTCAATTTCTCATAATTTGAGGAGTCAAGAGAAAAAAAAACAAATAAGGAGAAGTAAGAGAATAAATAGAGAAATTACCATTGTTTAAATAGCAGATTTTTGCATGTAATCCTGTAGCTTAAAAATAAACCCTAACAAATCCATATTTTTTTTCATTTTTGGAATTTTTTTTTTTTTAATTGTGGCAGGAAAAAGGCTTTGGAAAAGACATTTTGTTAGGATTCCATCACATTTAAGAAAGTGTTGATTTTATAATAAAAAAATTAAGAAAATATTTAAAATTAATGAAAATAGTAAAAGATGGAGACATTTAGTACCACTAAATATACTAATAATAAAAGTATCAAGAAAAAAAACAACATTTTTTATATGCATGAGGTTTTAGCTGTATAAGTAAAAGGTCTAAGGAAAAAAAGATGCAGAAATAAAACACTGTTAAATGAAAAGTTTGCTGGATTCAGCCCACTTTGAGCATGCTTATACCTTAGTTGCTTATCTTCAAATGAGTAACTAATTTAATTAAACCAGTGCTACAGTGCAAATAATGAATATTTAAATGAATTGCCAAAAGCATGGCTTAGGGAATGAGGTACAGGACTGACTGTTCTGTTGCATGCTTGAAGACATCTCTATTCAGAGGTTATGGAAAACTTGCTTAAACATTCTGAGTTTTGTCTTCCTAGTTTGTAGAACAGGGATAACCCACATAATGCTGCTTGAAAAGTACTTGGACATCAAACTGATAATAAAAACCATGCAATAGGTGCCAGGTTATTATTGCTACTCTATGCAAGCTGAAGAAACGGACTCACAACCTCAAGCCTTCAGACATAAATAATGACTGGGCTCTTAAGTGTGGCATTTGGAACACACATTACCAAATGAAAGCTATAAAACAATCTGCTGCCTTTTGATATGCAATCTTAGTTTCACCTAGGTTTCTTTTCAAGTAGGATAACTAAAATATCTTTAAAAACTTGGAGCTGGGCTCATTCTCTCAGGACTATCCTTGTTATTTCTTTTCTGCATCTGGTCTTGCTCACAGTTTGGATCTTTGCTTTCTTCATATATACTTTTCAGTTTCCATATTTATATGAAATATAGTTTTTAATAAATAAAGAATATGCACTTAAACTTGAAATCAACTTTTCTAATCTGCTGGAGCACACATTCCACTGCACGAAACTTTTCACAAACTAAACACTACACCAACTAGTTTTGTGAAACTCTTGAGTTGCACAGTTTATTCTAGTTCATCCACAGAACTAGATTATCCTCTTACTGTCCTGTACTGCATAACAAGCTGAAGGACAGAAAAGATTAACAAAATGTTCTTATACTATCTGCATGACTGGGCCTGAGAACTAGCAATGCAGGCACAGGTTCAGGAGACATATCTAACAAAACCAAGTATAAGAAACAAATTTTTGACCCTGCTGCAGATGTTGACACTGTTCAACACAGCAAGTAATTTTAAAAACATTTTTGTAGGGCTAAAGTTCCCTGAAACTAAACTTTGCCCTTCATGTCTGGGTAACAGACATGTTAGTCATGTCTAGTCAAAGGCATATTCTGTTTGACTGGAGTTCTATGGCAAAGAGGAAAAAGTTACACATAGCTGCATAAGTAAGACAACTAAAAAATGTAATGATAACTAGAATGTAGAATTCACATGGATAAGAAAAGGCAAACCAAAACAGCAGAAACATGTCATATGTCACTGGTGTTTCCTTTCTGTATCCACTTATATCTAGCTGCCTGGATTGAGCTACCCAATTTATAAATAAATATGGTTTATTAGCTCAGTGCTTGCAGTGTAAACAAAGATACTATGTGCTCTAAAAATGCCTTACACAGAATCAAATGTGCAAAACTCGTCATAGACTGCATGGCAGAGAGGGTCTTCTGTAAGAATATCCAATTCTAATATGATGCCTTGTTTGAAGATGCTCAATCTCAGTTTCCTTTGAAGCAGCCAGATGCTGCTGCCTGAGCTGTACCACCGTGAGCAATAAAGGAGATATGTGTCACAGAGAGGCCTCACTCCCTTACATAGCAAAGTTAGGTTCTTGATACATGTCAGGCTGAAAATGTGTCCTTCTGCCTTTAGTCCTGCCTACTTTTAATTTTATTTAATCAGTTATGGAATTAGAAGCTACCAGCCTCAGTACTGACCATTGCTAGTCTGCCTTGATTCCATTGCAGAAATAAAAATAGAACCCATGCAAAGCTTCATTGCTATAGATATAAAAATAAAATAAAAGGAGCTAGCTTTTAGGAGTAGGAGAATACTTTTTTTCTGAGAAACATTATATTCTAGGTAAACAGTGCCATCAGCTATGCCGTGGTCTATGGTTACGTCTGTCATTAAGGTTGGAATAAATGATGTCTGCTAATGTTGAATTACCATTGTATACCAGCAAATAGCCTAAAATCTAATACTACCCTACTGGAACATTTTGGACTTCAGTTGAGCTAAGGCTGCATAGTGTGTCTGGCTGTCTTTCTCTTTTTTAAAAATCAGACATAAAAAATCTCCCCAGATTGAACCATGGGTATGTCTCTATATATATATATATATATATGAACACGTAGACATATAAAAATATAGATTGCAGTATAAAAACATAGTCTTCTTTTCAGATCTAAATGGGCTTACTGCAATAATACAACACTAATTACAAGGTTAAAGGAAAAAAATCTATCAGTCTTTCCATCAGACCTGTTTTTGAACTATTTGCTCCACACAACTTGGACTACAATTTCTTAGCTAAATAGTTGCTTAAAAAATAAACATTGGTCGCTCATACTCAACTCAGTAGGGAGTTAAGCAGTAGCTATGGTTTCCAAGAGTAACATACCAGCTCTTTTAGGCTAAATAAAAAGTAGACTAACAGTTTTTCCTCTTTTTTTTTTTTTTTTTTTCAAATGGAGCAGTGGCTGCTAGGAAAGGCAAGAGAGAATTGTACTCCTTTTACAAAGGTTTCATAATTAGGCCTGATCCTGGTTACTCTCAAGTGTCAGACCCATTATCTGAGAATCATTATATTTTCTAAGACATGCCCTCTTTCATTATCATCTTGTTCAGAAGAATGGGAGAAAGTGAGATTAACAAGAGAAGGTTGGAAGACTCTTAGGAATACCATCATTCCAAGATTATGCATGTATATTAGGAGTGCATACAGACCACTGTTTCAAGCAAACAAAATTTGTATGTACAATCTGAAAATTTATACCTAAATTTTACGTATGTTAGCTAGTCTTATAAAGCATGCTATTTTTTTTCCAATTTTGTCTTGTCTAGAACAAAATTCAAATTTCACAGAAAAGCTGCCCTACCCAGCCATGCATACTCTAAAATGAATGCTTCTGTAACATTTTCTCTTTTTGGAAACAATCAACTTTTACTGTCAGAAAGCAAATCTGAGGTGAGATAACTACATTAGTGTAACGGAAGAGTTCTCTACAGAACAGCGGAGTGGATTTCTCCATGTCCTTCACTGGAAACTTGGCATCCACAGGTATGGGACCATGACCTGAATGAGTCAGACATGGATAAGACTCTCATTTTGTAGAATGATGTCATCCATACTTCTAAGTCCTTCAGAAAAATGCCAGGAACTAAAATTAAATCTAAATTATTCATTATATTGCAAAGCCTTCCTTGAAGAGGAAGTATACCTCTATATCACTTGTGTTTCAAAAAAAATCCACTTGAATTTGCATAAAATTTGCTAGTCATGTTTCACTTCTGTTTGTTTTTGAGGTATGGAAAACTCCAAAGATTTAATCTGGCTTGTATGAGATGAAAAAAAAAACCAACCCAAAACAAACATTTCATATGAACACTCAAAAGTACAAAATGTGTTTGATTTTTAATGCAAAACTGTCAAACTCAAAATTGTGTACTTAAAAAAGGTGCAAGTTACTGGAGAGCTTCTATGAGAACAAATGAAGGTTACACTGAGAGTACATTACTTGTCATGAATTATTCATTGAGAGTTAAACAAGGCACCCTAAGAAAGGAGTTTTCTCACTAGCCTTGAGCTGCCAGAGGATTGGTTGCTCATTTAAACTGGTCAGCTAGGCTCCTGCTAGAGCCAGCTCTGATAGGCACTTGCTGGGGTAGTCTGTTTCCATGATTCAGACATCTATTTTAAGACAGACAGAACTGCTCCTCTCAGTTGTCTATCTATCCTTCTGTGGACTATGGCTTCCTGCCTATTTTATGTTAGAAACTTAAATTTTGGGCAATTCAAGACATACTTGATAAATTCTATGGTATGGGATAAAACCTATAAGTTTATATAACATGGGGATTGCAGATTTTTTGCCTCTCTAATCTGTTACTTGTAGCAATTGAACTGAATGTAGATAGGATTAATTTTTTTCCTTTTATAGAAATGTAAACTTGACATATTTCCATATTTGGTCTCACATCTTATCATATTTGGATTGTGTGAGATGAACAATGCCAAGACACCACTGCCCCAATCCATATTTAATATAGTTAAAAAAAAAAAAAAAAGCTGTGCTTCTGACCTCTCCCACTCTTCCTTCCCAGAGGGGAAAAAGCCAAGTCATCAAAAGGAATATCCATATAGTACAGCAGTTATGCCTACCACTGAACATTCATGTAAGACGTACTTCTCCTGAATATTCAGGAATCTGGAGGGAGAGATTATTGTTATTAAACAACATACCAGGCACAAGAAAACCATGTTGCACTACAAATAAATCCTCAGCAACACTGGCTGTAAATACCACCAGAGATTATAGTAGCCAGAAACTTCATGTTCTTGTGGAAATATAAATTGCCTAATTTGGATGCAAGCATTTTAGTGTAGCCAGTGCATTGCCATGGACAATGTCCATCTTTCCTCTTTACCCTTCTATGAGTAATAGATACTTTGTGTGTCATCAAGCTTAGCTTATTTTATGTATATCCACTGAGGAATATTTATATGTAGACCTTCCTGTAGGAGAGATGAGTACAGTTTTACTTGATACTTAGCTGGTGTTTTACATACTCTAATGGTAGCCTTCTAATATAGCAAATCAATCTATTTTTTTTACTAGATGGTCTCCTTCAGTACTTGATTAGCAAAGCTATCTCTATTTTCAACATTGAATTCAATCCAGCTAACTTCCTTGTCGGTATATGCTGCTATGTTAAATGCAGAAAGAGAGAATCTCTAACTAAAATAAGACAAAAGGCATCAAATCTTACTCTTTCTTTATTTAGGGTGTTCTTTTTTCAATTAAATTATGTTCACCAACTTTACAACATATTTCCTTAAAAAAAATAAAAAATCATAGAAACAGAATGGTTGGGTTAGAAGGGATCTTAATTATCACCTACTTCCAAAGCTTCTGCCATTGGCAGGGATACCTTCCACTGGACAAGGCTACTCAGAGCACCATCAAATCTGACCATGAACAAAGCCAGGAAAAGGGCATTCAAAAATTCTCTGAGCAACCTGTTCCAGTGCCTCACTACCATCTGAATAAATAATTTCTTCCTAATATCTAATCTAACTCTCCTCTTTTTTTTTAATCTTAAAACCATTCTCCCTCATCCTATCACTATCTGTACCTATAAAAAGCTGTTCCCCTTCTTGTTTTTTAAGTCACTTAACTATTAGAAAGCTGAAATGTGGTCTTCCTGGAGCCTTCTCCTCCCCAGG